>JARHVA010002728.1:192500-792500 GCA_037957365.1 Torreya grandis
CTATTATTCTAGTATTTAAATGAAATATAATGCTAAAATAAAATGATTAAGAGATGTACTTGAGTGTGTATAACACACTTTGTATTTGGGATGAGCTCTGAGTGTGTAGCTTGATCCAAGAAAACTTATAATAAACATGCAACCATCAATTTCTATATATAAAAATGAAACTATAACTTTTGAATCTTAAAAATCAAGGAAGGAATACACATGTAAGTGGATGAACCATGTTCCCCCATGTTATTTTTTTGGAGATGATGATTCCTATCAAAGAATTGGATAACTATGCTTCCTACTTAAGCATTTAGATAATTGGGTTTCCTACGAAAGGATTTGGATAATTAAACTTCCTACTGAAGCACTTGGAAAATTGGGCTTCCTACTGAAGCATTTATAGAATTGGGGGTGATCATGCCCAAATGAATAAATGAACTAAGGTGAGAGACATAATTTTTGAAAATAAATTATTCAACCTTAGGGAGTAGTGCCATGTTGTTGAGGGCACATAATCTCAAGTGCATTACTCATTTAACTAATCTTAAACCTCAAGATGAAAGGAAGATGTTATGCTAAGCTCAATAATATACCATTTCATATGCACTTATAGCTTCAATATGTAGCCTTTGGTACCATCAATAACATGTTATTTAGTATAAAATTATAATAGTGTGTGTGCATGAATAATTTTCATGCCTCATAATATGATCCAATCAGGGCCAACATATAAATGTGAAATAGTGGACACATGAATAATGTCCATACCCACAATATAATCCAAATTATGTTAATATAAAATATAATCTTATACATCTATATCTCATTTTTCCCAAATCTTAAAAAATGTAAATTATGTTTATATAAAATGTATGCATGTGCATTGCATATGCCCCCAAAATCCATCCAATCTATAAACATGTGTCCCATAATTCAAGCCAATCTAAACTTCATAAATCATGTAGTTTTGGGGAAAAAAAATTGGTAAACAGAGGCTTAAATATCTATGACAAACCCACTAATATTCCCCATTTTGAGGTGAGGAATGTAGCCTATGAATTTCTCATCCCAAAATTAACCACATTATATTATATAGAGATATCTAATCATTTAGAAGCATGTGCTAACATGTGTTTAATATGTCATCATAGTAATGAATATGTTATCAAAGCTTAAATGAAACATGTAGTGTAAGGCTTAAAGTGTCATGTCAATATAGATATAGTAATTAAGCACATATTAGATACCATCATTGATATAAACATGGAATAATGAACTATGCATGAAGGTGCATGATATGTATTATGACACCACAAACTTAAAAAACTCAACATAAAATTTTATATTTATCCATTCATAATCATCTAATGTCATGGCTATGACACATACAATTAAATTATGCACAATAACACTCAATGTTGCATAAGGCCCAGGGCTGCACATAATTGATAATAAAATTTGACACAAATCTAAGGACAAAACACAATGACAATCAAATGTCACACAAGGAAAAGGATAGAGTCATGTAATGAAAACTCAATCAAACAAAAATAGTAAAAGAGGAAAAGGACCCAAATAAATAGGCATACAATGATACACTCAATCAATAAAAATTAATAAAAGAAGACAAGGACCCAATAATAGGCATATAATGATGTGCTCAATAAAGTAAACTTAGTAAAAGAGAGAAAGGACCAAAATAAAATGGCATATAATGAACACTCAATCAAGAAAAAATCATGAAATCAGGGCAAAGACCAAACAAAGAATAATCAGTGATTATCTTATGAAATGAACTAATAATAATCAAACATTGAACAAATTAAACTAGTCTACACCATAAATCTATGTCAATGCCACAGTATAGCAAAGTAAAATTTCAATGAAATGTAGAATTATAAATAATATAAACAAGAGCAAGATATGTGTGAGTAGTAAACATAACTCAAAATGATAAATGGAAAGATCATATAAAATATGACCTCTATCAATGTAACATATGGAATGAGATGCCCCCAACATTGGCATGGCCCCTGGGTTTAGGAATGTCCTACATTTATACACATGTATATTGCATAAAACATGTATATACTAAATCTCAATCATGTATAGTATGGAATGCATATGTATATTAAAAAAATCATGTAATCTACTAAACATGTGGAAAATAACATTAAAAATAATGGAAACTAAGAAACATGTCATGTTTAGGTTCTGATTTTGATTTTTTGGGAATATTTTAATTTTTTAAAATGTTTTTCTTATGTAAAAATGCTAACCAATTATAAAATCAAGGGTATGGTCACATCTATATCATGTATCAAACATATAAATGGTCACATGTCAAGTAAATATTATTATATGTAGCTTTAACTATATTTGAGGATTGATCTTGTATTTTTATGTAACCATCATAATTATCAAGACTCATAGGATCGTGTGTATGATGAGTAACTCTAAGGAGCATAATATATTATGAAGTATTTTGTATAGAAGGATAAATATATGCATGTGTTTTTTATGTAACATGTCAAACTATATATAACACTAGCTTAGGATAAGGAGTAAATACTAGTTGTGATTCTTGAATGAATCTCTAATGTAATGGGTGTTGAATCATTGGTCACAAGGAAAGTCAACTACCATCCTTTGAACTATTTTCATAGAATTAACCTTAGTAGGTTGTATAAATAACTTCATTACATAGAATTGAATAGGTGGAGTAAATAACTACATAAAATGAACTTAAATAGGTTGAATAATTAACTATGATGGTGGGGGGTGGAGGAGGAAATGACTTTGCATGAATAGGATACTCATACAAATTACCCAAAACTATAACCACACTACTATCATATATATACTTCATGCATATATGTGCTTAAGGTAGTATTATACATAGCTTATGTTGTATCCAAGGGTTTCCTATCAACATGTCAAATATCCATGTCCTTAGTAAGACTAAAGATAAAGTAGAAACTATTATGAGCCCTACCTTAAGTGGTAGAACAATGTACCCAAGGGGTTTTTTTATTTTCCATCAATTCCTTTGAATATCATTGTTGCTTTCATAAAATCTTATGTGTATAAATAATAACATGAAGAAGTGTCATTACACAAATGTTTTCTCTTGAACCATTATCTACCATGACACTATTTATAGGTTGTGAATCAATATATGCTTGTATAATTAGGATAATCATCCACAATCATGTTATCATCAAATGTAAATAAAGGGAATTTTATATATGTGCTTGTAATTTTACCAATAATACCATTCAATGAGTGAGCATACGTTTAAGGAGGAGGATGTGTATTATATGTCATATGCACCTCAAAAATATCCTTAGTCTCTATTGTTGCATGATTTGGAAAGGGATTGGAAAATATTTTCAACTTGCATTCATATTTAGTTGTGGTCCTAAAGAATTCTTAGGTGTACCAAGCTTAATAATGTTATCTTTAATGAGATCATGATTCTCATCTTATCCCAAAGCATATGTATATATAATGTCACATGCATCTATGGTAGTCATAATATGGAATACATATCCCTTAGGTATAGACCTACTCATATCTACCTCCTTAGATTGAGGGAGATATAAGGTTGCACTTAATTAATTTTTTTAAAATTATATGAGGTTGAGGTAATCATAAAAATTTGCTCCTTTTTTTATTAGACAATACAAGCCTATTAGTAGGTTCTAACACTACATTAACTGTTATTTTTTCTTTATTCATGGTATCAATTGATTTAACCTTGTAAGTGGGTTTTCCCTAAAACTTCATAGTTGAATTATTTTTAGCATTAGGTATATATTTGAGTCTATTTAAATCCATGATATTAACTTCATGTTTTGTAACTATGTGGCATAACTCATCAAATGATTTGAATTTATTGAATATAATAAACTCATGGAGAGTAAAAAATAGAACCTAGATCTGTGCTCCTACAATTCTTGATGGTGGTAAATAGGGCTTCTACTAGCACTTCATCCTCCCAAGTAGCATTAGTAGAAGGCAAATTTGGAATGAAGCTATCATTTTGGAATCCCAACACAAAGGTGAGAAAGGGTTTGGATGGGGATCTTCTAGTGGCTAAGGAGGAACGAAGGGTACAACTCGATGAGAGGCTTGGTAAAGTGCAAGTAGAATATAGTGAGGGGATGGATAGTTCAATGAAATAATAGCCATTTCCCCATATTTTGCTAAAACTTGTGGATAAAGTCTCTAAAGTTTTAACAATAATTCAGGCTAGGGAGTCCTCAATTAAATCGGTGGTTGTCAATTTTGAAAAACAAGCTCTAAAGGATGTTTTGGAAGGAGAGGAATGGTTTTTGGAGAGGGGTTTGGTTTTCCATTTTGATCATTTATGGCCATCCCTTTCATCCCTTCACCAATGGCTTTTTGATTCATGGAAATCTATGTTGGAAGATAATATGTAAATTTTTCCATGTGCCAAAGGTTTTATTATTATTATTTTTGATTCTTTGGCTGACTAGAATAAGATTTGTTAGGATAAATCTTGGAGATGGGAAAATAATATTCTTCTTATGAAACCTTGGACTCCAGATTTATACAATTTAACATAGAATCTTTTGTTGTGTCCTGTTTGGGTGAGATTTTTGTATCTTCCCTTCCAGTTTTGGTCTGAAATGGGTCTTTCATTTATTAGTAATTCATTAGGTGATTTAATGAAAATTGATGAATCTTTGCTAAATATTCTCCAAACTAATTTTGTTAGAATTTTGGTGTGTTTGGACACTTTTCAGGATATTCATGCAGGTATAGAGTTCAAAGTGCAAAATAGAATCTAGTTTTAGTCCGTACATATGCAGCCTAAGGCATAAACATAAGAATACTAGTATTAGTAGTCTTAACACCTATAGTGGAATCAATAACTCTAAAAGGCTGAAAGATATCATTTAAGGGATCATATCATTCCTCATATGTGACAAATTTAGGTAAAATTTTCTATTCATCTCTTGTTACATATAATAGTGCATCATGCATTTATGGGTTAATTTTAGGATATTGAGTTAATTCATTTTCATCTATGTCATCAAATATATTAATAAATTCCATGCATTCATTTCCTCTATTAGCATCCATAGTATTTTTTTATTCTATTTTGATTATGAATGAAAATCAAAAATCAAATCTAAAAGTCATGTTTATATATAAAAATCTCAAACCCTAGAATGAAGGATAACACCCTAAGGAAAAACAAGGGTTTGTCTATGTTCTAGACAAAATGTAGGTTCATCAGTATGTTTTACCTTATTTTGATTATGTGAATTTAAACAATTATAAAAGTTTAAATTATTTAAATTGTATAAATTATGGTAATGATACACAAATTTGAATGAAAAAATAGAATATGATTTAAAATTTTGCATTTGTTATAAATAAAAATGACCTAGAAGATTTATATACTTAGTGTGTTACTATTTTTTTCAAGTCTGAGACTAAATGCAAGTGACAAGAAGGGTAAAAAACTATATCAATGGTCATTTAGATCAGAAACTAGGTGTCTGGATGCACCTGGATGAATCTATTAGCTTATGGATGATATCATCTAATATAGGCATTTGATATTTTTTATTTTATCCTACAACTTTATACCTCATGTTTTTGGTATAGATCATTGTGCCTAGTTAAATTTCATCTATGTGCCCCTGATATTAAGGTTTTGTTGTGTACACAATATCCAAAAACTTGTCTCCTCTTTTTTTGACACTAGGTTTAGGTTTTAAAAATGAAAGAACGATAGGTTGAGCTAAGATTAACCAATCCATAATAAATGGTTGAGCATTTTCAACATATCCAATACTCCAAAGATGGAAGTTAAACTACATGTAGTTTTCCCTGTTAGGTGTATGTTTTCAATGATGGTATTTTGATGAATGCAACCTATGATCTAGCTTTCAACACTTGACAAATGGAAAACTTGGCTTAGCTTAGGTGTTTTGTACTTGGCTAAGGTTTGCTATTAATAAATTGGAAATAATAGGGGAGTCCCTTTGAATGTGTAAGTGTTATAATAGGCTTACTTGATAATGCTAAATGATTTTAGATAATTCTAGATTAGGGTTAAACCTATTAGGATTCTTTGAGTAATTTCTCATGCCACCATCATTTAAAATGTACGTGTCCTCTCATAAAAATGATTTAAATTTTAAAAAGGACATTTTCTTGGCATGGGGATGAGTCCATTAGAGTTGGACATTTGTAATATTTTATAGGTGTCTAAATCTATCAAACTTTTATGAAAGATATAAATATTTATTTGATGATCTGGAGATAGTTTTAGTATGATAATGACCAAGTTAGGTATAGAATATGGAATTCCTATAGGTGACTAATGGAAAATAAATAAGGTCAGAACCATGGAAAGCATGTAAATGCGAGAGAAGGTGTGTAAGAGATATATGCATACACATAAGTCATATAAGGTGAAAGTAAGCCAAGACTAACATTTCAAAGTGTCTAATACCATATTTTTTGGAGCATATTCATTGATGTTTTGTTGTCATTGATGTCAAAGATATCATGTGGTACTATTGCATTAACGACAAAGTGATCAGGTTGATGGTTTGGAGAGTGTTTGACTTAGTAAGGAAATTTATGGATGATATTGATAGTATAGACATGTTACAAAGACCTTATGGGATGTTATGAGTACTTAGAGTGCTTGTGGAAGTGAATGAAATTCATCAGAACATTCATATGAATGTTTGAGCTTAAGTAGTCATATTGACAGATAAGGTTGAGTAAGCAGTTTGATGACATAATATTTCACACATGTAAAGGTTTAAAGAGTAGTTTGATACATGGATGGATTCCCCTATGTAAAAATATCATATGTTTTAAATTTTAGGTCTGGACATAAGGCATAGAAAAATTTATTAAGGTAAAAAGTTGGCATCTCAAACAGAGTTCACTAAGTTCCCATCTCAGCATTTAATCAAATCACAGATCTAATAGTGAGTGTTTATTATAATCAGATAAGGATCCAAAGGAGAACATGATCTTGTTATATAGAGATCAATATCACATGTGAATTTAATTTTTCAAAGGTTACTAAGACTACACGTGTTAGTGCAATGTGTCTCAATCTCATTATTTTGATAGAAGATTAAAAACATGTGAGTGTTTGTACAGATGGAGATCAATGGAACACATGATCTTGTCAATAATGATCCAATGATGCATATTAATTCAAAATTTCAAAATATGCTCAAAATTCATGTGGGACTACCAAGTGGTGTAAGTTCACTGGAGTCAAATAGTTAATGTGCTCAAAAGGCATGCGAGGGTACCAAGTGTCTTAATCATGGATGCATGTGTTGAAGATTGATGATGAGTGATAAAGATTTAAAGATAGGATAATTCTAAGGAGATTGATGGAGTGTATTTGTTTAATTTTCTAGGGAGAATGAGATGAGGTCAAAGTTTTTGATGTTTAGCATTTACACAGTGACTGTTGGAATTTGAATATTCAAATTTATGAGAGAAAACTAGTCTGTAGTTTTTGAGCTATATTTTTTGATCCAAGACAAAGTTCATGATTATGTAAAAGGAAAAGTTTTAAATGACTTCAAGGTACATACATATAATCTAGTTATAATATTTGTATGTTCATAAAATTTCACTCTAAAGTTGATTGTATGTTTGACCATGTTTTGCAAGTGACCCAAAAAGGATAATTGAATTATTCTTGATAGTATTTTGATGTTTCAAGATGAACTAATTGTTGACCAAATTTGACCCTACAGGTCAAATTGGGACCCCTATTAGTAAAAACTTAACTTTTTATATTTTTTAGGGGTATAATATTTTATCATGGGGTATATTATAGGTCTTTTGATGTAATTTGATGTTATATTAGCCTTGGTCTTAGTCATATTAATCCTTATGTCTTTTACATTAATTTTTGGGGTTATAAATGCAAGTGGCATGATTTATAAGGTGTCCAAGTGTCCTAAGTTCTTTTAAAATGTCCAAGAATTTAGATTCTCTATCAAGAATGTTAAACCCATCCGAATCTTGTAGGTTATCTAATTGAAGATCAAGAAACCAACTAAAAAGAGGGAGTTTGGCACTTGTACAGCCCATGAGGGAAGTTGACACATGGGAAAAGGTCATGGAATGTATCTTAATCTTCCTTATACTCAATTCCACATTTTAAATTCTCTAGAAGTGTCAATTTCAAGCTAAAACCATTTTTCTCCTTCTTTGCCTTACTAAACATAAAGAAGTGATCAATAGTTTTGTGATTGGTATGGATAGTAGAGGTTTCAAATAAAACACCTTTGTTATGTGTTAGTAAACTTAGAGAGATCCATTTCCATAACAATTTTTCCAACATTGGTCAACCATGCTTTATGAACCATCCTTTAGAAGTTGACTATGTTTTTTTGCTCACTATTTCTTGCACCCTATAGGTTTTGCTCCAATTTGGAAAAGTACATACAAATCAATTAGAAATGTTGGATCTAGATGATTTTATATTTATTATTATATTCACTCCATTCCTTTTTTTAGGTTTTATGTTGTTTTGGTGAGAAAATCATCTCAGGTTGGCAGATTAGTCTCATTTGGGATGACAGGTAGTTTTCCACCATTTTTAGGATCTTCATGCTTTGATGGTGATTTTAATAAGTTTTGATAGGTTCATACTCATGTTTATAATGATATATTTACCCCCCCCTTCATATTTTATTCTCATTATCCTAGCAAGGTTCCATGGGTATAGTCAATGCACTATGCATATGCAGTGAACTCCTTGAATATACAAATATCTCAAAAGGATGCCATGATAAAAGGGGGATCTAATAGGTATTTCAAATCTTTTGGAGTGTGAAGAGTGTAATTTTCCACTTGGTGAAGGTTTATAGTGAATCCTAATCATATATCTCTTATACACTACCCATACTTCTACTCACTACCTAATCTCATAGTATCTTGCCATTAATATGCACCTACATGTGCCCTCATGGAGAATATCATATTGTGAGAAGTGTCTGAGATAATAAATGTTTTTATGGTATTAATTTTGTATTTTAAACCTTTTTAAAAGTACCAAACTTCATTAAATATCATAAACCTTGTATACTACCCAAGTTTGCTTTACTACCTCTGTGTGAAAATACTCACCTACAAGTGATATTACAAAGCTTTAAAGGTTCTTGTATGGGAAGATAGAGACATGGTAAAAACTTATTTTGGATTATATCATATTATTTGACAATTTTAGACCTGATTGAGGTGTCTAATGGAAAAATGGAATTATTTATCACCCTCAAACACAAAATGATAGAGTATAGGGACATTTTCCCTAAGATTGAAAATAGAGGTCTGGTCAGTTTTGCCAAAGTCATACAATAGGGATATAAGAAAATTTTATGCATCAGAATGTGTTTTTATTGTATTAATTACATATTAAAAGGATATTCAAGTTTTTTTGTTCAAGTGATCATTTGAAATTGGTTTTTTTGAGGACCAAAGTTGTGTTTTCATGCACTAAACTTAGGCAGTGATCACTTATAGGCCTGAGCTATAAGAGATCCTTTCACCCAATATTGAAATATCAAGGTATATTACCATGTTTAAAATAACTTATGGAGTGAAATGGATACCAATGGTAATGCATTACATAATTATAAGTTGGTTAGTGATGTTTTAAGGTCTAGTGATCACCTACAAGTGTCCCATCATGTGCATGTTCACCTACAACTGGCTGTGAACCTCTATACCATCCATACTAGAGTTGTGCATGGAAATAAAAATATTGGTTGTTGAAATAGTATTTTAAATAAATACATAGGATATATATGGGTTTATAATTAATATTTATCATAGTTTTTTGGGATAAAATCCACCTATAGGGTCCCCTATAGTCACCTGTAGGTGACTGTAGGTGGACAATTAACTGAGACAATGTGTCTAAGGGATGGTTTAGGCTAAGCTCAAGGTTAAAAATTATTCCAATAATTTTTAAATGGTTATGTAATCTTCAATAAATTTTTTATACATTGTTTCAAGTCTAACTAAGCAAACATCACCTACAGATATGGTGCCAAAGAGTAGAACATAATCAAGGAATAACACTTAGTTTGACTAGGCAGAGAGTATGAGGAATATTTGGAAGTTTGGATGGATGATTTAAGTTTATAAAAAATTAATAATAATCGTAATATCTTAATAACACCCTCATATTGGATATATATCAAGGAGAAGGTTCTAATGATGCATCATACGGTTCACATAGTAGAAGCCTGCACATAGTGTCTTTCCCTACAGTGTTTTTAATTATTTTAGAGAACCTAATATTGGGATAATATGTTGAAATTTTTTGTATACGATAAATAAAACTAGGATAAACACTTCCAACATTTATTTTTCCTAATAAAACAAGGGAAGTTCCCTTTGTTTTGTCTCAGATAAAGGGCACTCTGTTGTGAACAAAACTGACAGGTTTTAGAGAATAAGGTAAAATATGAGACCAAAATATAAATAAAACCTTAAAAATTGTGATAATTTTTAATACACATAATAAACATATCATAAAAGGAAGGAACCTAACAGGGTGCTCTAAACCCTCAAACTTGTAGGCAAACCTATTAGGCAGGGTTAGGCCTAAAAGCCAAATGGAGAGTCATTTTCACTTCCACCTTTATATGATAATTATAACCTATTTAATAATGTTTATGACATAAAAAAATAGATAGTAAATTTTGTGGAATGAAAATAATCCCAATTAGATGTTCTAGAGAATAAGGGTTACAATAGGCCTATTAGGCAATGTTCAAGCCTAGTGCCCAAATGAGAAGTCATATTCAATTATAACATTAGGAGGGAATAATAATGGATTATAAATTTTTTTTAGATTCATTTTAGATGTGGAAAAAATCTTGGTATGTAGAGAAAGCATAAGTAGAGCCACTTTTGGCTTTGAACCAACTCAGACCTTTAGGGAATGGAGAAGTAGGCTTGATAGGAGAAGTTTAGATGCTCACATATTCTTGGAGGTTTTGCATGGGGATATAAGGAGTTATGGAAAGTTTATGAAGGTATTAAAATGTGTTCTAGTATAATTTTTTATCAAATTAAATTTTAGAGCTTCATGAATAAAGCTTAAGAGCAAAAGTAAGCCTAAACCCTTGGAAGGACTCAATGAAGGAAATGAAAATGGAAATATGCTATAATGGAATAGTTTTCATAAAATGATGATTGGATATTTAAGGGGACTCTCTCAAGATACTCTCGGTGCTTTTGGACTATAAAAAATTGTATGGATGCAGTACAAAATAGGGTTTTCTTACCCTTTTTATGTGTTTTATAGGTTTTAGAAGGATTATAAAGATGATAATCACATAGAGTGGAAGATTTATATTTAAGATAACTCCCCATGTCAATTTAATACTTCATAAAAAGTCCTAAGTGTTCAAATAATAGCTCTCATCTTAGCCATTCAAAATTGGTATAGTGAATAAGATGGTGAGAAGTGTGAAAGTTTCAAGTGGATGTCTTTTTAAGGTGTACTTGATGCTTCTAAGGAAATGGAGGGTTTTGACAATTGTCATCCACTCCCTTGTATGAATTTTCATGGATAACTAATGCCTTTTTGGAGGCCAAGTGTGTAGGGTATATGAAATAAGAGTTATTTTGACTATAGATGGTGATACCTCATTTTAGGAAGATTCCAGATGATTGGGACTAAAACAAATACATGAAAAGGCATGTCTGAAAGCCTTCCCTCTGATTCCAATCATCAAAACTATCCCTATTCAATTTTGGTATGTCCAAATAAGACTAAACCATGAATGCAATTTTTTGAGCTAGCAAAGGGAATTTCATGCTACATTTCAAGAGTTTCATGATTTGGATTGACACTTGTGATTCTTGAATTAACACTTGTGATTCCTAAATTTGCATGATCAGTTTCACATTCCCTTGTCATGCACAATTAACTCATTCTCTTAGCATGAAAATTTTCCTTGTGACCTTAGGACTTATCTTTTCTCCTTTCTCTCTCAATTTTTATAAGAACTAGCCATTTTGGCCTTTGTAAATTATGCTCCACTTGAGTATGGCGAAGCCCTGTTCATTTTCATAACATGGATCAATAAATAATACTTTTTTTTACTTCTTCCATGATTTTTTACAGTGTGTTCACTTGGATGATTGATTTTTCTTAGTGATGACTTGTTGTTTCCTCAGCATTATTATTTCATTCTCTCACATATTTGTTGTTAGAAAGATTCTTCTTTTAGGTAATGTGAAGTGATCTATTGATGTGTGAAGGTTGAGTGAGTTATTATATTAAAATAGTGCCATTTTAGGCCTCTTTTTAAGTCCTTCTAGCCTAAACATTCATCACAACCTCATAATGAAATATTGATGTGAGAAGATGCAGATTGAAGAAGTGTATGTTTGGTTAGTCCCTTATTCTCATGTGTAGTATGAAACTAGTTGGTAGTAATTAATTAATTTGGTGTATCAGCTCCCTTAGGGTAGTTTACTTTTATTTTTCTCTCCCTTTTCCCTCAAAATTTTAGGAGTAGTAGTGATCTATAAGTGGTACATCAAGGGAGCTAGCCCTATCTAGAGATTCACCTCATTCTTAGGCTACCCATAGCTTAGAGGTGTTTCAATTAATTAACTTGGATGAGGAGAGCTGAGAGATCTCCTCAAAGGGTGAAAATCCAAGTGATAAATTTTTTTGGCATGCCCAATGGGACTCTTGGTCCAAGAAGTTGAATTTTTTTGGTATTGTCTTTCAACACATCAACCTTTGGAGGCATTTATCTAAACATCAATGGTGACTCAAAAGTTACATCAGCTGGTCAAGCAACCCAGGTATTTCTTTTGAATATTTTTGATAATCATTCTTTGTGTTCTTGCTTCCTAATTAAGTTCCATGGATAAATTTGGTGTTGAGTATTGTTTACACAAGTTGGTGAGATTTATCAAGCTTATGGAATTCCCTATTAGCCTAGTCATGATCCTTACCAGTTCTAATATGATTATTACTAGCTCCAATATCACCATTTCCAACCTGATCATGAGTTGTATCAGTCATATAACCAGCCTTCTCAATATCTTGCCCCTCCCAGTCAACCTAGTCACTTCTCAAGTCAATCCATTTCCACTTTTAAGCAAACTCTTTTGGGTTATAATAAGTATATGTTATATCTTGATACATTAAAGGAACATAGTCAAGATGTTCCTAGTCATATAATTCCTAAGGTGAGAGATGAATTAGAGCTAGTTAAAAGAAAGTGGATACTTATTGAGAGAGATAATTGGTAAAGGCTCACAAGTGAGATGCTAGATGTGAGTGGCCTAGTTTCATCCTTGGAAGATAGGCTAAAAATTCATGAGAAGTAGCCTCACCAAACCTATCAACCTTCATAGTCACTTGCCCAAGATTGATATCAATCCTAATTGATCCTTATTCATGATCCCAATCAAGCTTATCAAATACATCTTTTTCCCAATCATCTAGAAGAGAGAGTTGGGAAGACAAGCATTATTTTTGAAGCAAATCTTGATAGGTAGATTGAGTTGGCCAATAGGCAAATACATCAGTCCATATCATTAGCAAAGGAAGTGGAATTTAATCCCTCATTAGTCTCTCCTATTGCATCCCCACCTCAAGAAGTGACCTCTAGATATGAAATCCTAAGGTGGAGACAAGGTGGAGAATTTAAGCTTAAAGAGATTCCAAGTTTTTTGAACACTTTATCCAATCCTAAAATTGCATCAACACCTCTAGAAGATACTCCTAATCCTAACATCCTAAGGTGGAATAAGATATTGGAATCATGGGTAAATAAATAAAATAAAAGCCTAGACAAAGAGTGTGAGGTTGAGAAAGAGTTTGATCTTATGCAAGTCCCTCTCACCCTTCCTCAAGAGACCTCTTGTTTTCCATGTCATCCCTCTTGTACTCTTCATCCTCATGGAGATTCTTATGAAATTCAAGAAATAATTTTCCAAGAGAACCTAGCCAATCAAATTGAAGAGTTAGAGTTAAGGATGAAATTGTTAAGTCAAGGTGTGATGGAAGGTTTAGAGCCCAAAGAAGATCCTATGCCTAAACACACCCAATCTAAGCTTTCTAAAAAGAGTGCTCAATATAGATCAGATATCAATGAAGTGATTGTCAAATGGAAGGAATAAAATAAATCTATTTTAGGCCAAGGTTTTCCCCCTCTTCGTCAAGAGCTTCCAAAAGAATCTCTTACATTTCACTTCAATCTGATTTTGAGTTCTATGTTACACCTTCACTAGTTAGTTCATCTTGTCTTCACCCCATTACCCTTTGAATTGATGGACTTGTTGTATGGGAAACTAAAGAGGACCATTTGGTTTAAGAAAATTTAGAACTCTTTCTTAAAGAAAGTGTAGCTCCTTGGTAGCCTCATTGGGCTAAGTCATGTGATATGTAGATGCCTAGTCTTAGCATTACCAAGAAGGGGAAGGAGATTGAGGATTTTGTAATCCTTGAGAAGTAAAGTCAGGTTAAAATGGTTGAAGTACAACTTGATATTGCTCAATAGGTTCTAAATGTTGAATAAGAGGAAATCATTATAGGGACTCCCTTTGGTGATCACAAATGTAATTCTACCTTCTTGTATGAAAAGAAACATGATGAAGACTCTTTTACAATTATCTATGAGGAATGTGACAATCACTTAAAGAGGAAAGTACTTGAATAAGATTCTACATCTGATCAAAAATTTGTGGATAATAATCTCAAGCATGAAGATGAATGTGTTATTAAGGATGGAGAACAATTTCAAGTCATCCCTAAAGAGGTTGCAATCCTAGAAAAATCTCTTGAAACCAAGGTGTAAGCTATTGTTCTTGAAGATGACCCAATACCTTAGCCTGATTTTGAATCACCCTCAAAAGCATTGGATCTTGAAAAACATCAGCTTGATGACCACATACATCAAGAAGATGAGATTGAAGAGGTAGTGGTTCTAGATGATAAAGAGGATAAAGATGATTGGCAGCTATAAATGAAGTTCTTTCAAGAGCCTGAAGAGCTTTGCCAAGTTGAGGTTCAAATACATGACAAGGTGAAGGAGTCTTACATGAAATACAATGACCAATATTGGGTAGAATATGAAAATCTCCTTGATGATTTAGAAGAAATTCAAGCTGAGAAGAAACCCAATCTTATTGAGATAACTATATAAATTAAGAAGGTATGCTTTATTAAACCACCATCGAGGGTTGTAATTGAGGATCCATATGAGAAAGTTGAGGCTATTTGCATTCAAGAAGATTTAATTTCCATAGCCAACCTATTTTTAACTACTTGGTTCTCATTAAACATCATGCCAATGAAGTTTTCAAACATCATGAAAAAGTTGGAGACATCACAGTCAAGTATCAAAAGACTATATATCTCATTCATTCCTTCATATTATGAAGCAAGAAGGGTTTAAAACTTCCCTTTTGATCTAGGAGGGAGTTTTAATCTTAGGATAGTTAGTGTTTGAGTCATTTTTTTTAGTTTCATGTGTGTGTTCTATAAGTGCTCATGAAGCACATGTGTGTTTGCTTTTGCTTTGTGTGTGTCTTTTGTTTTATGTGTTTTAGGTAGTCATTGGTCTTGTCTTGATCAAAGCTTGTTGTCAAATTTCAGGTCCTCTTGTTATGTTTTATACTTTAAATGACTCCTTACACCCAATGGATTGATAAGGCTACTAGTCTATTTAATATAGCAAGCATGTCACCCCTATGAGTCACCAATTTATTAACCAAAGTTGACCCTACAGGTCAAATTAAGACCCCTATAGGTAAAAACTTGACTTTTTAGGTGTTTTAAGGGTCTAATATTTTATCATGGGGTATATTATATGTATTTTCATGTAATTTGATGCTATATTAGCCTTGGTCTTAGTCATATTAATCATTATGTCTTTTAAAGTCATTTTTGGGGTCATAAATGCAAGTGGCATAGTTTTTAAGGTGTCCAAGTGTCCTAAGTTCCTTTAAAATGTCTAATAAGTCAAATTGCCTATCAAGAATGTTAGACCCATCTGAATCTTGTAGGTTATCTAATTAAAGATCAAGAAACCAATTTTTTTAATGTGTTTGAGGTAGTCATTGATCTTGTCTGCATCAAAGCTTGTTGTCAAGTTTTAGGTCTTCTTGTTATGTTTTATACTTCAAATGAATCCTTACGCCCAATGGATTGATAAGGCTACTGGTCTATTTAACATATCAAGCATGTCACCCCTATGAGTCACCAATTTATTAACCAAATTTAACCCTACAGGTCAAATTAGGAACCCTATAGGTAAAAACTTGACTTTTTAGGTGTTTTAAGGTTCTAATATTTTTTCATGGGGTATATTATAGGTCTTTTCATGTAATTTGATGCTATATTAGCCTTGGTCTTAGTCATATTAATCCTTATGTCTTTTAAAGTCATTTTTGGGGTCATAAATGCAAGTGGCATAATTTTTAAGGTGTCCAAGTGTCCTAAGTTTCTTTAAAATGTCCAAGAAGTCAAATTACCTATCAATAATGTTAGACCCATCTGAATGTTGTAGGTTATCTAATTAAAGATCAAGAAACCAATTTTTGTGTTATGTGTTTGAGGTAGTCATTGGTCTTGTCTTGATCAAAGCTTGTTGTCAAGTTTCAGGTCCTCTTGTTATGTTTTATACTTTAAATGACTCCTTACGCCCAATGGATTGATAAGGCTACTAGTCTATTTAATATAGCAAGCATGTCACCCCTATGAGTCACCAATTTATTAACCAAAGTTGACCCTACAAGTCAAATTAGGACCCCTATAGGTAAAAACTTGACTTTTTAGATATTTTAAGGGTCTAATATTTTGTCATAGGGTATATTATAGGTATTTTCATGTAATTTGATGATATATTAGCCTTGGTCTTAGTCATATTAATCATTATGTCTTTTAAAGTCATTTTTGGGGTCATAAATGGAAGTTGCATAGTTTAAGGTGTCCAAGTGTCCTAGGTTCCTTTAAAATGTCCAAGAAGTCAAATTGCCTATCAAGAATGTTAAACCCATCTAAATCTTGTAGGTTATCTAATTAAAGATCAAGAAACCAATTTTTGTTTTATGTGTTTGAGGTAGTCATTGATCTTGTCTTGATCAAAGCTTGTTGTCAAGTTTCAGGTCCTCTTGTTATGTTTTATACTTCAAATGAATCTTTACACCCAATGGATTGATAAGGCTACTAGTCTATTTTACATATCAAGCATGTCACCCCTATGAGTCACCAATTTATTAACCAAATTTGACCCTACATGTAAAATTAGGACCCTTATAGGTAAAAACTTGACTTTTTAGGTGTTTTAAGGTTCTAATATTTTGTCATGGGGTATATTATAGGTCTTTTCATGTAATTTGATGTTATATTAGCCTTGGTCTTAGTCATATTAATCCTTATGTCTTTTAAAGTCATTTTTTGGGTCATAAATGCAAGCGGCATAGTTTTTAAGGTGTCCAAGTGTCCTAAGTTCCTTAATAATGTCCAAGAAGTCAAATTTCCTATCAAGAATGTCAGACCCATCTGAATCTTGTAGGTCATCTAATTAAAGATCAAGAAACCAATTTTTGTGTTATGTGTTTGAGGTAGTCATTGGTCTTGTCTTGATCAAAGCTTGTTGTCAAGTTTCAGGTCCTCTTGTTATGTTTTATACTTCAAATGACTTCTTACACCCAATGGATTGATAAGGCTACTGGTCTATTTAACATAGCAAGCATGTCACCCCTATGAGTCACCAATTTATTAACCAAATTTGACTTTGTAGGTCAAATTAGACCCCTATAGGTAAAAACTTGACTTTTTAGGTGTTTAAAGGGTCTAATATTTTGTCATGGGGTATATTATAGTTATTTTCATGTAATTTGATGCTATATTAGCCTTGGTCTTAGTCATATTAATCCTTATGTCTTTTAAAGTCATTTTTTGGGTTATAAATGCAAGTGGCATAATTTTTAAGGTGTCCAAGTGTCCTAAGTTCCTTAAAAATGTCCAAGAAGACAAATTTCCTATCAAGAATGTCAGACCCATATAAATTTTTTAGGTTATCTAATTAAAGATCAAGAAACTAATTGAAAAGAGGGAGTTTGGCACTTATATGACCCATGAGGGAAGGTGACATGCGGGATAAGGCCATGAAATGTATCTTCATCTTCCTAATACTCAATTAAATGTTTTAAATGCTCTATAAGTGCCAATTTTGAGGTAAAACCATTTTGTTCCTTCTTTGTCTTTTTAGACACACAAAAGTGATCATTAGGTTTGTGCTTGGTATGGATAGTTGAAGAGGTTTCAGGTCAAACACCTTTGGGAGGTGGTATTACACTCATATAGATCCATTTTCATAATAATATTTACAAGATTGGTCAACCATGCTTTATGAACCACCCTTTACAAGCTGACTATGTTTTTCTACTCACTATTTTCTACACCCTATAGGTTTTGCTCCAATTTGGACAAGTCCACAAACTAGTTGGTGATGTTGGATCCAGAGGATTTTTTATTTCTTTTAAAATGACCTCCATTATTATTTTCAAGTTTCATGGTGTTTTGGTGAGAAAATCATCTTAGGTTGGTAGATCAGTCTCATTTGGGTTAACAGGCAGTTTTCCACCATTTTTAAGATCTTCATGCTTTGATGGTGACTTCACTGAGTTTTGGTAGGTTCATATTCATGTTTATAATGATATATTGACCTCCCATTAACATTTAATTCTTATTTTCTAAGTAATTTTCCATGGGTACATTCAATGCACTATGCATATGCAGGCAACTCTTTAAATATACAAATATCTCAGAAGAATGCCATGATAGAAGGGGAGCTCTGATAGGTGTTTCAAATATTTTAGAGTGGTAAGATTGTTGTTTGTAAATTTTTGAATGTTTATAGTGAATCCTAAGCATATGTCTCTTATAAACTACCCATACTTCTACTCACTACCTAAACTCACAGTCTTCTACCATTAATATGCACCTACAAGTGCCCTCATTGAGAATATCATATTATGAGGAGTGCTAAGATAATCAATGTTTTGATGGTAGGAAGAGTCTATTTGAAACCTTTTTAAAAGGACCAAACTTCATTAAATCTCATAAAACTTGTATACTACCCAAGTTTGCTTCAGTGCTTGTGTGTGAAAATATTCACCCATAGGTGACATTATAGAGCTTTAAAGGTTCTTGTATGGGAAATTAGAGACATGGTAAAATATTATTTCAGATTATACCATGTGATTTGACCATTAAAGAATTGATTTATGAGTCTAATGGAAAAATTTAAGTATGGATCACCCTCAAACACAATATGACTGAGTACAGGGACATTTTCCCTAAAGAGTGAAAACAAAGGTCTGGTTAATTTTGCCAAAGTCATAAAATAGGGTTATAAGAACTTTTGATGAATAATAATGTGTTTATATTGTATTAATTACATAAGATAAGGAATATACAATGTTTGATTTGTAGGTGATTAGTTGAAATTAGTTTTTGTGAGGCCCAAAGTTGTGTTTTCATGCACTAAACTCAGGTAGTGATCACCTACAGTCCTGAGCTATAAGAGATCCTTTCACCCAATGTTGCAATAACAAGGTATATTCCCATGTTTAGAATAAATATTTAGTGAAAGGGATACCAATGTTCATGGAGGCCATCATTATAATTTTTTTAGTGATGTTTCAAGGTCTAGTGATCACATACAAGTGTCCCATCATGCACATGTTCACCTACAACTAGCTCTGAACCTCTATACCATCTATAGTAGAGTTTTGCATGGAGATAATAAAATTGGTTATTTAAAGAGTATTAAAACTAACTACAAATGATCTTAATGGGTTTCTAATGAATATGTAGCACAAGTTTTATGGATAAAATCCACCTATAGGGTCCCCTATAATCACCTATAGGTAACTATAGATGGACAGTTAACTGAGACAATGTGTCTAAGGGATGGTTTAGGCTAAGATCAAGGTGAAAAATGATTCCAATCATATTTAAATGGTAAAATAATATTTAGTAAAAAATTTAGACATTTCTTTAAGTCCAACTAAGCAAACATCACCTATAGTATGGTGCCAAAGAGCAAAACACAATCAAGGAATAACACTCAATTTGACCAAGAAAAGAGTATGAGGAATATGTAAAAGCTTGGAGGGATGATGGAAGTTTATAATACCTTCATAATAATCATAATATCTTAATAACACCCTCATGGTGGATATAGAGTAGGGAGAAGGTTCCAATGATGCATCATATAGTTTACATAGTAGAAGCCTGCACATAGTGTCTTTCCCCACAATCTATTTTGGTTTTTAATGATTTTTTAGGATCTAATCTTGGGACTAGAGGTTGAATTTTTTTTTATAAGGTATCTAAAACTATTATAAACACATCCAACATTTGTTTTTCCTAATAAAATAAGGGAAGTTCCCTTTGTTTTGTCTCAGACAGAGGGTACTCCCTTGTGAACAAAACCGGCACATTTTAGAGAATAAGGTAAAAGATGAGACCATAAGATAAATAAACCCTTTAAAAAGGAATTATAAGTTGTAATAAAACTAATAAAACATAATAAACATAAAATAAATTGAAGGAACCTAACAGGGTGCTCTAAACCCTCAAACTTGTAGGTAGACCTATTAGGCAGGGTTAGGCCTAGAAGCCAAATGGAGAGTCATTTTCACTTCCACCTTGAGATGATAATTAGAAAATACTGAATCATGTTTATAGGGTCAATAAATAATTATTAAATATTTTATAATGAAAATAATCCCAATTGGATGGCCTAAATCATAAGGGTTATAATAGGCATGTTAGGCAAGGTTTAAGCCTAGTGCCCAAATAAGAAGTCATCTTAAATTATAACACTAAGAGGGAATTATAATGTATTATATCATGATTTTAGATAAATTTTAGATGTGAAAAAACTATTGGTATGTAGAGAAAGCATAAGGAGATCCACTTTTGGCTTTGAACTAACTCAGACTTGCAGGGAATGGAGAAGCAGGCTCGATAGGAGAAGTTTAGATGCTCACATCTTCTTGGATATTGTGCATGGGGATATAATGATTTTGTAAAATTTTATGAAGGTATTTGAATATTTTATAGTTTAATTTTTTATAAACTTTAATGTCATAGCTTCATGAACAAAACTTAAGATCAGAAACAAGCCTAAACCCTTGAAAGCACTTGATGAAGGAAATGAAGATGAAAATATGCTCTAATGTAATAGTTTGACTAGAATGATGATTGGATTTTATAGGAGACTCTCTCAATATAATCTCAATTATTTTGGGTTGTACAAAATTATATGAATGGAGTATAAAATAGGTTTTTCTTGAACTTTTTATGTGTTTTTTAAGTTCTAGAAGAAGTATAAAAATGTCAATCACATAGAGGGGAATATTTAGACTTAACCTAACTACCCATGATAATTTCATGCTTAAAAATAAATCATAAATGTTTAAAAAATGGCTCTCATCTTAGCCAGTCAAAACTGGCATAGTGAACAAGATGGTGAGAAGGTGTGAAAGCTTAAATTGGATGTCAGTTTAAGGTGTACCTAATGCCTCTAAGGCTATGGAGGGTATTAAAAAGTGTCATACACTCCCTTTTATTAATATTCATGGAAAAATGATTCCTTTTTTGAGTCCAAGTGTGTAGAGTGTATGAAGGAAGAGTTATTTTAACTGTAGAAGGTGATAGTTCATTTTGGTAAGATTCTAGATGACTAGGACTACAAAAAATGCATGGATATGCATGTCTAAAATAATTCCATCTCATTAAAATAAATATACATATCCCTAATTATTTTTGGTATGTTTAAATAGGGTTAAATAATGAAGGCAATTTTTTGAACTAGCAAAGAGAATTTCATGCCACATTTCAAGAGTTTCATGCCTTGGATTGGCACTTGTGCTTCCTAAATTTGCATGATAAGTTAAAAATTCCATTATCATGCATAATTAACTCATTATATCATCATTAAAATTGTCCTTGTGACCTTTGGAATTCTCTTTTCTCCTTTCTCTCTCAAGTTTTATAAGAACTAGACATTTTGGCCTTTGTAAATTATGCTCCACTTGAGTATGGTGAAGCCATGCTCATTTGCATACCATGGATCAATAAAGACTACTGATTTTTACCTTTTCCATGACTATTCATAGTGTTTTAACTTGGATGATTGATTTCTCTTAATGTAGACTTGTTATTTCCTTAGCATTATTGTTTCATTCTCTCACCTATTTACAGTTGGAAAGTTTCTTCTTGCAAGTCATGTGAAGTGTTCTATTGATGTGTCAAGGTTGAAAGAGTTAGTATATTCAAACAATTCCATCCTATACTATTGTTTATTCCTATTATCTTTAACATTCATCACAACATCATAATACAATATTGATATGAGAAGATGCAGATTAGAGAAGTGTATGTTTGGTTAGTCCCTTGTTCTCATGTGTAACATATAGTTGGTTGCTAGTCATCAATTAATTTGGCATGTTATTCCATTAGGATATTTTAATTTTATTTATATCTCCCTTTTCCCTCATAATTTTATGTGTAGTAGTGATCTACAAGTGGTACATCAAGGGAACTATCCCTATCTAGAGATTCACTTCATTCTTAGGCTACCCACAGCCTAGAGGTGTTTTAATTATGCCACTTAAATGAGGAGAGCTAAGAAATATCCTCAAAGGGTGAAAATCCAAGTGATAACACTAAATATTAGAGATTTTTTTATACTCCATATATACTATTTATGTTTTGGAGGTTTGACCAATCCATTTTTAGTATGAACAAAAGTTTAGAATTTGACTATGTTTGTTTAATGCACTGGTAGATTGAGTGACCACTTTGTAGAAGTAAGTTGAAGGTGCTATGAGTAGATTTGATAAAAAAAATGAATACTAATATTTTAAGGAAGTATCAAATATTGATTATAAGGTATTTTATGTCATATTATGCCCTTGATCAAATATAGATAGTCAAAATAGTATAACTATATTTTGACTATATGTGACCAGTCTGAGTGGTCATTATGAGAGAGTTGATTTGAGTGCTTAGAGATTATGTTGAAGTTTCTAAATTAAATTAAGGTGTTTCAAATTTCCTAAAGTTTTAACCCATGTGATATAATCATATGTCTATGTGAAATATTTGATTTGTTGCTTCATAAGTTTGAGACTGTTTTTTTGTATATGAAGACCTAAAGAACAAGGAGACCTATTTGGTAGGTTCAAGTGTTGAGTTGGTGTTACAAGTGGAATGGACCCATGAAGAATTTATCAAGGGGATATTTTAAATATTTTTTATGTGTTCAAAGCATTGGTAAAAGATGAAGGTGGTCCAAGTAGTCTCACATGTAATATGTGAGTATGAAGGCCTAATTATTTTAGGTCTCACCAAAACCTAATAGTAGTTTAGGGCTAATGAGGTAATAGCCAACCTATGAGAATTAATTTGAGATATATCTTATCTTGATATAAGTATTAAATATTTGGCATCTTTTAGCCAATCAAGAATATAATATTCATGAAGACTCTATAAAGAGTGAAAGAAAAGGTGATGGTTTCTAGACTTGTGTGTGTAGAATTGTGTAGTTGTTCAAGTGAAGATTCAAGCAAAGAAGAGAACCTTTAAAAGAGAAGGTATAGGTTAGTTAGGAACATAAATGTTTTAATAATATAAAACATGTTTATCTAATCAATTTGATGTAAGGGGACACATGGGTCATTGGACCTAATGAGCCTAGAAGAGGTAGTTTAAGCAAGTTAGCCCTAGAGGTAGATTGAGAGAGATTGGAGGTGAAGAGTGAAGATAGAGGTGATCATCTTCAATTAAATAATAAAAATATGTGTTCAAGGTGATATGTTCAAGGAATCTAAGTGGGTGCTTAGTTTCCTAGGGGGTTAGTTCCTCCTTGTAAATTAAATCTAGCTAAAGGTCTAGTTGTTGTGGGTGTTTAATGAGATAGGGGCAATAGCTCCTTGTGGGATTCATGTCTCACTAAACTAAGGTATGGGTATTCCTTGATCAGTGGGTGATGATCTAAATGTTGTATCTTTTTTATAGTATTTTATTCCATCTTGTAGGGTTTAGTGGGTAAACAGGGTTTCCCACATATATGATGTGTTCATGTGATGTATGCTCTTATGTATACTTTGGATATATTTGATTTCATGTTTATGTTGCTTGATCAAGTTGATGTATGTTAAATGTTTAAGAATTGGTAATTGAATTAGATTATCTAGCATCACTGATTCATCCCCCTCTCATTGATTGTACCTCTAACAATTGGTATTAGAGTAGGACCTTCTTTGTAAGTTTAACCACATGAAGTTGATCCAAGGTACAAAGATGGATAAGCAATTGAGGAAAGAAAATCTTGAGTTGAGATCAATGGTCAAAAGTCTTGGAGAATAGATTTTTCATATTGAGACTAGGAAGAGTAATTCTAAATATAAGGATGATGAACATGAGATGAGGCCTAAGGAGCTTAACAAATAGTTCATGAAACATAGTGAAAAGATAAGTCATATTCAAACCAAGTTTTAGAGATTAAGTTAAATTATCAATGAAGACAAGTTGACCATGTAGGATCTTGAGGATCAATTAAGGGTTACAAAGATAAATTTGAGTTTAAAAGAGGAAGAATGTAGACATCTCAAGACTCAGTTAGAAGAGACAAAATCCAAGTTGAGTTCAAAGAAAGGTGAGAATGATGAGTTAAATTCTAATATTGATGAGTTGAAGTCCAATCATATGGAAGAGCAAGCATGTATATTGAAGGATGACATGGCTAAAGAAGCTAAGATGGATAAGGAGACTATCCAAGTTCTCATAATTTAATTAGAGGCTTCAAGTTCAAGTGTAAGAGCTAAAGAGGATGAGAGAATTCAACTAAAGACCAAACTAGATTTATTAAAGGATGAACATGAGAAATTTATTGTCAAGGTAAACAAGACTGAGAAAGAGCAAGAGAGCTCAGTTCAAGATAAAAAGGATGCAAACACTAAGATAAACAAGAAAAGATCCATCAGATAACCAAGTTCCATGAGATATGAAAGATATTTTAATGGTCATTGTTATGCTTGTCATAGGTTTGGTCATAAGGCAAGAAACTGTAGAAGGAAAAGTAGTTGGTCAGCTAGAGGTATGGATAATTTAGTCTACTATAGTTGTCATGACATGGGACATATTACTATATTCTACCACAAAATGCATTGGAAAAAACTAACCCAGGTATGGAGACCTAATATAGTCAAGCTTGAACATAATGAACCTAGGAGACAAGATGGTATGTTTGATGAGATTCATAATATTCATCAAGAAGAAGATCAAGGTGGACTACCTGCTAAATCAAAAGAGGAATCATAGATGAAGAAGTTTTAGGAATGCCAAGAGAGTGTGTCATCTATCCAGATAGAAAAGGAGAATTAAAAGTCAGTTCAAGCTGAGCTCAAAAAAAATACCAAGGTGCTAATTGAGGCTAATTATGGGGTGTGTATGGGTCCAAGAGAACATCCTGATATTGTTGAGCAAGTTTCATGTAAATAAAATCAATTTTCAATGCCCATTGATGAGTTTCTTTCTTAAAATGAAAAGGTATGTCATGAATATTTGTTGTGTCCATGTATTGTCAATTAATTCTTAAAAGAAAAAGAGAATATTGTAGCGGATGAGCATGTTGCTTCTCCTAAGCCTAAGAAGAATAAAAATAATTATAAATATTAGATAAACAAGGAGGAGAAGGAATATGAAGAGTTGTGGTAAAATCCTAGTTTCACATTATTCTAGGACATTGTGGGTCAGGATGTCTCTATCTAAGCTTTAAGGAGACACTTGATAAGCAAGAAGAAGCATGGTGGATGCTAGTTGAGCTTTGGTTGATGTTTCAAGACAAGAATATCATTTTAATATGTGTTTGTCTAAGGGGGAGCTAACTCAGTTAGCTTGAGTGCTTGAAGAGTTGTGCATGATGTTAGGGGGAGCTTTCTAAGCTCTATGAGTAGTTTATCAGGTCCAAGGATCATACAAGTCTAGATTTAGATTGGTGCATAACAAAAGGGGAGTAATTGATTCATATTATTAAAATTATATAAGTATATTGACCATATTAAATAGTATTTGAATGCATACATGATGTTAAGGAATGATTATTGGCATGTTGAGGAAGAGACCCTTTGTCATTAATGTCAAAGGGGGAAAAAGATAAAAATGAAGAATTTAAAATGAGAAATAAGTCATTATAAGGGTGTTTTTACATAAATGACAAAGGGGAAGATTTTTGACCATATTCATTGATGTTTGATTGTTATTGATGTCAAAGATAGCATGTGGTACTAGTGCATTAATAACAAAGTGATTGGATTGATGGTTTGGAGAGTGTTTGACTTAGTGAGGCAATTGATGGATGATATTAATAGTATGAAAATGTTGGATAGACCATATGGGATGTTAAAAGTGCTCAGAGTTCTTATGAACATGAACAGAATTCATCAAAATAGTCATATAAATGTCTGAGCTCAAATAGTCATCTTAACATATAAGGTTAAGTAGTTTGATGACATCATATTTCACATGTGTGAAGGTTTAATGATAAATTTGATACATGTATGGATTACCTTATGTGATAAGATCATATTATTCAAATTTAATGCTTGTACATGGAGCGTAGCAAAATTTATTAAGGTGCAAAGTTGGCAACTCAGACAAAGTTCACTAAGTTCCCACACTTAGCCAAATTTGTATTATCAAAGATCTAAGGTGAGTGCTTAATCAAATCATAGATATAATGACAAGAATTTATTATTAATGGATAAGGATCAAACATATTGTGTGATATTATCAAAAATATATCAATGGTGCATGTGAAGCTAATTTGTCAAAGGTTATTGAGATTGCATGTGCTAGCGACATGTGTCTCAATCTCATTGTTTTCATAGAAGATCAAAGGCATGTGAGTGTTCATAAAGATGGATATCAATAGAGAATGTGATATTATTAGTATTGATACAATGGTGAATATTAAATCAAAATTTCAAAGGATGCTTAGAAGGCACATGGGACTGCCAAGTGGTGTAAGTTCATTAGAGTCAAATAGTCAATGTGCTCAGAAGGCACACAAGGGTGCCAAGTGTCTTAATAATGGATGCCTATGTTTAAGATCAATTGTGAGTGATAAAGAGATAAATATATGATAATTATAATGAGATTTATGGATCATGTTTTTTTTTCAAAGTTTTTAAGGATCATGAGATGAGATCAAAGTGTCTAATGTTTTGCATTTACACAATGATCGTTGGAATTTGAATATTCAAATTAATGAGGGAAAACCAGTTTATAGTTTTTGAGCTATATATTTTGATCTAAGAAAAAATTCATGGTGGTATAAAAGGAAAATTTATAAATTAATTCAATATGAATCTATATAATCTATTTATAAGATTTTAATGTTCATATAACTGCATATATTGAGCTCCAAAGTTGATTATGTGTTTGACCATGTTCTGCAAGTGACCTGAGAAGGATAATTGAGTTTTTTTTAATAATATTTTGATGTTTCAAGATGAAATAAATATTAGAGAGTGTTTTATACCTCATGAAGACTATTTTATGGATTTTTGAAAAAAGGCTTAGAATTTGACTATTTTTGTTGAATATGCTAACAAATTGAGTGACCACTTTGCAAAAGTAAGTTGAAGGTGTTATGAGCAAAGTTGAGAAAAAAAATGAATATGAAGATGTTAAGGAAGTATAAAATATTTATGATAAGGTATTTGAGGTCATATTATTCCACTAATTAGATATAGAGAGTCAAAATAGTATAACTATATTTTGACTATGTGTGCCCAGTCTGAGTGGTCATTTTGAGAGAGTTGATTTGAGTTTTTAGAGCTTGTATTGAAGTGTCTAAAGCACATGGAAGTGTTGAATAGGTATTTAAGTTTTAACCCATATGATATAATCATATGTCCATGTGAAATATTTGAGTAGTTTATTTATAAGTTTGAGCCTATGTTTTATGTATATGAAGACCTGAAGAGCAAGGAGACCTATTTGGTAGGTTCGAGTGTTGAGTTGGTATTACATGTGGCATGGACCCATGAGGGAATTAGCAAGGAGATATTTGAACATTTTTTGTGTTAAAATAAATGGTAAAGGATGAAGGTGGTCTAAGTAGTCTCACATGTAATGTTTGAGTATGAAGGCCTAATTGTTTTAGGTCTCACCAAGACCTAATGGTGGTTTGGGGATAATGAGGTAATAGCCAACCTATGAGAATGGATTTGAGATATGTATTATTATGATATAAGTATTAAGGATCAAGGAATTTTTTTTTGGATTAATAAGATAATATTCATGAATAATCTATAAAGAGTGAAAGAAAAAGTGATGGTTTCTAGACTTGTGTGTGTAAAATTGAGCAGTTGTTCAATTGCAGATTCAAAAAAAGAAGAGAACATTTGAAAGAGAAGGTATAGGTTAGTTAGTACCATAAAAGTGTGAATAATATAAAACATGTTTATCTAATCAATTTGATGTAAGGGGACACATGGGTCATTGGAACTAATGAGCCTAGAAGAGGCAATTTAAGCAAGTTAGCTCTAGAGGTAGCTTGAGAGAGATTGGAGGTGAAGAGTGTAGGTAGAGGTGATCATCATTAGTTGAAGATTAGAAATAGGTATTCAAGGTGATATGTTTAAGGTAGTTTAATGGGTGCTTAGTTTCCTAGGGGGTTGATTCCTCCTTGCAAGGTAAAGCTTGATAAAGGTCTAGTTATTATGGGTGCTTAGCTAGATATGGGTAGTAGGTCCTTGTGGGATTGGTGTCTCACTAAACTAAGGGATGGGTATTCCTTGATCATTGGGTATTAGTTTAAATGTTGGATCTTGATTTATAGGACTATAGTCCATCTTTTAGGATTCAATTGGTTTTATCCCTCAAGAGAGTTTCCCACACATATGATGCATTCATGTGATATATGTTATTATGTATGCGTTAGATGTATGTGCTTTCATGTTTATGTTTCTTGATCAAGCTGATGTATGATGAATGTTTAATAATTTTGAATTGAATTTTATTATCTAGCATCACTGATTCACCCCCTCCCCACCCCCACCTCTCAGTGATTGTACCTCTAACATATTTTAGTATCTACACCATGATGTAACACTTATTCCCACTAGGAGATATATGCATGATATTTATTAGCTTTGATTTTTGTAGTACATGAATTATTATTTTAGATTGAGTTTTTGTCACTAAAATTTACATACTTAGATATGCATTTAAGATTTAATACAAATTCAGAGGCACATGATTTCTTAGGGGCATCATCAAATCTACATAAAAAATAAGTGTACTATTTTCAATTTTTATTTTTACATGTCAAAAAATTATTATTGTGGACATTTGTCCATGTGAAAATATTTTTAAAAGATTAACAAGTACATTGGATTTGTTTTGGGAGATTAAAATGGACATATCTTGTATCCATAGTCTACATGGTTTACTTTGATATGTACACACACACAAAATAAAGTAGGAAATTACATATGTATACACCTAAAAAAGGTCCCTAAGCATTTATTATTTTTAAAATTGTAGTATTCTGGGTTACATGTGTGTTTGTTGATTATTGGTCCAACTTAAGTATTATAGGCATGTTTTTGGTTATTTTCATTGTATCCCCTTCCTTCTTCTCTCTACCCCATTATTATTTATCTTTCCTTTATTTTTTCCTTTGTTTATGGCGGTCCCCTAAAAAACATATAGTGTGTGTTTTAAATGGCTTTGGGTCTTTTTTCTTGTTAGCTCCCTAGGATTCAAATTCCCAACTTTTCCTTTTTATTAAACTTTTGATGTTATTTTACATGCGAATAGGTTCCTAATTTAAATTCAAGAAGCCTATAAATATATAAGTGACTTGTGCATTTATGAATATATGTTGCATCTAAGGAGTATTGGCATTGAATTTCATAATAGTGATACACTACATCACATGAGTTTTCCTAATTATATCATCAATGCATTTATTGGTTTTGTTGTTTTTAATATTATATACCATTGATGTCCCTAATAAGTAGTCAGTGCTTACACACCTAGCTGACCTAGAACGCAATCCCCAAAATAAATATTTTACTATATCATTTGAAAGTTCAACTTCCCTAATAGGGTTTGAAGAAGTACACTTTAGTATTATATAGCTATGTTAATTCTAAAACTCACACACACATGTATGATGGAGTAAGGTTTTTAATTGCAATATTGTTGAAATTTTTTATAGCTTTCAAATATTGACAAACCTTTTGAACCATGACATACTTTTTAGTTGTTTAAAGGCTTATGTATGTCTCAGAATGTTAAAAATTTATGCAGAAAGAATTTTTACATCCATAATGTCATTGTTTTCACTAGTTTAATATACCCTTAATATATTATTAATTGATAAGAGTAAATGATTTGTTTAGTACCACTTCTTGTAATTATTTTACAAAATGGTTCAAGGAAATGAGGTTTTATAAACGAAATTGTTAGAGGATATGCACATGATTAGAGGAGGTGTAAAAAATGTGTTTGTTAAAAAACTTTGTAGGATATTTTTAACAAAATACAACTGGAAGCTATAATTTTAGGGTGAATGAGACCCACATGTGTAGTATTTATGGAAAAACTATGTCATAAAATAGGTTATAATATATATTATGAAGTTATTAGAATCACAAATATAAGAAGTATAAAAGTTTGAATAATCAACTAATGTATGTTTTCACATATTTAGCCTTTTCAAGATTACTAAAATCTATTTATAGCCATATGGCCAAGAATAGACACTAAAATTACAATTGTTTAGCCTATCATTTCCTCTATCTCCCTCAACTTACCACCTAAAAACTACACTACATAGCCTACTATTTATCCACATAGAAGCCATGCCTATTCTCCTAACACATCCCTACTCCCCCTTACATACATGTTTTTATTTCTATATAACCACCACCCTTCATTGCCTTTATTATGACCTAAGTGTTGCCCACATCCAACCTATTATTGTTCCTTTCTAAATTGGAATTGGATTGGAATTTAAATTGGCTTTGGCATTGGAAAAGTATTAAAATAATTGAAGCATTAGAATCATGCATTATTTTTCAATATGACCCTGCACACATCTCTACCCTCTACTACTACGCTAGAATTGTATTATTATTATTACAACATTGGAATTGTGCAAGATATTCCAAATTAACAACACCCACACCACTAACCCAATTACCCATGTGGAACCATATTCCAACCAATTTTCCACTATCTCACAATATCCATTGTTGACTTCCCACATTTACTTTGAAATGTTATTTTATTAGTATTTATTTGTCATGCTACAATAATGAATTTTTGGATGGGGTGGTGGCAAATTAAATTGTGTAAACATGGTGTGATAATGGGAGAGGTCTCAATTTGAAGCCTCCTTGCCTGTATATTACACCAAATTTTAATAAATAGGTATAATTTTTTAAATATAAATGGGGCCTTTATTATTTAAACTAAGGGGGAATTTTATTTTTAAAGGAATCCTATTTTCTAAACTAGATTTTTTTAAAGTAGGGAATTGCTATTTTGTAATTAGGGTGACCCTTTTTTAACTCATGAGAAATATAATTCACAAATTATCCATCATCAAAGACTAGAGGGTGGGTCTGGCATGGCAAAAAACCAAGCCCCCACAAAAAAAATCATGTTGTCCTTCAACATCTCCTTTCATTGATAAACTTCTAGAGGTTCATTCTCATTGTTATGGACTCTATTTGACAAGTATTTTTTTAATTGCCTATTTTTCTAAAATATTTAGTAACTTGGACTATTTGTCCACATTTCATGTGAATTTCTCATGAGACCACTTTTAGAGCATGTAATTTTCAAAACCCTTTATCATTTGGTTGTTTATCTATTGTAAGCTTGTTTCTAAGAGACCTTCTTATAACACACTTGTGATTTGTGTCATGTTCCTTGTGAGGGATACTTTTTCAACAAACTTGTGACTTGTGTTGTCACTTGTTTAAAAATTTTGTGACTCTATCATGGATCTTCAATGGGTCATTTCTACTTCATCCCAACTCCATTTTGGGTGTTGAGTGTTTGAAATTGTATGCTTTTTTGTGCTCTTTGCATCTATGATGTTTTATTTAATGAAATTATAACTATCTTCCTCACTTTGTATAAGGTACCTTACACGGATTTATTATTGGAACCCTATTGAGTAATTTTTTTATCTCATTTGTCCCATGGCACCATTTCATTAAGAATTATTTTACCTTTTTTAAACATTTTATCTAAGTAGTGAATCAAACTACTTATACATACACTTATTGTGAGTTTCACCTTTTTGCATTATTAGTGTCTAGTATTTTTCCACACCTACTCACAATATTTATATTTCAAACATATGAAAAGGCTCAATTATATGCACTTACTACATTTTATAGGGGTGATTCTCTTTATATAAATAGGCACTTTTTATTAAATTTTCTTTTGTGATTTTAGTACGATAATCATGGGCTTAGATTCCTTTTTTTTACATGGGTATTTAATTAATAACTTATTTGTTAGAACACATATGAGGATTTTAGTGTGTCTCATCTATTGATGGAATTTATTATTTTACTCTTATGTAATTTTAACACCTTCCTTGATAATATGATTGTCTATGTGTTTTGAATGATATTTGTCATCCCTCACATATGTAAGAATTTTGGTGTTTGATTAGTGGATTCATAACACTTGTAAAATTATTTCATTTTTTTAACCAAGTGTTCATTCCTATTTTATACAAAATTATTTGAGTATGGATCAACCCAACTTTGAGTATTTTTGAGCTCACCACCTTTTTTAAAGTACTTGGTAAAATTTCTTTACTGACACTAACTAAGCATCCCTACCAAAATATTGTTAAAGTAATTCAAAGGAATTTGACCAATTTGTGTATCACTTTAGACCTATTTGTGTCTTATCCTCCTTCTTTGCACTTTTTTATCACTTGTTTCCTACTTCAACACTTTCTCCATTACCTAATGAGGACATCCATTGTTATCACAATATTCTACCTAGTTTATCATTTTGGGGGGATGCATTTGAAATTATTTCTCATATACTTTCTACCCAATTATTCAAGATCAATATTTCTTATTATTGAGCCTCATGCAAAGCACCAGTCCCTAGTTTGATTTGGTGTTTATAGTGGCTTAACACCTATGTATTCTAGTAAGATGGACTAACATTCATAAGGACACTTGGCATCACATTATATTTTATTGATATTTATAGATGAATAGATCACATTACCTTTGTTGTCAATATTAATTTTAAAATAATTCTTATATTCTCATAAAATTAATCTTATGGGGGAGAGTTGGTGTAAAATGAGCATTATCATATCACCTAGGGTATTATTGACTTGGGCTTGATGCTAACTATATTAGTTTATTGAGGGTAGGTTAATATCCTAACCCCATTTTTTCTCTACGTACCTAGCACTATTCATTTAGTGGCTAGCATATGGGATAATTTTTCCAAACCACTTAAATAAATAGGTTGATCAAAGTGGTAAGCCTTTATTTAAATCATTACCCTTATTTATAAAATAAGGGGCCCTCTGTTTGTTCAACAATAAGGGTCATCTTCAATATTTGGTTAGTAATGTGAATTATATCATTATGTTGTCATATCACCTTGGCGTGGGTTAATGTCTCAACTAACAATGATTATGTAATCATTATGGCATGTGCTAGTCCTAATGCAAATTCTAACAATCTAACTCATCAACAACCTATAATTCTACTTCTTCATCCTTTTCATCTTCATTAGTACCTTCAATGTCAAACAAAAATTTAGTACATTTATGTCTTTAGCTATATTTTCTATCACAATTGAAAAATAACCCTTTTTCCCTTTTCTCTTTAATTTGCTGAGGAGTCAATATGGTAAGTTGTATTAGTGATGATGTTAGAGTGTTACAATATATTCTTATTGTGAATGCATGCATTTTTTTTAACATTTTTATTTCCTCTACCCATTTATCATGATAATAGACTCATATATAATAGTAATATTAAACATGTGTGCCTCATGTTGGATGTAATCCTTGATTTCCCCAAGAAAAAAATTAATTAAATTCTCATATGTGATCATCTTCAATCACAAATATAGATTATTGAGTTTTTGAATATAATCCTTGATTGATCTTATTTTTTATATTTTTCTAACTAGATAAAATAATTCTCCGTCACATTATTTTTATAGTGTATATGTAATTCCTAAGTAAAACCTAACCAAGTGACATTTCAAGTCTTCTTATTCTTTTAAGCACATAACCATAGATACCAATTTAATTTTTTAGTTTCAAAATATAAGGATGACTTTATGACCACCTATCTACATGAGGTCTGATATACATAAGAATTATTTATTTCATTGATCTACATAATAAGAGCCTTCCCATTCAATTTATACATTTCCACTTTCAACAATATGTTCAGAGGTGTAAAGTAGAAGAAGCCAAGGTTACTTGGATTTGGAATGGAATTGTTAGAAAATACACTTTGGTTGGGTTTGTATTTTGGATTATGTTTTAAAGACATTTATTTATCAAATATTTGTGTAAGTTAATCCAATAAATGATTAATGTTGTTCAAACCTTCATTATTGGCCATCTCATATTATAGGTTGTGTATATTTTCTTGATTTTGGCTCACTCTATCATCTTTCAAAGAACCCACTATCTCATAATATACACCAACTCTCATTTATGAATCCATATTTTATTTTTTTGGATTTTTTATCAAAGTGACAAAACTCTTACCTCATCTTCTAGTGTGTGACCATGCCATGCAATGACTATAGGGTTAAGGGTTTAGGATTCAGTCTTCAAGTTTTAGGGTTTAGGGTTTATGTTTTATAATTTATGGTTTAGGATTTAGGTTATGTGGTTTATGGTTTAGGATTATGTGGTTTATGGTTTAGGATTCATTTTTTAAATTTTAATATTAAGGGTTTAGGGTTTACAGTTGAGTCGGGCTAAATAAGTGGTTAAAAGGGGCATATATTATTGTGATAATCCCACTAGAATGACTCCAACAATTGTTATTAATGTTTTTGAAAAAAAATCTAGACTTATTTTGGTTAATGTTTTTGAATCTACCTAGTGCAAAAAAAACCTTAAATTATTTTTACATCAAAATGTTTTTTTGACTCACCAACATAATCAACACTAATCAAATGCAGCCTAGAATCTTTCCTAGATTGAATCTCTAATACCACTTATAATGAAATCACTTAGATAAATAAAATTCATGGTAATGGATCATAATATAAATACTAAGGGTAAAAAATAATAGTAACTCATAAGAATAATGGTAGAAGAGAACTATCCAGACAATGCGATTGATAGTAGAGCATAATATTATAAATATATGACTAAGTTACTTTGAAGGGAAACCTCCACAGTCTTATAATAAAAATAAAAATTGTAACATTATTTTTCAATACCAGACACTCCCTCCTACACACACACACACACACACACACACCTTACTAACATTATGGATAATCTATAGACCATCTCTATTACCAATATGAAGATATATAAATCATCATATGAATAAGTAAAAGTTTATATTAGCCATATTTCAACCACATATATACCAATACGTTATATCATTTAAGGGGCACAAGATGACATCTTTATATGTTATATATCATATATTTATATCTTATCTTACATATTTATTGTCAGGATGCGAAACACCGGAAGCATACAATTGATTACCAAACCAAGCAACTTAATATGCAGAAATTAACCAGATTCACCAAGTAACTAGAATTCAGAATAACACAGCATATGAGAGACAATACACAACTTGTATTAACACTTTATACAAAAAATAATACAATAAAGAAGATGCCACTTCTTCTCCACCACCTCTTCAGAGGCTCGCCACACCTCAAGTGAATAGTAATTCATCTCCCCAAAGCTCTCCCTCTCAAGTCCCAACACCCAACTCAAATACAGAGTTGGTGTTCACCTCCCGTGCTCCACACACACCACAAGTGCTCCACGCACTCCACAAGTATTCCACGTACTCAACAAGTACTCAAGGTACTTCAAGTAGATCTCCCATGAATCTGCAACAACCTGCAATTCAACAGACCATACTTATGGAAGGAACTCCCTTGCCTTCCTGTCTTGCTCTATTCGAGTACACACCTGTACTCCAAGTAGATCCTGCCTGATACTACTCCCTGTTGTGTTGCTATCTATATGATCTTGCACACCTGGAAATCAAACAACGGTTCTGCTCACCTGTGAACCTTGACCTTACACACACATACACTTGCAGATCAACGATCTTACTTACCATGTAGATCTCCTATATAGGCCATGCAATTGTGACCAAGATCCTACACTCCTGAAGAATCCAGCTGACTCTCCAAAACCAGCACCTACACCTGGTACTATGGAACTAGGAGGAACACCCTTGCTCAACTCACACACAGAAGGAACAAACTTTGCTCAACTCAAACTAGAACACTTTTCCAATACAACCATGAGTCTATTATATAGATCTCATCCAAACAATAATTAGACATCTAATTACAATAATTAGATCCACAGCTATGAGTCTAAAATTAGCACTCATCATGCAAACACTTGGTTCGTCAACCAACTGCCCGTAATTAACTCGCAGTCGAACCACACAGGCGACCGATGTCGGTCCCTGTCTGCCTGGAGGTGACCGACATCGGCCGATATATGACTGATGTCAGTTGCTTCTCTCTGCTATCCTGTCGACGTCGGCTGATCAGACCGACCCCAGCTTCTTTACAACTCAACAACCTCCTCTCCTGTTTGCATCAGTGAGGCTTTTAGCTCCACAACCTAACATTTATGATATTTGTAGGTAGTTGCATTCTTATGATAAATGTTCTTGACAATTTTATCTCACATCTCAAAAGGGAACATACATTGCACTCATTATATTTATCTATATTATAGGCTCCAAGCATTCCACACAACTTTCTCTCCTATAGAAGTGAGGCATTCAAATATTACTTACTCCTAGATTTACCAATGTGTTTTACCTTATTTTTATTATGTGAACCTAAATAAGTTTAAAACTTTGTGCTATTTGGATTGTATAAAGTATGGCAATGATACACAAATCTTGATGTAAAAGGAATACTATGAATTTTATATAAATAGAAATAACCTATGATTTGTGTGTGTGTGTGTGTGTGTGTGTGTGTGTGTGTGTGTGTGTGTGTGTGTGTTTGTGTGTGTGTATCTTGTTACTATTTTGTTTAGGTATGTAACTAAATACACATGATATGAAAGGTTGAAAATTGAATCAAGGGTCATTTTAGATCAGGAACTAGGTGTTTGGATGTATTTGAATGAATCTATCAGCATATAGATGCTATCATCTGGCACATGCATCTGAGATTTTTTTTTTTACAAGGTTATGCCTCACTATTTTATCACAATCACTTATGCTTGTTTAAAATACATTTATGTACATGATATTAAGGGCTCATTGTGTGTGTAGTATCTAGAAACATGTCTACTTATCTTTGAAACCTTAGGTCCACTTTTGACAGTAGGATTAGGCCCACAAAAGGGAAAGAATGATGGGTTGAATTTACCTCAAAAACTACCTAATGAATGACTAAGTGTTTCATAAATATCCAATACTTTAAATAGAAAACTCTAACCACATTTATTTGTCTGTATTAGATACATGTGTGCAATGGTGTTCCTTTAATGATTACAACCTATGATCTAAGTTTTGATACTTCAATAATGGAAAAATTGACTTGGTTTAGGTTCTCCAGACTTGGCTAGGGCTTAATCCTTGTGACTTATTACTAAATTTTAAATAATAGGGCAATCCATTTTAATGTGAAAGTGTTAAAATAAGCTTGATTAACAATGTTAGATGATAAAAGATAATGCCAAATGAGGAAATAAGATTAAACCTATTATGTATTTATATGGGATTCTTTAGGTAATTTCTCACACCACCAGAACCTAAAATGTGAAAATCAACCCATAAAGATGATTTAAATTTTTTAAATGACCATTGATTGGTGTGAGGATTAGTATATGAGAGTCAAACACTTGTAGAATTTCATAGGTGTTTGAGTTTTTAAGATTTGTCTAAAATATTGGAATACTTATTTGATGATGTGGAAACAATCTAAGTATTATAATGAACATGATATGCATAAACTAGAGAATATTTATATGTGACTAACAACAAATCACTAAGGTCATGCCCATAGAAAGTATGTATATGTGAGATAATTGTGTGTAAGATCCATATATGTACACACAAGTCATGTAAGGTGAATTTAAGTCAAGACTAAAAATTATAAGTGTCTAATACCATAATTTAGTGTCTATAATGCCCCCTTTTTAATCTAGTATTGAAATGAAATATAATGCTAGAGTAAAATGATTAAGATATATACCTGAGTTTGTACAACACACTTTGTCTTTGGGAGGAGCATTTGACTGTGAAACTTGCTCCAAGAAAACTTAGAATAAACATGCCACAATCAATTTCTATATATAAAAATGAAATTAAAACTTTTTAATATTAAAGAGCAAGGAATACATATGTAAGTCAGTGAATCATGCTTCCTCCATGTTATTTTATTAGAGGTGATTATTTTAGTTAAAGCATTGGAGAATTATGTTTCCTACTGAAGCATTAGGGAATTGGGTTTCCTATTAAATCATTTGGATAATTGAACTTCCTACTGAAACACTTTAAGAATTGGGCTTCATACTAAAGCACTTAGAGAAATGGGGGTGATCATGCCCGAATAAAGAAATTAACTAAGGTGAGAGCCATGGGTTTTGAAAATAGATTATTCAACCCTTAGGAGTATTTCCATATTGTTGAGGAAATGGAATCTGAAGTGCACTACTCATTTAATTAATTTGTAACCTCAAGATGATAGGAGGAGCCTATGTTAGGCTCAATAATCAACCACTTCATATGGACTTATAACTTCAATATGTAACTTTAGTACCATCAATGACATTTTATTAAGTATAAAATTTTAATAATGTGTGTGCATGAATAATTTTCATGCCCCATAATCTTATCTAATCGGTGCTAAAATATATTTTTGTAATATTAGATGCATTAATAAAATACATGCCTACAATCTAGTCTAATTAGTGTTAATATAATACAAAATGTTATACATATATATCTCCTTTCATCCCAAATCTAAAAAAAATGTAACTTATGTTTATGTAAAATGTGTGCATATGCAATGCATATGCCCCCAAAAATTGGTTTAGAATTTACAAGCATATATGCCACAACTTGAACCAATATAAACTTTGTAAATCATGTAGTATGCGCCAAAATATAAATTTTATGTATATGGAGGCTTAAATATCTATGACAACCACTAATATGCCCCCCTTTTGAGGTGAGGGATGTATCCTGTAGTTTTTCATCCCAAAATAAAAGAGTTAACCACATCATATTATATAGAACTATGTAATCATTTAGAAGCATGTGCTAACATATTTTCAATATGTCATCATAATAATGAATATGTTATAAAATATTATATGAAACATGTAGTGTAAGGCTTATAAGTTTCATGTTAATATAGATATAGAAACTAGGCACGTAGTAGTAACCATCACTGGTATAAGCACATAATAATGAACTATGCATAAAGGTGTATCATAAGGATCTTGGCATTACACATAAATAGGGAGGTGTGTGATATGGACTATGACACCACAAACTTAGAAAACATAGCATATAATTCTATATTTATCCATTTATAATCATCTAATGTCATAGGTATGATGCATACAATAAAATCACACATAATAACACTCAATGTCACACAAGGCCAAGGGATGCACATAATTGATAATAAAATTTCACACAAAGATATGGGCCACACATAATGGAAAATCAAATGTCACACAAGGCCAAGGACAAAGTCATATAATAAAAACTCAATCAAACAAAAATATTAAAATAAGAAAAGGACCCAAATAAATAGGCATACAATGATACATTCAATAAAAAAATGTAATAAAAGATGAAAAAGATCCAAATAGGAGGCATATAATGATACACTCAATCAATTAAAATTAATAAAAGATGGAAAAACATGAATAAAAAGGCATACAATTAACACTCAATCAATAAAAAAACATGAAATAATTCCAAGGGCCAAAAAAATCATAATCGATGATTATCCTATGAAATGAAATAATAATAATGAAACACTAAACAAATTAAACTAATTTACACCATAAATCTATGTCAATGTCACATTATAGTAAAGTAGAATTTCAATGAAATGTAACACTATAAATAATATAATAAAGAGTAATATATGCGTGTGTAATCAACATAGCTAAACATGATAAATGGAAAGGTCATATAAAAATATAACATGTATCAATGTAGATTATGGAATGAGATGCCCCTAGAATTTGCATGGCCTCTAGCTTTAGGAATGTATTTAAGCTATATTGTATGAATACATCATATAAAACATGTATGCAATGAATATCACACATGGATATCATGAAATATATATGCACATGATTTTTTTTATGTGATCTACTAATGTTGCATCCTGATTCCTCACTAAGCAAACTCTTTTGTTATCTGTGGATATTTATAATTAACATATTTGATATTGGTTATATATATGAATAAGCTTGAGATATATGCTATAATGGGATATTAGGATATTCCTTAGATACATGATGGTACATGTTTGATTTATTTTGAGTTAGATATAATGTATGCATTTACATTATGAACATATTGATGTGTTATTTCAGTTGTATTTTATGTTGTATGTTTCTCATGTTGATATGATCTAACTACCTACATGTTGTGAGTTTAACGTAGAAAAACTCATCCCTTAGAACACACTGGAAGGAGAGCATCATTGAAGAGTGGCATGTACCCTTTTTGATAGCCACCTTGATGAGCATTTAGCCTTTATTTATTCTCAAAGGCTAAATATGAGAAATAAGGGAGTAAGTATTAAATTAATTATTTATAAAGTTATTTCAATAAAGTAAAATTAAAAGATGACTTTATATTTAATTAATTTAATAAATTGACTTAAAATAAAATTATAAATTATAAAAGTCACTTAAGGGAATAAAATAATATTATTTCTAGATGCTTCTTGAAAAGTCAATGAGATATCTATATAAGGAGATGTTGGCTTAGCATTTGGCATGATTGGTTTAAATTTCATTTCTCATTACCAGTTTGGTAAGAAAGCTTGAATACTTTGCATTGATCAAAGTTTTGAAGACTCTAGATTACCAGGTTTGGTTATGCAATATCAACTCTAGCTGGAAATTATTGAGGAATCCATCCAGGGTTTCTACAGGGGCTTCATTAAAGAATTTTGACAAGTGTAATAGCTGATATATTATTTCCCTAGATGAATTGATGTGATATATAGATTATTATTACATCATCATCATTTACATTAGCTGAGGTATTGATGTAAATATTTTTGAAGGTTTGCATAATTGTAGCAACTAATTTATTATTGCAGTTGTGAAGGAAATTTCTACTGAAGAAGATCGTTGCATTTTGGGATCAATTTCTATTGGAGATTTACTTGCATATTTAGATCATATTTTCTACCATTAGAGGGATGATCTATAGACTGGAAGATTCATATTTTAATTCATAGTGACCTCATTTGGCATTGATTCCATGAGGGTATCGGGATGCTCCACTCCTTGATCCTAGCCACTACCTTGTGGGACTCTCTAAGGATGATATAATTATTATGACAAAACATTTAATTATTGATACAAACATCTCATTCTCGAGTATTCATTAGTAGATTACTACCACTCCATATTTTAGGTTTTATTCATTATATATTCATATCACATGCATTGTACTGAGTTTGAAATAAATTGCAGCCATTAAGGCAGTTCATTAGCATGACTATGTTATGAAATTGATCTTACAATCAGTCACTACAATCTGTTTATTTGATATTGTAATCAATTACATTTGTGTCAAAATTCTAGAATTAGCATAAAAACTATTTATCTTAATGTCATATTGTTGTAGACATCTATTATAATTTGATTGAAGTTCATTATAACAATATAAGGGATTTGGGTTGCATGTCAATTGTTTGATGTAATGCCATTGGTTGTAGTTGTATTGTACCAACTCTATATGAGTATGTAAAGTGTTTGTAAAAATATATCCTTATTGTAGGTGTTAATTTTTTATAGGAGGGTTGCTTTCCAAGTGTTTGCATAAATGTCCCTTGGTTTTAGAAACATATCAGCTACCTTATGTATAAATTGGTTGTATTGAAAATATTTGATAAAAGTCTAGTTGTTGAAGTTGCATATTAGTTTGCATACCAAGTGTTTGCTAAAATTCCTATTAGTTGTAAGAATTAATTTTATTCATTTTTAGTTATATAATCTTTATATGCATTTGAAAACACAAAACAAATAAGCAATTAGTAAGCATAAAAATTACAAAACAAGTGTTTGATGAAATACCTGAGTGGTCAAAACTAAAAATTAAAGGCCAAAATTGTAAGGGTGTTTATAGTGGTATCAAAGCCTAGATCTTTCCAACCTATTGGGGATCATCATTTGATTCAATTTTAATTGTGGGTAGCCAGCTAGTCAATCATGGTTTGTAAAGATGATATAGAGGTTGCTTACCAAGAATACCTTACACATCCATAAGGAATTAGAAATAATCTTTCCTTCCCTTGCTATATGGAGAATCAAAAAGATTATCACAAGTAGACAAGAAGTCCAAAGACATGTGAGCAGCCATGGATGGAATACATATTGAAAGGATTAAAATAAATTATGCTCTCACAACAAATATCAACACATGTTTGGGAATCCTATTGGTTTACATCATAAAAAAAAGGATAAACGTGATGTATCTACAAGTGAAATATCTAGAAGTCTCTATGATGAATTTTAAATAGTTAATGACTAGCATACAGTTGATCCTAAGGAGAACACAAATCATATTTCCATTGAAATAGGTTTTCAGGAGAGACTCAAGTTTGTGGGTGAGAATTTAGAACACCCACCTCATGCTAAGGTTGTTCTTCTTAGAATTTTGGAAGAAGCTGAAGATCATCTACCCAAGGTTAGTCAATCACCTTCTCAAAATATGGATAAATCTTTGTCTCCATTAGTACACATGTTGGTCAAGCTAGAGTTGATGAGACATCAAGATGAGGAGATAAGACTTGCAGTTGTTTCTTGTATAAGTGAAATTATGAGGATTGTAGCTCCTGAAGTTCCTTATGATGATGAAAAAATGAGACAAGTCATGAAACTAATTATTTAAATATTTAATGGGATAGGTGATATCAAAATCCTAGCTTTAATAAGAGGATCATAATTCTAGACTTGATGGCATATGTGCATTCATGTGTTCTCATGTTTTATTATAATGGTCTCATTCTCCAATTGTTTGATTGTTTCATATCAGTAATTAGGAAATCTCATTCCAACAAGGTGAAGATAGATATGTTTAACATCCTATCCATGATCCTAGATGAAAATGATGATGTTTGCAAGTAGTTAAAATCTAATTTACTAGCCATTTGGAGAAGAGAACAACATGTTTCAACTACAGCATATGATCTCTCATAAAGATTGGTCAAACAAAAGATTGATAAATTTAAGGAGCAAATGACTGTAGGAGAGTTGATTTCATTTGGTTTACATGTTTCACCTTATCTTTAGGGGATTGACATGCCATTATTCAGTGATTAAGTTGTGTGGGATGATGAACTCAAAGAAAAAATTATGTAGTGACACCTAATCAGGGCATTGAGTAAACTTCTATAAATGGAATTAGTGTTGTCCTAATTCCAAATCAAAAAATGTGCATATAGGACTTTAAAAAAAATAAGTTTAGGCACAATTAAATGCTTATTCATGTGAAGAAGAAATTAATCAAACAACCCATAGTCTACACACTTTGAAGAACTAATTGAAGGTGAATGAGGATGAGATTGTGTAGCTTTATTTCATCATGAAAAAATGCACAAACTGATTGAAAATCACTTTTGGATGGTTTAGTTGGAGAGAAGAAAAAAAGGAGATGAAGTAGAGTCTTCTCATGATAGCTTGTAGGATGTCAAAGAAGGTATGAGAAAAATGAAGACAAATTATTGACACCTTCTTTCAGATCATGGCCACATTCTCAACCTCATTAATATCTATTCAGATGATTTAATGAGGAAAGAAGAGGAAGTTGATAAGTTCTCCCATGAGCTTTAGGTCACCAATGATTCCTTGAGGATGACTCAAATGGCTCTTCAAGAATCAGAGATTTATATTGATGAGCTCTTCTTAGAATTAATTTTGGCTCAAGATTAATCATACATAGTAGAGGCTCAATCATCTATGGCAACCAAGACATTTGATGAAGATAGTAGCATGAGTTCTCCTAGCATTCACACTCAGGTTATAGGTGCAGTGCCTTGTGTGTTAGATAGGCATGAGGAGTTAGTTGGAGATGGGCATATCATTATTAATCTTGAGAGGCACATGATTGAGTTATCGATTGATTTTAAATGATGGATCAAAGATAGACATGTTGATAGTAGTATCCCAGCACCACCCTCTTGGGTTTTACCTCTCACTTCATTAATTGATGGTTGCCCTACCTTGTTGGTTGGAGTTTTTTTAGGGTACACCTTGAGGGCAGCAACTATTGAGATAGATAGGGGATATTAGGATAGTCACTTTAGAGTTATAGGATGGAGTGATGATGATTTATTCTCATCTTTGGGTAATAGAGATACTTTTTGCTCCATCACGGACTTGATTCACAAGCTACAAGGTGTTATTTTGATTTATGACAACAGCTTGATAGATGTTGGTATATGTTTTTATGCACCTTCCTGGGGCATCTTTCACATATATAGGAGACCATTCAACGTGCATGGATCATTAATATTATAGATACATCATTCAAGACTATAATTTCAGGCATCATTATATATTTGAGCACCAGGATCTATATTGGTACTTCTAATATTGACATTGGTCAATCTTATCAGAAGAAGATGGGTTCTTAGTCTTACACACTAGATCATGGTATTATTCTAACCTCTTTTCAAGGAATAGATGACATTCATGATGGTATTCTTCCCACACCTGATAGTGAGCTAGGACACTTATAGTTTCTATTTGATAAAGGTCTTGTTAACAAGGTTGCACAGGGTTATGATGACATTACTGCAAGACCAACTCATCCAATTGTGAGTTGTGAGTCTTATTTTGATGATGTAAGTATTAGATGGGATACGCATGACAACTTTGGTATTCCATTAGTGAAATCAAGAGAGTTTCACCTCAATTTCATCATGGGGTGTGCTCAGTAGTTTCCCTTTAGCCCATATACATAGGATTTGACTATGACTTTATTGTCACAGAAAGATTCACAAAATAAGAGGTGTATGAGTTAACTTTTGTATGATATGTTTTTAGGTGATGAGTCTAATTTTGGTAAGTATCATAATTTTTTATCTTCAATTAGAAACACACAAATGTAGGAGTTTGAGATTTGGGTCGATTGGACTCTAGGGGTTATCAAAGTGTTGTAATAGAAGTCAGTTGGTGTTGAGATTATTAGACTTCTAGCTTGTTCATGGGATCCAAGTAGAGTTTCTTTATGGATACCCAAGTTTCATCATCATATTGCTTTGTTGGTAAAGTTGTTTTTTAGAGATATCACCAGTCTGCATGGGTTGCCAAGATACTTAGGTGGTGACAGAGATAGTGAGTTCATGAGTGCCTTATTGTAGGAACTATTTAGATGGTCAAGTACTAGCTTGGATTTTTAGGAGTATAGAACTCCTGAGGCCAATTTTTGGTTTTAGGGGAACCAATACAACTTGTAAGCACTTCAATATAGTTGATAGGTGGCACACAGATAGTTGAAGGCATACACTAATGGGTATAGGGTTGATCACTAGTTTCAAGTTGAAGATTTGGTTTACCTTCAGTTATAGATTTATAGGTGGTCTTCCTTGAGGAAGAGTAGTGCAAGGAAACTCAAGTCTTGATTTTATGGACCCTAAAGGATCATCAGGTGTGTTTGGGAGGTAACCTATGAGTTGGAACTACCAGAGAGCAGTAGGACACATAATGTATTTCATGTTTCATGCCTCAAGAAGGCACTAGGATAACAAGTTACTACCTCCTTGGAGCTACTACTGATTGATGAGAAAGGACATTTGGTCTTAATTTTGGAGGAGATTGTTGATACCCAGGAGAGGAGATTGAGAAATAGGGTGGTTAGGTAGTATTTGGTGAGATGGAGAGGTTTGCCAATAGAGGATGCCATGTGGGTAGGAAAACATAATCTTCAACATCTCAGTTTACAATTGCTTAGGGAAAAGTAATTTTAGGAAGGGAGGACTATCATGTCCCGTTTTCAATAGCCACCTTGATGAGCATTTAGCCTTTAATTATTCTTGAAGGCTAAATAAGATAAATAAGGGATTAAGTATTAAATTAATTATTTATAAAGTTATTTCAATAAAGTAAAATTAAAAGATGATTTTATATTTAATTAATTTAATAAAGTAACTTAAAATAAAATAATAAATTATAAAAGTCACTTAAGATAATAAAATAATATTATTTCTAGAAGCTACTTAAAAATTCAATGAAAAATCTGTATAAGGAGCTGTTGGCTTAGCATTTGGCATGCTTGATTTGAATTTCATTTCTCATTACTAGTTTGGTAAGAAAACTTGAATTCTTTGTATTTCTTGAGGTTTTGAAGACTCTAGAGTACCAAATTTAATTATGCAATATCAACCCTAGCTAAAAATTGTTGAGGAATCCATCTAGGGTTTCTACAGGTGCTTCATTAGAAAATTTTGACAAGTGCATTAGTTGATGTATTATTTCCCTAGTTAAATTGATGTGATAGCTAGATTATTATTACATCATCATCATTTGTAGTAGTTGAGGTATTGTTGCAAATATTTTTGAGGGTTTGCACAATTGTAGCATCTGATTTATTGTTGCAATTGTGAAGGAAATTTCTTTTCAATAAGATTGTTGCATTTTGGGATCAATTTCTATTGGAGATTTGCTTGCATATTTAGATCAAATTTATTACCATTAGAGGGATGATCTACAGATTGGAAGATTCAAATTTTAATTCATAGTGACCTCATTTGGCATTGATTCCATGAGGTTATTAAGATGCTCCACTCCTTGATCCTAGTCACTACCTTGTGGGACTCTTTAAGGATGATACAATTAATTTGAGAGAACATTTAATTGTTGCTACAAACGTCTCATTGTTGAGTCTTCATCAACAGATTACTACCACTCCATATTTTAAGTTATATTCATTATATATTTATATCACATGCATTGTATTTAGTCTAAAGTAAATTACAGCCATTAGGGCAGTTCACTGGCATGACTATGTTATGAAATTGATCTTAAAATTAGTCACTTTAATCTACTTATTTAATATTATAATCAATTACATTTGTGTCAAAATTATAGAATTTGCATAAAAACTATTTGTCTTAATGTCATAGTGTTATAGACATCTATTGTAATTAGATTGAAGTTCATTACAGTAATATAAGGGATTTGGGTTGCATGTCAATTGTTTAATGTAATGTCATTGGCTATAGTTGCATTGTCCCAGCTCTATATGAGTATGCAAAGTGTTTATCAAAATATATCCTTATTTTATGTGTTCATTTTTCATAGGACGGTTGCTTGCTAAGTGTTTACATAAATGTCCCTTAGCTGTAGAAACATATTAGCTACCTTATGTATAAAAAGGTTGCATTGAAAATATTTGATAAAAGTCTAGTTGTTGTAGCTGCATATTAGTTTGCATACCAAGTGTTCACTAAAATTTCTATTACATATAGGAATCAATTATATGCATTTTTAGTTATATAATATTTATATGCATTTGAAAATACAAAACAAACAAGAAATCAACAAGTATAAAAATTACAAGACAAGTGTTTGATGAAATTCCTAAGTGGTCAAAAATAAAAATTAAAGGCCAAAATTGCAAGGGTCTTTACAAAGAGGGTGACATAGATAAAGTTGTTGAAGGATAATAAAGAGATGGCAAAAACCCTGCACATACCAAAGTAGTTAGCACATGTTAAAATGCATTAAAAATGATTTGCACATGGTGTGTTTATTTCTACTTACATTAGAAAGTTAATTTCTATGAGTTTGCCAATATAGTTAAATAGCTTAATGAATTCATTTTGCATATTTGGTACATTTTATCATTAATACTTGTAGAAATTTTATTAGTATAATTAAATTGAAAAAGTAATTTATGGAATTATCATTTAATTTTCTAGTGGCAATAAAGGATGATTGATTTAAAAATTACAAATTATTTCTATTTTATGTTAAAAATAAATAAAAATAGAAAATTACTATGGAAAAAGTAAAAAAATAGGAAAAAATAATAAAGAATAAAAAGAAAGAAAATGATTAAAATTAGGAAAAATTAAAGAGATAAATACATTAAAAAAATAACAAAAAGAAAATAAAAAACTTTTAAAACAAAAAGAACTATGCCTTTTTAGCCTGGGTGATTGTGAAAAGGAATATCATAAGTGTTTAGAATCAAATAATTAAGAGGAGAAAAGAGGCATAGCATTAACAGAAGAAGACACAAAAGGAGAGTTGAAAAGAGGAAAAACATGATTAAGAATCGTACAAGATGCTAGATAGGTCGTGTCATCAAAATTATGATTCTATTTGTATGTTTATGAGATTAGTACTTTTGGTTTTTATGTGTGATTAGCTTGGAATAAATTTTTAAATCACAATGGCATATTGAGTCACTAAATTTTGAAGCATATTGCTAATTGAAATACACCTTAGGCATCATCGTAGTATTAAATTCATAATTATAAAATATAAGTGACGCTATGTGTATATATATTATATTGTACAAATATAATCATTGTATCTTGTCCTTATGGGATTGTTGGAAAAGATTTGGATAATATGGTACTATATAATTATTAGCATCTATATCAACATTATAGGGAGTCATTGTTTCTATGTGTTAACTAGTTTATAAATCTCTAAGCCCTAAGGAATCATTGAAGTATCCATAGCCAGGCTATTACTTAATGGCATCATTGAGTATAGATCTACAACATACTTTATGTGATATACATTTAGGGATATGGAACCGCTTATATCATCTCCATCTTATTTAACATGCATGGGGCATCACTGAGTTTCAAAATAATAACACTGGTAGAGGTGTTATCATTATGTTGAAGCATTGAGTATTGGAATATATATATATATATATATATATATATATATATATATATATATATATATAGCCTTAATTGGGAGCAAATCTTATATATATTTGCTCCCAATTAAGGCTATTGTTATTAATCACCAATCTGTGTCATATTAGAAGTCATCATATCTAAGAAAAAGAGTTGTGTTGACTATTAAAATATAGTGGTGTCTATTCAATTTGAAGATCAACTGAACTTAATGAAAATAATTGAAGATTAATATCCTAGCCAGCATAAGTGAGTAAGGACTCACTTTATATTTGTCTAGCTCTTGCAATGATTTTTGAAGTTAATTTATATTTTGTTTCTAGCCTATGTGATTTAACTAAGTAGCTATAATTATTGACTTGTTGGTGGAATGATTACATTTAATTATATATTCTCAACCGACTCAATGATGGAATACATATTCATTATGTGTGTGTGTGTGTGTTTAAATATATATATATATATATAAACTATGTAAATAATTAAATTATTGGATATTAGTATATAATATTTACTATTATGTATATAGGTATGTATTTTACTTAGGCATCGCTATAGAGAGCAGGTCAAATGGAATTGGCAAAACATTTAACTATAATTTAGTAGAAAACAGGCCATCAATAGAAGAAATTCATAGGAAGAGACCCAATCAAGCTTTATATTTAACAATGTTAGTTATGCTAATTTGTGGTAGCATAAATGTTCTAGTTTTACTATTTCTTAGTGGCATCATTGTATTTTATAATAGTGGGAAATGACAATATTTTATAATAGTGGGATGTATCCTTTTCTCTTTTGAAAAGAGATTTTTAAATCTGTAGTGCCTTATCCTCCATGTGGATTAATCATTATTTAAATTAAATGTCTTTCTAAGTGTGGTATTTAGTGTAAATATTAAACAAGAAAAACTTTTTAGAAAAAATATGGTTATTTACATTATGGTTGATTTACTCATAAACCTATGCAATAGCCAAATTCGTAAATAGAATAATATGGGGATTGTTCTTGTTTATGTGGGCCTAAGTTCATTAACTTTCATCCTAGTATTTATAGACTTTATAAAATCCCCAAAATTGATTAAGGATGATTGCGAGATTGATAAACATGGTAAATCTACATGAATTCATAATGGTTCAATAACCTTATGGAAATATCTTTAGATAATATTGATATGTGTAGGTGTTAATTTTATTAATAATGTATTTATGAATATAGGAGCATATTCTTACGATTATAGTTCCAAGGATAGAGTATGAAATTTATTAAAGAATTACATATACTTAATGAATGCATGCATTCAACCCCCAAAATGCAAACAATGCTAGATTGGATTACTCTTATATCATGTGAATTGAGGTTGTTTTGTTATATCTAGATATTGTATATAAGTGTATGTTTCCATGTATTTATGACTACTTTATTAGTCTAGTTGCAATACTTAGTAGTTATGTTTAAAAATACTAGACTATGGTAATATGGATTATCATAGGGTGTAGAATGTTTAGAAATAAATTATGATATTAAAACCTACAGTTAACTATGTATTTTACCTATATGGTATTAACTATAGTCATTATTTCTAGTATGGGATAGAAAATAATATAAGATTCATTCATATGTTTCACAGAATAAATGTATGCTTTGGTTACTCCTATGTTTAACATGTTATGTGATGTATTTACTTGTAGGATGTAAATTATATGAATCTTGTGATTAAATTATGTTTGACCAATTTGCATTGATGATACTTAGTAAGGAGTGAGATAAACTTCAATGGCTTACTAGCATCATAATGCTAGATGAAGGTAGTCTGATCAAGTGATGTGTATAAATTTGATTGATATGTAGATCATTTTTATTTACTATTCTTAAAACTTTGGCCAAATTATGTTTAGTGAGACATTATCATTTCATGAATATGATTTACATGTTTGTGTGATATCTTGTAATAGATCATGTTTTCTATGATACACTACATGTTTAATTTAGAAATCATACAACACATGGGTACTTATTTGTCTCTCTATATTCCCATGCCATCACTATCTACTCATTCATGAAGGGGGGACCATTTCCTAATGAGATTAGTGCATGGGATCATTAGTCTATGATTAGTGTAGAAAAGTGCTCGAATGATGCTCTCCCTCCTCATGGTAGTACTACTTATCGAGATGACACTTGAGATTGTCATAGATACTTGAATTCAAGAACTATGCTCTAGAGGAACCATGTATATTATATATAAAATGTATTTTATTAGACTTATTATTTAATATTATCATGAAGAGTTGTAATTACTTATTATTTTACACTGATAGTGGTGTATGTATACTTGTATCAATTGTGGCTAAGTTAATATGATTAATTTCTATATTTGCATTATGATGTGCTCTCATGATATTAGAGGCTAGTGATATATGATGCAATATGCTTTGTTTATTGTTATCACACTTGAGTATGTATATGATCTATATTTAGATTCTCATGGTGTAATCTATTTTTAGTATATGTACTTAATTAAAAAATCATTTATTCTTAGGTAGATCTCAGTGAGGATTTTACATGTGGTATCAGAGTTATGACTCAAACTCTAGGACCTAGTGAGTCCACTAATATTTTTATTTCTTTCTATTTACATAAATAAGTATGGTGAAATATTGAGTTTCAAGAGAGGGTCCTTTTAATACTAATTATAACAACCCTCCATTTGATCCTAGTTGATTTTTCATTGAGTAGTCAGTAAAGATGGACCAGATTCTCATAGTCATGAATGAGACTAGGGACTAGATTACAGCTCTAGAGCAGGTGGCTCATGGTCATGAAGAAGAGGAATAACAGGATGAACCTAAATATCATCTCATTGAGTAGTAAAATTCTCAGGATGCTAGAGCATAGGTAGATGTGGACTTGGCTAGAGACATGAAGAAGGTGAATCCACCTAAGTTCGATGGAATTATTCTAGGTGATAAAGCGAATGTATGGTTGACTGAGATGGAAAAGTATTTTGAAAATTGAAACTACTCTAAGGTCACTAAGGTAGTTTTGAGAGTATACCAGTTGGCTAGTGAGGTAGCTACATGGTGGGCTAACAAAAGGCTATAAATGAATCTCGGTTTGATCACCACTACTTGGGATCAATTTATGACATTATTTAGATCATGGTGGCTCTCATAGATTTATTTTTATTAGAAGCTCACAGATTTATAGAATCTAAAGTAGGGTGATTTTTTGGTGAGTGAGTAGCTTGAGTAGTTTACTAAATTATTGAAGTACCTCAATATCAAGGAGATGAGTGGTTCAGGATCAGGAAGTTTATCATGGGTTTGAGGCCCTAGATTGGTGGAGAGGCAGATGTTCATGGACCTTCCACCATGACATAGGTCTTCAAGAAGGTGGCTAAATAGGAGAAAAAGTTGAAGTTTCTTTTATAGGCCAAGGACAAGTTCAAGAAAAGGTTTGGAAATTCTAATTCAACTTTAAAGAATAAGAACTGGAACTAGAGGAGTAGAGACTCTAGGAAGTAGTTCAACAATTAGAATACCAAGTTCAACAATGGTTTAGGAAATAATAAAAAGGTAAATGAATCCAAACATATTTTCAAGGAAAACTAATAGAATGAAATGAAAGGACCACTAGGAGTATGTTTCATTTGTAAAGAAGACCATTATGTTCATTATTGTCCTTAGGACAAGTTAAAAGACAAAGGTCCTAATCCTCAACATGGTAGTTTTCAGTAGTGGATTCATGTAGTAGTCAAAAATTAGTAATCTAAATTTTAGGCATTACCCATAGAGCTATTAGGTACTTTGTTTAACCATTCAATTTACATTTTGACAGGTATAGGAGCCACATAGTTTTTTATATCTCCTAGGATGCTTAGTAAGTTAATTAAAAGAGCTGGTGTAATAGAAAATACATGGTTATTATAGTATATAAATGACTCAAAAGTCATGGTTGACAATTTTTTAGTCAAAATAGAGATTAGGTTTCATGAATTCACAATAGTTGTGGATCTATATGTACCACCTATAGGATCATATGGTATGATCTTAGGAGTCAAATGGCTTACAAAACACAAGGCCAAGGTTGACTACTACCTATAGAAGGTTGAGTATCTTGATTATTTTGTAAATTAGTGACAAATTCAAGGTGAGAAGAGAGAGTTAAAGCTTAGGTAGATTTATGAAATGCATTTTAAGATTGCTTAGGGAAAAGGGTGCCAATAATTTATCATAAAGATAAATGAAATGGAGTAACCTAAGGAACCATCTCTAGAATATTACCCATTTCTTAGATATTTTTATGATGTGTTTTTATAAAAATTATCAAGTTTACCTCTTAGACATGAGTTTGATTTTTTATTGACATCATACTAGGTTCATAACCACATTCTAAGGCACAATATAAGATGACAACCACTGAGTTGTTTGAATTGAAGCTTCAAACTCTATAATTATTTTTAAAAGGGTTGATCAGACCAAGTATGTCACTATGGGGTGCACTAGTTATATTTTTCAAGAAGAAGGATGGTACCCTTCAACTTTGCACTGATTATAAAATATTAAACAAGGTAACTATCAAAAACATGTATCCACTACCTCATATTGATGATTTTTTCAATCAAATGTGAGGAGCAATAGTATTTTATAAGATTGATCTTCGATCAAGATACCATTAGTTGAGGATTTGAGATGATGATATTCTAAAGACAACATTTAGAGCTCATTATGGTCACTATGAGTTTACAGTGTTACCATTTATACTGGCTAATGCTCTAATAGCATTCATGAATCTCATGAGCAATGTATTTAGAGATTACCTTGATCACTTTATTCTAGTTTTTTTGGATGACATTCTTATCTAATTAAAGAATGAAGAGGAGAACCTTCAACATCTAGAACTAGTTCTACAATGGTTACAAAAATAAAAGTTATATGGTAAGTTGTCTAAGTGCACATTTTTACAGAAAAGATTCTAATATTTAGGACACATTATCTTTGTAGATGGTATCTCAATAGATCTGGGGAAGATTGGAGAAATTATGGAATGGCTAAAACTAAAGAATGTACATGAGGTAAGAAGCTTCATGGGGTTAATTGGATATTATAGGAAGTTCATTCTAAAATTTTCCAAGATAGCTAATCCAATTTCTTCCTTTCAATTGAAGAACCATAGTTTTATTTGGTCTAATAAGTGCGAAGTAGATTTTTAAGAATTGAAAAGAAGGCTTATGTTAACACTAGTGTTGAGAGTTTTGGACCGCAATGGTCAATTTTCAGTGATCACAAATACATCAAGAGATGGACTATGGGGATCCCTTATGCAAGATGGTGTAGTAGTAGCTTATGAGTCATGAAAGCTAAAGCCATATGAGGCAAACTATGTCCCTCATGATTTAGAACTTGCAATGATTGTTCATGCTTTACAAGTGTGGTGGCATTACTTATTAGAAAAATCTTTTGATCTCAAGACAAATAACTTAGGACTCAAGTACATTTTTACCCAACCTAATTTGAATGCATGTTAGAGACAATTACTTGAGTTCTTGTCTAATTATAGTTTTGATATCAGTTATATCAAAGACAAGGATAATAGAATAGTCAATGCCCTCAGTCATAGAAGGTACATAGTAGTTATAGCTACTATCAGGAGTACTTTCATGGATCAAGTGAATAAGTTCTCTCCAGGAGATTAATTTTATGATCAATTCAAAAAATCATTATCTAATAATGCTCTGAAGCCTCAGTATAAAGGATTCATATTGGAGAGTGATGGTCTATTACATTACAATGGATGGGTGTATGTGATAGATCAATAAAATCTATAGATCACAATGCTAAAGGAATTGCATAATGAAACATATTCAAAAAAATCTAGGATTAACCAAGCTCATGTCAAAGCTTAGACCACTATATTTTTGGAAGGGAATCAAGAAATATATAGCAGATTATGTGTCATGTTATCTAGAATGTCAACAAGTGAAAGTTTAACATGTGCATCTAGCTAGATTGTTATATCCACATGATATACCTGAATGGAAATGGTAGGTAATTTGTATAGAATTTTTCCAAGGTTTATTGATGTCATAGAATAGGCACAATATGATCTTCATAGTTGTTGACAAACTAACCAATTTCGTTCACTTTATTAAAGGTAATTTGATAGATAATGCACCTACCCTTATGAACAGGTTCATAAAGGAAGTGTATAAGTTTCATGTTTTTCTAGAGAAGATCATCCTGGATCATGATTGGCAGATGACTTCAAGATTTTGGGTGACTCTAAATTAAGTTTTGGGTACACAACTGAATTTTTGCACAACATATCACTTAGAGGCTGATAGACAAACTAAGAGATTTAATTAGGTGCTAGAGGATTTTGTTTGTATGTATTGAATGGATCAATAGTATAAATGGGAATATTATCTTCCATTGATTGATTTTTCATAGAACAAATAATATCAATCAATGTTGAAGATGGCACCATTTAAGGCACTTTATGGGAGAAGGTATAGGACACCCATCAATTGGGACAGGTTAGAGGATGCGGTAGTCTTTGGACCTGAGATGATTTTAGATATGGAAGAGAAAGTTAGACTAATCAGAAAGAGATTTACTTAGTCCAATGATAGGTAGAAAATTTATGCAAATCTAAAAAGGATAGAAAGGCACTTTGTAATAGGTGATAATGTATTTTTGTGGGTTAAGCCATAGAAGAGCTCGATTAAATTCAAAAATCCTACAAAATTGTCACCAAGATATGTGGGACCTTTTGAGGTGTTAGAAGTGTTCAATATTGTAGCATATAAACTTACATTTCCACCATCCCTACCTCTTTTACATAATGTCTTCCATGTTTCATATTTTTAAAAGTATATAGTTGATCCAATGTATGTGTTGGATTGGAATGTTTTGCAAGTTCTAGATCCTAGCATGGTCACAGTAGAACCAACTAGGGTAATTGAAAAATACAAACTTCATTTACATAATAGAGAGATGTCACATTTTAAGGTCTAGAGGGACCAATACTTTGAGGATAGTGCAACTTGGGAGGACTATGATGAGTTCTTCTAGAGATTCTCACATTTAATTGCTTGATTAGATACTATTATACTTTTTTTTTTTGAAAAATATTTTTAAAGCAAAACATATGTTTGAATAAGAGTCATCTAGGATGATAACTAGATTTATGAGTGAAAGATGTTGCTTCGTGATTCCTCACTTAGCAAACTATTTTGTTAGTTGTAGATATTTATAGTTGACATATTTTATATTGGTTATATTTTTTACTAATTTTGAGATATATGTTATTATGGGATAGTAATATATTGCTTAGATACATGATGGTACATGTTTTATTTAATGTTATTTAGTTTTAGTATATGCATGTACATTATAAACATATTGATATGTTATTTCAATTATATTCTATGTTGTATGTTTATTATATTGATATGATCTAACTAATGTGCTGTGAGGTTGACCTAGGAGAACTCATCCCTCAGATCATGTCAAAGGGATAACATCATTAGAAAGGGTGATGTAGATGGAGATGTCAGAGGATGACAAAGAATTGACAAGAACCCTACACACATCATAGAGTTAGCACATGTTAGAATGCACTAAAAATGATTTACACATGGTGTGTTTATTTCTAATTGCATTGAAAAGTTAATTTCTATGAGTTTTCTAGAATAGTTAAATAGTTTAATGAATTCATTTTGTATATTTGATACATTTTGTCATTTATACTTGTATAAACGTTATGAGCATGATTAAATTTAAAAATTCATAAAAATAATTTATGGAATTGTTAAATAATTTTCTAGTGGAAATAAAGAATGATTAATTTAAAAATTACAAATGTTCTCTATTTTATGTTAAAAATAAATAAAAATGGAAAATTATTATGGAAAAAGGAAAAAAATAGGAAAAAGATGATAAAGAATAAAAAGAAAGAAAATGACTAAAATTAGGAAAAATTAAATAGATAAATACATTAAAAAATAATAAAAAGAAAAATAAAATAAAAAATCTTTTAAAACAAAAAGGACTACACCTTTTTAGCCTGGGTGATTGTGAAAAATAATATCATAAGTTTTTGTAATAAAAGAATTAAGAGGAGAAAAGAGGCATAACATTACTAGAAGAAGACACAGAAATAGTGTTGGAAAGAGAAAAGGCATGATTAATAACCATACAAGCTATTAGGTAGGCCATGTCCTTAAAATTATGATTCTATTTGTATGTTTATGGGATTAGTATTTCTTGTTTTGATGTGTGATTGGCTTGGAATAAATTTATAAATCACAATGGCATATTTACTCACTAAATTTTTAAGGGTATTACTAATTGAAATACACATTAGGCATCGTTGTAGTCTTAAATTCATAGCTATATAAATATAAGTGTCACTATGGTGTGTGTATATATATAGTCATTGTATCTTGTCCTTATGGAATCATTGGAAAATATTCGAATAATATGGCATCGTATAATTATTATCAACTCTATCAACATTATAGGGAGTCATTATTTTTGTGTTAACTAGTTTATAAATCTCTAAGCTTTAGGGAATCACTAAAGTACCATAGACAAACTATTACTTAGTGGCATCATTGATTATAGATATGTAACATACTTTATGTCATATATATTTAGGGATATGAAACCACTTATATCATCTCTAGCCTATTAAACATGCATGGGGCATCATTGAGTTTCAAAACAATAATATTGGTAGAGGCATTATCATTATGTTGAAGCACTGAGTATTGGAATATATATATATATATATATATATATATATATATATATATATATATATATATATATGCTCCCAGTTAAGGCTATTATTATTAATCACCAATCTATGTCACATTAGAAGTCACGTATTAAAATATAGTGGCATCGAGTCAATTTAAAGAGTATCTAAACTTAATGAAAATATCTAAAGATCAATATCCTAACTTGCATAAGTGAGTAAGGATTTTCTTTATATTTTTCCATCTCTTACAATGAGTTTTGAAGTCAATTTATATTTTATTTCTAGCCTATGTGATTTAACTGAGTCATTGTAGTTAATGACTTGTTGGTGTAATGATTATATTTAGTTATATATTCTCAATCGACTCATTGATGGAATATATATATATATATATATATATATATATATATATATATATATATTCCATCAATGAGTCGATTGAGAATATATAACTAAATATAATCATTACACCAACAAGTCATTAACTACAATGACTCAGTTAAATCACATAGGCTAGAAATAAAATATAAATTGACTTCAAAACTCATTGTAAGAATATATATATATATATATATATATATATATATATATATATATATATATATTGATTATGTAAATAATTAAATTGTTGGATAGTGGTATATAAGATTTATTGTTATATATATAGGTATGCATTTTACTTAGTCACCGTTATAGAGAGCAGGTCAAATGAAACTGGCAAAACATTTAGCAATGATTTAATATAAAACATGCCATCAATAGAAGCAAGTTGTAGGAAGAGACCCAATCAAGCTTGATAATTAACAATGCTAGTTATGCTAATTTGGGGTAGCATGAATGTTCTAGTGTTACCTTTTCTCAGTAGTGTCATTATATTTTATAATAGTGGAAAATGTCAATAATTGAAATAAAGAGTGGGAAATGTCAATATTTTTTAATAGTGGGATATATCCTTTTCTCTTTTGAAAAGATATTGTTAAATCGATAGTGCCTTAGCCTCCATGCAGATTGAGGATAATTTAAATTAAGGGCATTTTTATGTGTGGTATTTAGTGTAAATATTAAACAAGGAAAATTTTTTTGGAAAAATATGGTTATTGACATTATGGTTGATTTACTCATAGACCTATATAATAGCCAAATCCATAAATAGTAATAATATGGGGATAGTTCTTATTTATGTGGGCCTAAGTTCGTAAAATTTCAACCTCGTATTAATAGACTTTATAAAATCCCCAAAATTTATTAAGAATGATTGAAATATTTTAAAACATGGTTAATCTACACAAATTCATAATGGTTGAATAACTGCATGAAATTCTCTTTAGCAAATATTGATATTTGTAGGTGTTAATATGACTAATAGTGTATTTATGTACATAGGGGTGTATTATTATGGTTATAGTTCCATAAGTGGAGTATGATATTTATTATATAATTATGTATAATTAAGTTAATAAATGCATGCATTCAACCCCCAAAATGCAAACAAATACTAGTTTGGATTACTCTTATATCATGTGAAATGAGGCTGTTTTGTTATATCTAGTTGTATATAAGTGTATGTTCCATGTATTTATGACTACTTTATTAGTTTGGTTGTAATACTTAGTAGTTATGTTTATAAATACTAGATTATGGTAATATGGGTTATCATAGGGTATAATGTTTAGAAACAAATTATGATATTAGAACCTGCAGTTAACTATGTATTTTACCTAGATGATGTTAATTGTAGTCATTATTTCTAATATGGGATAGAAAATAATGTAAGATTAATTCATACGTTTGATGGAATAAATGTATGCTTTGGTTACTCCTATGTTTAGCATGTTATATGATGTATTTTCTATTAAGATGTAAATTATATGAATCTTTTGGTTAAATTATGTTTGACTAATTTGCATTATTGATACTGAGTAAGGAGTGATATGGACTTCACTATCTTACTAGAATTATAATGTCAGATGAAAGCAGTTTGATCAAGTGGTGTGTATGAATTTGATTGATCTATAGATCATTTTTATTTACTATTCTTAAAACTTTGGCCAAAGTATGTTTAGTGAAACATTATCACTTCATGAGTATGATTTACATGTTTGTGCAATATCATGCAATAGATTGAGTTTTCTATAATACTCTACACATTTAATTTAGAAATCATATATCACATGGGTACTTTCTTGTCTCTTTAGATTCTCATGCCATCACTATCTACTCATCCATGAAGGAAGGGTAATTTCCTGATGAGATTAGTGTAGGGGATTTTTGGTCCATGGTTGATGTGGAAAAGTGCTCAGATGATGCTCTCCCTCCCCACAACAGTACTAATTATCAATATGGCACTTGATATTATCACAAATACTTGAGTTTGAGAACTATGCTCTGGAAGAGCCATATATCTTATAGTTACATTGTATTATATTGTACTTATTATTGAATATTGTCATGAATAATTGTAATTACTTATTATTATACATTGACAACAGTGGATATAGACTTGTATCAATTTTGGTTGAGTTAATATAATTAATTTCTATATTTGCATTATGATGTGCTCTCATGATATTAGAGATCAATGTTATATGATTTAATATGCTTGTTTATTGTTATCACACTTAAGTATACATGTTATCTCTATTTATATTCTTGTGGTGTAATCCATTTTTTGTATATGTGTTTAATTAAAAAAAATCATGTATTTATAAGTAGATCCTAGTGGGGATGTTACAACTAAACATGTGGCAAATAAAATTAATGAATATTGGAAACTAGAAAACATGTCATGTTTAGGTTCTGATTTTAAATTTGTGAAAATATTTTGATTTTTTAAAGATGTTTTTCTAATATAAAAATGATCATATGTAGGTCATGTATCAAACATAAAAATAGCCACATTTCATGAGAGAGTATTCTTATATGTATCTTTAACTACATCGAAGAATTGATATTGTGTTGTTATGAATCCATCATAATTATCAAGACTTGTAGGATCTTGTGGATGATGAGTAACTCTAAGGAGCATAGTATCTTATGAAATATTTTGTATAGTAGGAGAAACATATTCTTGTGTTTTTTATGGAACATGTCAAACTATATACAATAATATCTTGGGACAAGGAGAAAATATTGGTTTTCGTGAGTCCAAAATGAGTCTCTAATGTAATGGGTGTTGAAACTACTATTGGGATTACCTTAAATGGCAGCACAATGTTCCCAAAGGGGTTTTTTTTCTTTATCATCAAGTCCTTTTACAATCATTGTTGCTTCCATCAAATCCTCATGTGTATAAACAAGATCATGAATAAGTGTCATTTTACACATGTTTTCTTTTGAACCATTATCTACCATGACACCATTTATAAGATTTTAATCAATATATTCTCATATAAATAGTTGCGTATAAGTAGGATCATCATAAAAAATCATGTTGTAATTAAATGTAAATAAAGGGAATTTTATATATGTTCTTTTAATTTTACCAATAATACAATTTAATGTGTGATCATACGTTGAAATAGGAGGATGTGTATTGTATGTCATTTACCTTAGAAATATCCTTAGTATAAATTGTTTCATGATTTGGAAAGGGATTGGAAAATATTTTAAACTTTCATTCCCATTTGGCTGTGGTCCTAAAGCATTTTTAAGTGTACAAATATTAATAATTTTGTCTTTAATGAGATCATGAATCTTATGTCTTAGCTCAAAGCATATGTTTGTAGAATGTCATATGCATCTATGGTAGTCACAATATGGATTATTTTCATGTCCCTTAGGTATATGCCTACTCATATCAACCTACTTAGGGGGAGAGAGAGAAATAAGGTTGTACTCAAGTAAAATTTTCAAAATCATATGAGGTTGAGGTCATCATAAAAATTTCTTCATTTGTTGATTGGACAAGTTAAGCCTATTAGTAGGTTTTGACACTACATTAACTATTGTTTTTTCCCTATTCTTGGTATCATTTGATTTAACCTTGTAAGTGGTTTTGCCCTAAAACATCATAATTGAATTATTTGTAGCATTAGGCACATATTTGAGTTTATTCAAAGCTATGATATTAATTTTTTTCTCTAACTATGTGGCATAATCCATCAAATGATTTGAATTTTTTAACATAATAGACTCCTAGAGAGGGAAAAGAAAAATTTACTTGAAGATATCTTGTAAATCATTTTCATCCACATGATTTTCATCTTAGAAACCATCATCTTATACTAAAGCACATAATCATTGATTGTTTGTTGGATCCTTACTTAATTTTTATAATTTGAGCACAAGACAATTTCTCACTGATATTAATTAAAAACATGTGCTAGAAACTAATCAACCAATGGATTAAATACCTTAATTAATTGTAATGGGAAATCATATAACCAACCCAAAACATAGTGTTTAAGACTTCACAAAAATAACTTAGTCAAAAACTTGTCATTAAAAACATTCTAATAATGTTGTGTGAAAGGATCATAGGTGTTTCTCTAGATCACCTTTATCATCATATAATATAAGCTTAGGAACTATGAAACCAATAAGTAAAGGATAAGATAAAAATATCCATAGATAATGGATTATGAAGTAAATCATGAGAATCAGTCGAATGGTTTGTTCTAGAAGCAACTTGTTATAATTGTAACACCTTAGTATGCAGAGTTATAACAATTTGCTTGAAGTATCAGACAATAGGATAGGATGTGTATGTTAAATTAGTTTCAGTGGTAGGTTGTATATAAGTTGGTTTTGTAGTAATATGCATAAAATTTTGATGAAAACCTATGTTTCCACCACACATTGGGTGGGCATCAAATATGTAGCCAAAGGTGTAAACATAGGAATAGTAATATTATTAGTCTTAACACCTATGGTGGAATTAGTAACTCTAAAAGGTTAAATTTTATCATTTAAGGGATCATATTTTTCCTTAGATATGATAATTTTAGTTAATAAATATTATTCATCTCTTATTACATATAACAATGCATCATGCATTTATGGGTTAATTTAGGATATTGAGTTAATTCACTTTCATATGTCATAAAATATATCGATAAATTACATGTATTAATTTCATTTATTAGCATCCATAGTAAAAAAAAATCCAATTTTATTATGAATGAAAATAAAAAATCAAATCTAAAAGTCATATTTATATGCAAAAATTTGAAATCCTATAATGAAGGATGAAACCCTAATGGAAACCTAGGGTTTATCTATGTTCTAGACAAAATATATGTTCACCAATATGTTTTACCTTATTTTGATTATGTGAACTTAAAAATATATAAAATTTTAAATTGTATAAAGTATGTAAATGATACACGAATTTGAATGTAAAAAGGCAGAATATGATTATAAAATTTTCACTTGTTACAAAGAGAAATGACCTAAAAGATTTAGATACTTAGTATGTTACTATTTTTTTCAATCTTGAGGCTAAATGCAAGTGATAAGAAGGGATGGAAACTATATCAAGGGTCACTTGGATCAAAAACTAGGTGTTTAAATGTACTTGGATGAATTTATTAGCTTGTGGATGCTATGGTTTAGTACATGCATCTGATATTTCTGATTTTATCCTACAAGGTTATGCCTCACTTTTTTGGCATAAGACATTGTGCCTAGTTAAAATTCATCTCCATGTGTGATATCATGGGTTCACTATGTGCACATCATCCAAAAACGTGTCTCCTCTATGAAACCCTAGGTCCACTTTTGACACTAGATTTAGGATTTCAAAATGAAAGAATGATGGGTTGACCTGACCTCAACCAATACCCAATGAATGGTTGAGAATTATTGACATGTAAAATACTCTAAATAGGGAAGTTAAATTGGATGTAGTTCTCCCTATTAGGTGTATGTTTGCAATGGTGTTATTTAAATGAATGCAACCTATGATCTAGATTTTGACACTTTGAAAATGGAAAAATTGGCTTGTCTTAAGTCTTTTAGACATGGCTAAGGATTGCTTAAGTGTTATTACTAAATTGAAAATAATAGGGTAGTCCCTCTGAATGTGTGTATTAGAATAGGCTTCCTTGAAAATGGTAGATAATGTTAGATAATGCTAGATGAGGATTAAACCTATCATGTATTTATATGGGATTCTTTAAGTAATTTATCATGCCACCATCATGTAAAATGTATGTGTCAATCCATAAATATGATTTAAATTTTAATAAAATATCTTTTCTTGGCATGGGGATGAGTCCATCAAATTTGGATACCTGTAGAATTTTACAGGTGTCCAAGTTTGTCAAACTTATCTAAAAGATATGTTAAGCATAGGATATACTGAGAAGGGGGGTGAATCAGTATATCATATATCTTCTAAATAGTTTCCTTAATCAAAATCCACTTACCCATAAATTCAAGATATGCAATAAAATTGAAACAATAACATGCACCACACAAGAGAGACATAGAGACACCAAAGTTTTACATAGAAACCCAAAGTGGGAAAAAACATAGAGAACAATCTCAAGTATATGAATGAGCACTAACTCAAATTACAAAGTTTGCAAGCACCAACTTGTAGGAGTACCAACCCCTTTGTTGAGTACCAACACAACAAATATTTGTGAGCACCAACCCATAGGATCACCAACCCCACTTGTGTATAAAACACAACTATCTCTCAATGTTGCTTTCTCAATAAATGATATAACTCTACAATATTCTCTCCTCTTTTCTTATATAAAACAATTAAAAACCATGCACTCTGCTGCATATTAGAAATGGATTCTCAAGCCTTTATTTATATCTTTCCAAATGACATTTGTCATTCACCCTTTATGACCCTTCACTCCTCATGGAAAATGGCACCAAACTTACATGACCCTTCAAATACTTGTATTTAAAAAGTCATATAGTGACCCTTCATAAGCAAATACATCCTTTCCTCTTTTGTCTTTATTTTGGTGACCTTTCAAATTCCTTAAGGTGACTCTTCATGGAGAAATGCACCATACCTTCTTTTGTCTTCACTTGGTGACTCTTGGAATTCCTCAAGATGACTTTTCATGGGAAATGTATCTCATTCCTCTTTTGTCTTTACCCCATGACTCTTTGACTTCTCCATGGGCACTCTTTTGACTTTTATGCAATTGAAAATATATTTTTTAATATTAAATATATGTTGTTTCCAAAATCAGTTTAGCTCATTTTTGGGAATAACCCCCTACGAAACTTGTCCATTTCATCTTTCATCTCTCTAAGTTTATTTACGAGATGGATTTTTCTCATTCTCATCTCGGTCTAACTGCACTTTTTTAAATTTGTAATGTCTTTTTTTCACGTTTTCCTAGAAACTTGAAAGTTGTTATGATCTCGTTACGACTAGAAGACCAAAATTTGCCTTTTTTAGAGTTAGTCTCTTTTTCTTCCATTTTCATGCACGAGCGACAAACCATCAGTACATTTTCCTTTAAGATGTAAGGGCAGCAATTTTTGCTGCCATTGCAGTTTGACATGCAAGGGCAGCGAATTTCACTGCCCCTGCATCTGAACATGCAAGGGCAGTGAATTTTGCCGCCCCTGCATGCCTTGATATCCATGCACGGCATTTATTGCCATGCACGACGGGTTTTTGGGGTCGATTTTCACCCCATATAATCCAATTTCAACCTCATTTCTCTTCATTCTTCCTCCTCTCCTCCTGCCCTTTGCATCTAGATGCTTTGACAAATGAGTAAAAGAGCATTTTTGTGGATTTGAGCTTGCTATGTGTGTGGTTTTTGAGGTAGGTCTTGTTTTTAACATTTGTCTCCTTTCCTTCCCTATTCTTTGCTTTGTTAGTTTGCTTTTTTTTGTTGTTATGGTTTGGGTTCTTGGTCTTTTTGGCCGATCGGCCAACCCCTATGAGTGTGGCAATTTTTGTCGCCTCCCACTTTGCCCTCCTCATCGGCTTTCCCCACTTCTTTTCCATTTTGGGGCAGTGATTTCACCGCCCCTCCCCTCTACCTGTAGTTTTCAAATCAAAACCCGCATGGGTGGCAAAATTTGCCACCCATGCCTCTTGGCCCCATTTTGGCTTTTCACCTATGCGGGCAATGAATTTCACTGCCTGTGCAAACCTATCCTATATGGACAGCGATTTTCACCACCTGCGTCTTGTGCACAAAACTCACAACAGCAGTAAATTTTGCCATCGATGCAGGCTAGAGGTGCAAGGGTGGTGAAATTCACCACCCCTACACTTTCCTCTTCTATCTGCAGGGGCAACAAATTTCACCACCCATGTAGGTCGATCCTATAGGGGTGGCAAAATTTGCCGCCTCTACACTCTATTTACTTTTTATGCAGGGGCAGCAAATTTTGCCACCAATGCATTTTTCATCTAAAATTTTCTAACTTTGGAGGACTTTTCCCTTTTTTCCATCTTTTTCCTCTCTTCCCTTTTTCCCCTAGTTTCTGACCCAGCCCTTTTAAGTGCCCTCCCTTGGTCATGATCACTTGATATGTGAATTCCCTAACTCACCCACTTTTCCCTAATTACGTGATCATGACTACAGTGCTTTTTGAAGGCTCTTGCTCATCAACCCCTACTCAAATGAGATGAGTTCTGATGTCTAAAACTTCTCCAAAAAAGGCAAAGACCATGAAGTACAAGTATCAAGGCATCTTCCTGATCACTTCAGTTACCTCCAATGTTGATGACATCAGGGACACCAAAATTGGCCAAGTAGATATGGCCGAGTTTATGACTCAAATGAAGGCAACTAACCCAAGCTCTAAAATGAGGAGGACCATTGAAAGCAACATTCACTTGGTTGCTACTTTCTCGGTGGCAGCACATCATATGGAGTTCGTCCTCCAATGTGCCCGATTCTACAATAAAGAGACAAGATCAGTCTCATATACCAGTGGCAATGTGATAATTTAGTTAGATCCTGAATTCATCGACAAAGTCTTCATGTGCCCTCCTGCTATTGAAGTGTTAAAGATTGACTTCATAGAAGTCTAAAAAGAGTACGACAAGGACCCTGAGAGGGCAAAGAAAGTCATGAATAACATGTGGCTGAAGACACCTAGAACCAATCTATCCAGATGGCCATGGAACTTCCTGAGGAGAAATTTTATTAAAGAAGTCAGTGACTTGATCACCCTTCTCAGCAGAGTGCAAGGCCTCCCATCTTCCTCACAATTCCATGAGTGGATGTACCCATTCATTAAGATCATCCTCCAGGGTAAGCAGGTCATCTTTTGGGGTGAGCAAATCAACAATGCCCTTCATGAGCAGCTAACCAAGGTACAGACTTCTTCTAAGTTCTATATGACCTCATACCTTGTATACATAGCTGCCTCGATGTGAACCTTTCCAAGTTTGACAACTGAAGGAGATAGAAAGACCACCCTAGTCTACTCATATTACCCCTAGTTAACACTTTAAGGATCAATCCACCATTTCAAAAGGGTAAATGATGTTTACTTTGCCATATTTTTATGCCTCTTTAACCCTCAGCTCGAATAGAAGAGAGTATCAAATGAGGCTTGGATGGTCGTCAATGATTATGGTTGCATGTTCCTTCAATTTCCCACCTTCTATTATCTTTGGGTTGGCTTTTTCCAAGGCTATTCCTATATTCTCCCCAAGTTTTCTTCTAATAAGTTAGTTCTAATGGAGCTTTGTTGACAAATGGTTATCGTGCATACTAGGCAAATGGAGCAAAAAAAGCTAGGTTTCAGGTTCCCAGCTGAAATTGGTAGATAATCTATTGCGACAGCAACCAAAGCCAAAGTCATGGAAATAGAGATGCAGCTGGTCACTCTGAAACAATTAAAGAGAAGGGACAAATTTGACTATAGGGGAGTCAAGGACAAGATCAGATGAAAGACTCAATTCCATGAGCCTATGATTGAAGACATATGGGTGGACCTGAGAATAGCTAAAGAAATCAAAAGAATGGACTATAGCAGGCTGACCCTGGAACAAATTAAGTATTTGGGGCTTGCAGAGATCCCCGCAATGTGGTCAACAATGGGAGCATTATCAATAGTAGGTACCTGGTTCAAAACATTGCTAGCTCCCATCTTCCTCCAATTTAGTGGTCTCAAAAAGAACTAACTTCTCTAAAGAAGAGATTTGAATCAATATGGCTCACACCAATGATTGGTTAGCAGCCAAAGGGATCATACTAAAATAATTTATCATGGGATCTGAGGCTGAGTTCCAAGTAGAGATGAGGAAGAAGGCAAAAAATAGGACCAAGAACAAAGGTGATGTTCCTTCACCATCTAGGCCTCACAAGCCTAGAATCATCTTTATTTCTAAAAAATCAAAGGTTACTGAGGATCTAGAAGTGGCAGCTAAAGGAATTATAAAACAGAGCTCTCAGGAACAGGCAACCCAACTAATAGAGATAGATGATTGGCCATCAGAATAGCAAAATACTGAGCCTCTACCTTCCCAAGAAGAAGCACAACCACTTAAGAGCATCTCTCCTTCTCTGCCTCAGTCTCTGGTGGCATCTCCTTCTCCTCTCTCTCCTATTAGTGTTCCTTCTTCTAGAATTGCCTCTCCTTATAGAGTTATATTTAGTGATCCTCAGGGCACTTCTAGAGATACTCTTCACTCCTCTAGATCCATTCCTATTTTGGCATCTCCTTTTAATCTGGGAGAAAGTTCTATGCAAGAGCCAAAATCAATGGCTGATACAATTTCACTTGTTACTCCAACTGCGACCACTATTACCGCTAGCAGTGTAGAAGTTGCCATGGTAACACTAGCTACAGGAAATAGGCCACAGTAGGTACTTCTCTCCCACCTTGGATGTCAGCATTCACACCTAAAAGAAAGAAGTTAGCCATCTCTCTAAAAGACTTCGATTTTGGCAAGATAGTGCCAGTGAAAGCTAAGGCTCCTAAGAGGCCAAGGATCCTCTCAAAATTGGTCAAGAAAAAGGGGCAAAATTTTCTAGAAATAGCTAAGCCTCTACAGGACGCAACCCTTGAGGGTTTTGAAATGAGCAGCTATTCCATCTCTCATGTTGAACTTAGCAAAGTTACTCACGAAGGTGCAAAAAGTGATCTACAGTCTGCAATGGACATCATGGTCCAAAAATTTGATCGAGAAAAGGAGATAAAAGACTATTATAAGACTAAGATAGAACAGCTGATGATAGTAATAAGGAGGTTCACTCTTCCCCCTGAAGCGGTAACTCTAGAGGCCTTCTCTATAGACGACCCTGTCATTCAAAAGGCAGAAAAAACTTACTTGAAGGGGAAGGTCCTGGAGGATTACGTTGAAAAGATGCATACTCAGGGAGTTTTCTTGCTTATGGAGGTTTCAAAAAAGATAGACAAAATGAAAAAGGTGAGGATAGATTTAGATGACCTTGTCTCTCTTATCTCTCAAGACATTGACAGTACTAAAAAATATCTTAGAAAATGGAGGGAGATGAAGGATCTGAAGAAAATCACCTTGATATCTATCAGTGTCATTTTCAGCAAAGATTCCTATGTTGAGATCAAGGAGTCACTGATATACAGAATACAGGTACTCAAGGAGTTGGTTGAAGATCTCAAATCTTCCAGGGATGCTAGTGAGAAGAGCGACACAGGCCTGCTAAATAAACTGGAAGAGTTACCTTGCAACCTCACTTCTAGGGACAACCAATTCTTTTCAACTAAAGAAATGGTCCAAGGTGTCAAGGGGATGATTCAAAGAGATTTTGAGGAAAAGGCCTTCTCAATGACTTCTATGGACCATATTTTAGATACTCAATTGACTCTGGACAATATGAGATCCAGGTTAACTAGTCATGCTAAGGCAATCACAGCATTGAAGGATGCTTTAATTAGAGCTAGAGTCATCTCCAAGAACACGATTGTACCAGATAGTATAGGAATTTAGGCATCCATTGTTATGTATGATGCTCATCAGAAGAAGTCTGGCGACAGAAACTAAAGCTTTTTCTCCTTCTCTCTTCTTCTTTCCTTATGCACTTTTGTCTTGTGAAAAGTGCATGCAATTTTGTAATATGTAATTACATGTAAAAAATATGGAAAAATATCTTAAAGTCAAAGATGAGTCATCTTTGACTAAGATATTTTTGTATTTTAATTTTTTCTAAATTTTGAGAGTTTCTCCCTATATATAGTGGAGACCTCTTTTGTAAAAGGATCTTGGATAATTGAGAGCAAAAACTCTGTCGAAATTGAAACACTTTTTGATACTTTATGCTCAACTTGTAAATCATATTTTGTCAAATAAATGAGAAGCAGATTTATTTCAGACTTTGTGTTGAAATTATCTGTGTTATTTAGGAAACAGTTCTTATGTCTTCTTTCCTAATAATCTCTTATTTATCTGATTTAATAAGCAAAGTGGGTGTGTTAATATTATCTGAGGGTGTTTCTAAAAGGTATAAGAGAGACTTTGAGCTACTTTTATCTTTTCCATTCTATTATCTTTTGTAGTTTTAGGCGAAGACTTTGTGCTTCATTTCACTCTATGGTTATGCTTGTTCCAAATCAGTGGAGGAGACAATGGAAGACTTTGTGCTTACATGGGTTTTATGTGACTTTTGTTAGTTACTTCAGGTGATTTCTTGTTCTACGCTAGATATCATTCCTAAAAGAAGAGGAATGTTGTTGGCCAACGACCAGGATTTTTCACTCTCGTTCCTTATACATCACCTCTAAAAAAAGAGAGGTGGATGCTGTTATACCACCCCATGTGTTATTTTCTGCTTAATCATATATATACATACAACGTATAAATATTCATAGGGAACCTCCCCTTGATGAGAGGAGAGATTTACCTCATCTAGATCTGGTAAACCCACACTTTTCATAGCGTAAATCTCTCTGTGTTGTGGTTGATATACCCATTTTGTCCTCAGTTAGTTGACGACAAAATATTCAACCAACAATTTTTGGTGACTCTGCTGGAGATTACGAACGTGCACGTTAAAGCCTCAAGCTTCAACTTGAAGTAGTTTTGGTCCTTTTTTCATTTAAAATCTGGCAACTCTATGCTACATAAGAAACCAGAGATCTAAGGGTGATATTGACCTAGTGTTTGAGTTGGCACAGCAGAGCAATTTTGATCTGTTTCCTCCACACGCCACCCTCCAACAGTCTAAGAATTTCTCTCTTGACTTTATCAGGTCACCAACGTAAAGTAGAGCCTCTTTCCCTATAGTTAATTGTGCCCTGCCTATAAATGCCCCACTAAAGTTTGTTATCCCACCATTTAATCGCCCTAACATAATGGCTCAAGGCCTATGGGGTAATTCTTTTGGCCCTCTTAATTTGACCCCACCCTTGCATGAACTACCTCGTAGTTCTAGAAAAAAAATTCCTAAGTTTTTTGGCGATGGGAAGGTTCATCTTGATGAGCATATCATTTCTTTCTCTATAGCATGTGGCATAATCAGTGTGGATTTCAAAGATGTAGCAGTAAGACTTTTCATGAAAACCCTATAAGGAGCTGCCACAGATTGGTTATACCACCTGTAGGCCATGTCAGTGACTGACTGGGACATGCTCAAAGCCAAATTCGAAGCTAGGTTTAAACCTGTTGAAGATGCACATGCTTTGTTAGCTCAGCTAACACAGATGAAAAAAGAATCTCAGGAACCCATGAGGGATTTCATAGCTAAATTCAACAAGTTAAGGAATCGTATTCCAACTATTGCTCAGCCCACGTCAGAGAATCTCAAGTGCTTTTTTATCAACTCGCAGCTTCCCAAAGTAAGTTTCTTATTGAGGTGAGTGGTCCCTATGGATCTAGCATTGGCTCAAAATTTGGCTACTAAGATTGAAGACAATCTTATCTTGGCAGGTAAGATCAGAAAAGACCCTAGTAAAAATAGATTCTCTTCATCTGCTAAAAGCTCTTCTACATGAACTATAGATCCTATGGTACAAAAATTGACAAATGAACTAATAGCTTTGAAGAGACAAATAGCCTAAAGTACATCTGCTTCCACCTATCAAGATATGCCCAGGAGAACATTCCATAATCAGCAATATCAGGGTAATGCTACTTGGAACCAAGGACAACCAAATTGCCTGCCTCCCCCTCCAGGGAAATTGGCCATTGAAGTAGCACCTGCCAATTTAGCAGTCAGTTATCTAGAGGTTGAACATGACTATTTGCTCCAACCTCAATTGGACCAACAAGATGATGCTAATCTCTTCGATGAGCAGGAAGAAGAATTAGATGGTGACTCCAATATTGGTTTCCTGGATTACCAAGATGAAGCTGGAAGTAAAGGAGAAGGGTTGGATGGATCCTATGCTATTTTCACTAGATCTCAACACCAGTCAGCTCCACAGGCTGATAAAGGAAAGACAAAAGAAGATCCCTGGCTATCAGTTTCTATCACTAAACGAGGGACTCCATTGCCCCCTCAATCAAAAGATAAGGTAATTCACAAAAAAGTAAATACCTTCAACCACCCCATACCTTCCCCTATTGTTGCTTAGACCAGTGCCACACCTACTAAAGTTCCAGATGATGGACTCTCTTCCTCTGTTTCAGACTCTTTTCAATTATTTGATATAATTGATCATGCTAGAAAGACTAAAATCCAAATGACAGAGATTGAATATTTGAAAGCTAACCCAGAACAATTTGATAGGTTGGCAGAATATGTGAAAAATAAGGCTGTCCCTATAGGACAAGATTCTTCAAAGGTAGTTCATGATCCCCTCAAAGATAAATCTGCCCAAAATAATCTTGTCGTGACTCCTCCTATTGCTCTCGAGAAAATAGAACCTTTTTATGTTCCTTGCTTATAAATGGTTACAGGTTGAGTAATTGCATTATAGAATCTGGAGCCTCAGATAATGTCATGCCCGCCAAGGTAGCAGATTCTCTTGGACTAACCTTGACCAAAACTTTTGAGAGGTGTTTTTTAATGGAAAACAAGCAAGTTCCCCTCCTTGGTCAGATAAAAGATGCCCAATTTGCTTTCGCAACTTTTTTAGAAAAGTGGATAAAAATGATGGTTTTAGTGGCCAATGTTCCAGCCTCTTACGGCATCCTACTTGGGTGGAATTTCTACAAAGATGTTGGAGGTGAGCTAAGTATGGACTTGTCAAAAGCAAGGATCCCAATTCAAGGTGTTATGAAGAAGTTGCTTCCTAAAAAAGAGGCAAGGTATGTAGTTACCTGATCGTCAGCACCAGAAGCTCAAATTTTATTTGAGCCTTCAGGCATGGGCAATTACTTCCTATCTATCGACAAGATCCATGAGGCATTTGATGAAACTCCTACAGGCGATAACTTGAAATTGTGTTCAACTGACACGGTGGCTAAATCAGCAAAGCAAAATGAACACATGGGAGAACCTCTTCCCCCAAATAAAAGAGTTTTCAAAGAAAAAGCAGTGTCTAACGAGGTATGGACTTTAGAATTTAATGGCAGCTATTCTTCTATCGACTCAGGAGCTAGGGTTGTGTTAGTATCTCCTCAAAGAGACATTGTTTCTTTATCCTACAAATTACAGTTCAACAACACCAACAACACAGTTGAGTATGAATCCCTGTTACTTGGATTACAGGCTACCAAAAAAAAGGCATTAGGATACTCCATGCTAAAGGGGACGTTGAGTTAGTGGTCTATCAGGTAAGAAACCTCTATTAGACCAAAAATGAAAGATTGTGCCACTATCGCAATCTTGTCTGGGACTAAATCAAAAAATTTGACACTTTCAGCATCTCTGTCATCCCACGAGAATTCAACGACCGGGCAGATGCATTGGCTATCTCTGATACTCTCTTAATTTTCCACCCAGATTTTAAGGGAGATAAGTACACTATTAAACTGGTCTTTCGGCTGAGTGTACTTGATAATGCCAACCATTGGCAAGTATTTAACAATGATGATCAAATCCTTGCCTTCTTGGAGTAAAAGGATATTTCAAACAATTGCATTTTGAAGGTAGTGAACTCTAGGAATGTGAAGTAACTCTTGAATCAAACACAAATATAGGTGAGGATTTCCTGCAGCTTAAGGGGAATAAGATCCCTAAAGGCCTAGTTTCTCTAGAAAAATTGTTTGATAACCATAACATGTTTATTAAACAACAACGAATAGATTCAAACTCCTCTCAAGATTTTGATCAGGTAAATCTGGGAACTGATAGAGATCCTAAGATGGTAAACATTAAGAAATGCTGCACTCCTGAGGAGAGATTTAAGCTTGTTAGTCTACTTCACTAATATGTAGACGTCTTGGCTTATTCCTATGATGATCTAAAATCACTCAAAACAAATGACATCCACCATGACATTCCTCTTAAGTCAAACTCTGTACCTTACAAGCAAAAGTCTAGGTAATACAATCCAAAAATCTTAGGTACTATTTTAGATGAGATACAAAAAATGCTTGATGCCCTGATAATTTTCCCAATCCATCACTCTACATGGACTGCCAACATAGTGCCTGCCAGAAAGAAGAATGGCAAAATTTGAATTTGCATGGATTTTAGGAACTTGAATCAGTTATCTTTAAAAGATAACTACCCTCTCCCTATCATGGACCAAGTTCTGCAGATGGTAACAGGGTCAGAAATGTTATCAATGTTGGACGATTTCTCATGGTATAATCAGGTCAAAGTCAAAAAAGTAGATCAGCATAAGATGGCCTTCACCACACCTTGGGGCACCTTTGCTTATCAAAGAATGCCTTTCAATCTGATAAATACAGGTGCCACATTCCAAAGAGCGATAGATCTCACTTTCAAAGATGAAATGGAAAAATTCATTGTAGTATACCTAGATGACTTGATAGTGTTTTCAAAGCATCGTTCTGACCATGTCCACCATTTGCAAAAGATACTGGAACACTGTCGTCAGAATGGTATTTCTTTAAACCCAAAGAAATTCATCTTTAGGGTAACTGAAGGGAAACTTCTAAGACATGTTGTGTCCCAAGAAGGTATTAAAATTGACTCAGAAAGAGTCAAGTCCATCCAGGAACTTACTTTGCCTACTAGCAAAACTGCAGTTCACTCATTTTTTAGAAAGGTGAATTTTCTCTAGAGATTCATTCCTGATTTCGCTGAGAATACCCACCATATCATCAATATGATGAAAGGCAATGCTACCTTCAGATGGACTGTTGAGGGCAAATCAACGTTCAAAGAAATCAAAGAAGCAATTACTCACACGCCAGTCCTAGTTTGTCCAGACTACACCAAAAACTTTAAAATATACAGTTACACCTCTGAGCATACACTCTCAGCCATTTTAATTCAACTAAACCAAGAAGGCATAGAATCTCCTATCTCCTTCATGAGTTGTCCACTCAAGGTTCATGAGCTAAAATATTCCAACATGGAGAAGCATGCATATGTGGTGGTCAAAGCAATCAAGTATTTCAGGTTTTATATCCTAAATTCACACACTGAAGTTCTCATACCTGATACAACAGTAAAGTCTATTTTAACTCAGCAGGAGTTCGGTACGAAGAGAGGTAATTAGATCACCAAGATTCAAGAGTTTGATCTAGACATCAAACCTACTAAACTTATGCAGGGAAAGGGTCTTTGCTAGTTGATCACCAACAACATTCTAGATGAAATAGAAAGTGAAGAAATAGAGATCGAAGGCATGCCTATAGTCTTCTTTGTTGCCACTACTGATGAGTGGTATTCTGACATTGCCCATTTTCTGACATATGGTGAGTGTCCCACCCATATTTCTTATAAAGAGAAACAAAATATTAAATTAAAAGTGATTGGTTATGTTCTGTGGGACAATGGTCTTTACAAAAGGAACTTGGATGGGGCATTTTTTTGTTGTGTTGATAAGGCGCAACAAAAAAACTCTTAGAGTCTTTCCACAATTTGGCCTGTGGAGGGCATTTTTTGCACTGGTGAGCAAGGTATTATTGGCCCATGCTATTCTAGGATGCCTACAAATAGGTGCGTAGATGTGAATTGTGTCAACAGTTCATTAGAAAGCCTAAACTAGATGCATTGCCTCTCAAGCCAGTAGTAATCGAAGAGCTTTTTCAGCAGTAGGGTATTGACTTCATTGGCACAGTCAACCCATCTTCAAGCACTGGACATGATTATGTCCTCATGGCAATGGATTACTTTACCAAGTGGGTGGAGGCCATCCCAACCAAGCACACTACATCTAAAGTGGTGTGTAGCTTTCTCAAGGAAAATATCATCTCTCAGTTTGGGGTCCCACTCAAGGTTGTAATAGATAATGTAGCCTATTTTTCATCACATGAAATTACTCAATTTTGTTTTTATTATGGGATTACCCTATCCCACACTTCAGATTATTTCCCTTAGAGAAATGGCCAAGCAGAATCGAGTAATAAGAACTTGGTCACTATTATCAAGAAGTTAATAGACAACAATCAGAGAACGTGGCACAAAGCATTGTATGATGCTTTATGGGTAGATAGGATAACACCCAAAAGGGCTATAGGTATGTCACCTTTCCAACTTCTATATGGCTTGAATGCAGAGATTCCCATCACCCTTGAACTACCAGCACTGAAGTTAACCAAAGCAATCGAAGACTCAACCTTCAAAAGTTTGGTCAACAAAAGAATTATGTGCCTAACCGAACTGAATGAGTGGCAAACTATGGTAGTGGATCAGATTACGGCGCATCAAAACTAAGTGAAGGAACTTTTTGATAAAAAAGCTAAGGTCTGTGAATTCTAAGTCAGAGATCAAGTCTTGTTGTGGGACAAGAGGCGAGAACCGAAAGGAATGCATAACAAATTTGACTCCTTATGGAGAGGCCCATTCACCATTTGATAGCTCTGTGGTGAGGCTAGCTTCTTGCTAGAGTACCAGGATGAAACGCTATTTGCACTACCTCATAGTAGGCAACATCTGAAGCTATTCAATCTTTGAAGCTTAGATGGGTCTATTTGTATATATGTACAGTTTTTACATTTTGTCTATTTTTCTTTTATTTTTAGCTTGACTCTGTAGCCCAATGGCTTGGATGAAGGCACTTAGAGACTGGTTTTTACTCCCCCTTATCAATTTGATTAACGAAAGTTCCCTGACAGGAGCCAGCTATTGTTTTCAAAATTAGTTTAGCTCATTTTTGGGAACAACCCCCTATAAAACTTGTCCATTTCATCTTTCATCTCTCTAAGTTTGTTTACGAGATGGGTTTTTCTCATTCTCATCTTGGTCTAACTACACCTTTCAAAATTTCTAATGTCTTTTTGTCATGTTTTTCCAAAAACGTGAAAGTTGTTATGATCTCGTTATGACCAGAAGACCAAAACCTGCCTTTTTTAGAGTTAGTCTCTTTTTCTTTCATTTTTGCGCATGAGCGGCAAAATTTGCCATCAGTACATTTATATTTAAGATGTAAGGGAAGCAATTTTTGCTGCCACTATAGTCTGACATGCAAGGGCAGCAAATTTCACCGCCCCTGCATGCCTCGATTTCTGTGTGCGACATTTATTTCCATGCATGGCAGATTGTTGGGGTTAATTTTTACCCCATATAATTCAATTTCAACCTCATTTCTCTTCATTCTTCCTCCTCTCCTCCTGCCCTTTGCATCTGGACACTTAGACGAATGAGTAAAAGAGCATTTTTGTGGATTTGAGCTTGCTATGTGTGTGGTTTTTGAGGTAGGTCTTGTTTTTAACATTTGTCTCCTTTCCTTCCCTATTCTTTGCTTTATTAGTTTGCTTTTTGTTGTTGTTGTGGTTTGGGTTCTTGGTCTTATTGGCCAGTCGGCCAGCCCCTATGAGTGTAGTGATTTTTTTGCCTCCCACCTTGCCCTCCTCATTGGCCTTCCCCACTTCTTTTCCATTCTGGGGTGGCGATTTCGCTGCCCCTCCCCTCTGCCCACAGTTTTCAAATCAAAACCCGCACGGGTGGAAAAATTTGCCACTCATGCCTCTTGGCCCCCTTTTGGCTTTTCACCTGCATGGGTGGCAAATTTTGCCGCCCATACAGACCTATCCTTCATAGGCAACGATTTTTGCTGCCTGTGCCTTGTGCACAAAACTCGCATCAGCGGCAAATTTTGTTGTCGATACAGGCCAAAGGTGCAGGGGTGGCAAAATTTGCTGCCCCTACACTTTCCTCTTCTATCTGTAGGGGTGGCAAATTTCACCACCCATGCAGGTTAATCCTGCAGGGGTGGTGAAATTTTTTGCCTCTACACTCTATTTATTTTTTATGTAGGGGTGGCAAATTTCACTGCCTATGCATTTTTCATCTGAAATTTTTAACTCTGAAGGACTTTTCCCCTTTTTCCATCTTTTTCCTCTCTTCCCCTTTTTCCCCTAGTTTCTGACCCAACCCTTTTAAGTGCCCTCCCTTGGTCATGATCACTTGATATGCAAATTCCCTAACTCACCCACTTTTCCTTAATTACGTGATCATGACTGCAGTGCTTTCTGAAGTCTCTTGCTCATCAACCCCTACTCAACTGAGATGAGTTCCAATGTCTGATACTTCTCCAAAAAAGGCAAAGACCATGAAGTACAAGTACCAGGGCATCTTCTTGATCACTTCGGTTCCCTCCAACATTGATGACATCAAGGACACCGAAATTAGCCACGTAGATATGGCCAAGTTTATGACTCGAATGAAGGCAACTAACTTGAGCTCTAAAATGAGGAGGATCATTGAAAGCAACATTCACTTGGTTAATACTTTCTCGGTGGTAGCACATCATATGGAGTTCATCCTCCAGTGCACCTAGTTCTATAATAAAGAGAAAAGATCAGTCTCAGATACCAGTGGCAATGTGATAATTTAGCTAGATCCTGAATTCATTGACAAAGTCTTCATGTGCCCTCCTACTACTAATGTGCTAAAGATTGAATTCATAGAAGCCTAGAAGGAGTACGACAAGGACCCTGAGAGGGCAAAGAAAGTCATGAATAATAGGCGGCTGAAGACACCCAGAACTAGTCTATCTAGATGGCAGCAGAACTTTTGGAAGAGCGATTTTATTGAAAAAGTCAGTGACTTGATCACCCTTCTCAATAGAGTGCGAGGCCTCCCGTCTTCCTCACAGTTCTATGAGTGGATGTACCCATTCATCAAGATCATCCTCCAGAGTAAGCAGGTCATCTTTTGGGGTGAGCAAATCAATAACGCCCTTCATGAGCAGTTAACCAAGGTATAGATTTCTTCCAAGTTCTATATGACCTCGTACCTTGTGTACATAGCTACCTCAATGCAAACCTTTCCAGGTTTTACAACTAAAGGGGACAAAAAGACCACCCCAGTCTACTCATATTACCCCTAGTTAATGCTTCAAGAATTAATTTGCCATTTCAAAAGGGTAAATGATGCTTTTTTTGCCATATTTTTATGCCTCTTCGACCCTTAGCTTGAATAGAAGAGAGTATCATATGAGGCTTGGATGATCGTTAATGATTATGGTTGCATGTTCCTTTAATTTCCCACCTTCTGTTATCTTTAGGTTGGCTTTTTCCAAGGCTATCCCTATATGCTCCCTAGGTTTCCTTTTGATAAGTTTGTTCTGATGGAGCTTTGTCGATAAATGGTTTTCGTGCATACTAGTCAAATGGATCTAAAAAAGCTAGGTTTTAGGTTCCCAGTTGAAATTGGCAGATACTCTATTGCGACAGCAGCCAAAGCCAAAGTCATGGAAATAGAGATGGAGCTAGTCACTCTGAAACAATTCAAGAAAAGAGACAAATTTGACTATAGGGGAGTCAAGGACAAGATCATACGATAGACTCAATTCCATGAGCCTATGATTGAAAACATCTGGGTGGACCTGAGAACCGCTAAAGAAATTAGAAGAATGGATTATAGTAGGCTGACCCTAGAACAAATTGAGTATTTAGGGCTTGCAGAGATCCCCCCAATTTGGTCGATGATGGGAGCATTATCAATAGCAAGTACCTAGCTAAAAATATTGTTGGTTCCCCTCTTCCTCAAATTCAATGGTCTCAAAAAGAAATAAATTCTCTGAGGAAGAGATTTGAACCAATATTGGCTAACACCAATGATTGGTTAGCAGCCAAAGGGATCATACTAAAAGAAATTATCACGGGATCCAAGGCTGAGTTCCAAGCAGAGATGAGGAAGAAGGCAAAAAATAGGACCAAGAACAAAGGTGATGTTCCTTCCCCATCTAGGCCTCACAAGCCTAGAATCATTTTTGTTTCTAAAAAATCAAAGGTTACTGAGGAGCCAAAAGTAGCAGCTAAAGGAATTGTAGAATAGAGCTCTCAGGAATAGGCAGCCTAACTAGGAGACAGATGACCGACCATCAGAACAGTAAAAGACTGAGCCTCTACCTTCCCAGGAAGAAGCACAACCACTTAAGAGTGTCTCTCCTTCTCCACCTCAATCTCCAGTGGCATCTCCTTCTCTTCTCTCTCTTATCAGTGTTTCTTCTTCTGGAGCCGTCTCTCCTTCTAGAGTTATATTTGGTGATCCTCAGGGCACTTTTGGAGATACTCTTCGCTCCTCTAGATCCATTCCTAGTTTGGCATCTCCTTCTTTCAATCTAAGAGAAAGTTTTGTATAAGAGCCAGAATTAATGGCCGATACAATTTCACCTGTTACTCCAACTATGACCACTATTACCACTAGCAGTGTAGAATGTGCCACGATAACACCAGCTGTGGGAACTATGGCCACAGTAGGTACTTCTCTCCCACTTCGGATGTCGGCATTCACACCTAAAATAAAGAAGTTAGTCATCTCTCCAGATGACTTTAATTTTGGTAAGATAGTGCCGATGAAAGCTAAGGCTCCTAAGAGGCCAAGGATCCTCTCAAAATTGGTTGAGAAAAAGGGGCAAAATTTTCTAGAAATAGCTAAGCCTCCACAAGATGAAACCCTTGAGGGTTTTGAAATGAGTAGCTATTCCATCTTTCATGTTGAACTTGGCAAAGTTACTCATGAAGGTGTGAAAAGTGATCTACAGTCTGCAATGGACATCATGGTCCAAAAATTTGACTGAGAAAAGGAGATGAAAGACTATTATAAGGCCAAGATAGAACAACTGATGACAATAATAAGGAGGTTCATTCTTTCCCCTGAAGCAGCAACTCTAGAGGCCTTCTCTATAGACGACCATGTCATTCAAAAGGTAGAGAAAACTTACTTGAAGTGGAAAGTCCTAAAGGATTACGTTGAAAAGATGCATACTCAGGGAGTTTCCTTGCTTACGAAGGTTATAGAAAAGATAGACAAAATGAAAAAGGTGAGGATAGATTTAGATGACCTTGTCTCTCTTATCTCTCAGGATATTAACAGTACTGAAAAATATCTTAGCAAATGGAGGGAGGTGAAAGATCTGAAAAAATCACCTTGATATCTATCGATGTCATTTCCAGCAAGGATTCCTATGTTGAGATCAAGGAGTCACTGATATACAAGATACAGGTACTCAAGGAGTTGGTTGAAGATCTCAAATCTTCCAGGGATGCTAGTGAGAAGAGCGACACAAGCCTGCTAAATAGACTGGAAGAGCTACCTTTCAACCTCACTTTCAGGGACAACCAATTCCTCTCAACTGAAGAAATGGTCCAAGATTTTAAGGGGATGATTCAAAGAGATTTTGAGGAAAAGGCCTTCTCAATGACTTTTGTGGACCATATTTTAGATACTCAGTTGACTCTGGACAATCTGAGATCCAGGTTAACTAGTCATGCTAAGGTGATCACAACATTGAAGGATGCTTTAATTAGAACCAAAGTCATCTCCAAGAACATGATTGTGCCAGACAGTATAGGAATTTAGGCATCCATTGCTATGTATGATGCTCATCTGAAGAAGTCTGGCGGTAGGAACTAAAGTTTTCTCTCCTTCTCTCTTCTTCTTTCCTTATGCACTTTTGTCTTGTGAAAAGTGCATGCAATTTTGTAATATGTAATTACATGTAAAAAATCTGGAAAAATATCTTAAAGTCAAAGATGAGTCATCTTTGACTAAGATATTTTTGTATTTAAATTTTTTCTAAATTTTGAGAGTTTCTCCCTATATATAGTGGAGACCTCTTTTGTAAAAGGATCTTGGATAATTGAGAGCAAAAACTCTGCCAAAATTGAAACACTTTTTGAGACTTTGTGCTCAACCTATAAATCATATTTTGTCAAATGAATGAGAAGCAGATTTATTTTAGACTTTGTGTTGAAATTATCTGTGTTATTTAGGAAACAGTTCTTATGTCCTCTTTCCTGATAATCTCTTGTTTATCTGATTTAATAAGCAAAGTGGGTGTGTTAATAATATATGAGGGTGTTTCTAAAAGGTATAAGAGAGACTTTGAGCTACTTTTATCTTTGTGATTCTATTATCTTTTGTAGTTTCAGGCGAAGACTTTGTGCTTCATTTTACTCTATGGTTACGCTTGTTCTAGATCAGCGGAGGAGACAACAGAAGACTTTGTGCTTACATGGGTTTTTTGTGACTTTTGTTAGTTACTTCACGTGATTTCCTACTCTACGTTGGATATCATTCCTAAAAGAAGAGGAATGTTTTTGGCCAATGACCAAGATTTCTCACTCTCATTCCTTGTACATCACCTCTAAAAAAAGAGAGGTGGATGCTATTATACCACCCCATGTGTTATTTTCTGCTTAATCATATATATACATACAGTGTATAAATATTCATAGGGAACCTCCCCTTGATGAGAGGAGAGATTTACCTCATCCAGATCTGGTAAACCCACACTTTTTGTGGCGTAAATCTCCCTGTGCTATGGTTGATATACCCATTTTGTCCTCAGTTAGTTGACGACAAAATATTCAACCAACAATATACATCAACACATTTTAGCCAAAATATGAACATTAAAAACACCTTTAGACAATAAATGTTATGGGGCCTTTATCACCAATGCTAGACCTTTGACATCAATGAAAATATTTCCAACAAGATAGGTATATTGATTTTATGATTTGGAGATAATTTTAGTATGATAATGAATAAGTTAGGTACATAATATGGAATTATTATAGGTGATTTATAGAAAATCAATAAGGTTGGACCCATGGAAAGTATGTAAATGTGAGAGAAGGATGTGTAATATCTATATATATTCACAAGTCATATAATATGAAGGTAAATCAAGACTGATATTTAAAGTGTCTAATATCATATTATAATTTCTAGACCATGATGTAACACTTATTCTGACTAAGAGATATATTCATGATATTTCTTAGCTTTGATTTTTGTAGTAATCAAATTATTATTTTACCTTGGACTTCTGTTACTAAAATTTGCATAATTAGATATGCATATAATAATCAATACAAATTCAAAGGCAAATTGTTTCCTAGGGCCATCATCAAATATCTAATAAAAAAATATTTTTATATGTCAAAAACTTATTATTATGGACACTTGTCCATGTATAAATGTTTTTGAAAGATTCACAAGTGTATTGGAGTTGTTGCAGAAGCTTAAAATGAACATATATTGTATCCACACTCTACATATTTAACCTTGATATGCACACACACACACACACACACACACACACACACACACACACACACACACACACACACACACACACACACACACACACACACACACACATCAAAGTAGGCAATTACATATGTATACATCTAAAATGGTCCCTAGGCATTTATTAGTTGTAAAATTGTATTATTCTAGGTTACACATGTGTTTGTTGATTATTGGTCCAACTTAAGTATTATAGGCATGTTTTTTTGTTTTTTTCAATGTGTCTTCTTATTTATTCTCTCTTCCCCATTATTATTCTCTTTCCTTTTTTTCCTTTTATAATGGCAGTCCCACCCAAAAACATATAGTGTGTTTTAGGTGCCTTTGGGTGTTTTTTATTATTAGCCCCATAGGGTTTGGAGTCCCAAAATTTCCTTTTTATTACACTTTTTATGTCATTTTACATGCTAATAGGTTCCTAATTTAAATTCAATAAGTCTAGAAATACACATGTCTTAGTGCATTTAGGAATCTAGGTTGCATCTAAGGAATATTGGCATTGAAGTTCATAGTAGTGACACATTGCATCACATGATTTTTCCTAGTTAAATCACATTACATTTATTGAATTTGTTATCTTTGATATTATATACTATTTAGGTGCCTAATAAGTAGTTTGTGCTTTAATGCCTAGCTAACCTAGAACATAGGCCTCAAAACAAATCTTTTTATATATCATTTTCAAGTTTGATTGCCCTAATAAGGTTTGAATAAGTACATTTTTCTATTGATCAGTGTGCAGTTTTAAAAATTTGAGTGATATTTTTCTAACCTTAATTATAACAAACATAGTTGTTAGAATAGTGTTTGCCTACCTATCATTTATGTGTAATGTGTGATTTTGGGGAGGTTCTTTGTTCAAGCCAAATTTTTTAAGTTGAATTCATCTTGTTGTTTCATATTATTTTACACTATTAAATCCTAACAAATATTTTTAGATATCCAAAAAAAATTAAACTACTCTTATAAACTATCTCTCGGTGATCTATTACTCTAGATTTGGAATATTAATTAGGTCTTATTTTACATCTCATTAGGCGAAGGCCAACTTATATGTTTATTTGTATCACATTTTGATGTTAAACCCAATTTAAAAATACTAAACATAAGTACATTTATAAACATATGCCCGTCGTTGAGAAAAACATAATCATTAAACCACAATAGAGAAAAATTTAGTGGCTATTTATAGCCAAATGGCTATGAGTGGGGTTTTTTATTTTGAAAATGGTTAATTCTAAAAAAATATGCATAAGCCAAATAACATCAATTTTATACAATTTCATATTTTATGACACATATTTGCCTTATAAATTATACGCAATCATTTTTTGGGACATACATTCACCAGACTTACTATACATGTATAGGTTTGATTCACCAAGATATTATATGAGACATGTTTAGGTTAGTCTAGAATCAATAGGTATGTATGTATGTATATTATATGTATGTGTGTGTACATGCATGCATGTATGTATGTATGTATATACATAATAAGGACCACCTAGGACACAATAAGCTTAAGGTAATAATTATATTTATTCTATGAAAATATTTTGAATATTCTTTGGCTTCACATGCTCTTCTTTCTATATGGTTTTCATAAATAAAAAACTTAGTAATAAATAATTTCAAACTTAATGTTTATTTTATTTTAAGAATTGAATGTCATGTAGGTGGAATTAAAGCTACAGAGCTTGAGGTTTAGATCGTGCCCTATTTTTTAGTGAATTGGCACTAGCATATTAAGGGGCCCAAGGCAAAATTTAATGTTAGTTTAACACGTCACCATGAGATTAATAGAAGTTGATCAAATAGATATGTGATTATTTATATATTTTTCTTATCATTTATGCAAGCTCTTGGTAGAAATAAATCTCTGGTAGTTAGAATTTTGGGACGAGAGGTTGGAAACAAAGGTGCAAATAATTTCTAAGTTGGTTTCCTTGTGATTACAACTGCAAGGTATGGATTTGGGTTTCTTTTATTTTTAATACTGAAAGAAATTATTTGCATACCCAGTCATCTGTCTTAAAATGAATAAATATAATAATAAGCTCCTTGAAAAGCATTTCTTTAAATATATTTTTTGATGATTTTTCAATTTGTCTAATCATTGATGCAATGTATTGGTGGAAGTGAAGCTATGGTAGTCAAAAAATTGGGATGAAAGGTTGGAAATGATGGTGTATACGATTTAGAAGTTGGTTTCCTTGTGATTATTACTGCAAGGTATAAATTTGTGTTTTTTTGTTCTAAAGATTGTGAGTAGTTGTTTGCATGCACAATCATTTATCTTGAAATCAATAAATATAATGACAATTTCCTTAAAGATTATTTATTTACAAATATTTGTTGATGGTTTCTAAATTTTTATAGTCATTGATGAAATCTATTGGCAAAAGTGAAGTTATGATAGTCAAAATATTGGGATGAGGTGCAGACAATTTCTAAGTTGGTTTCCTTGTGATACCAACTGTAAAGTATGGATTTATGTTTCTTTTGTTCTAAATACTAAGAGCAGTTGTTTTTATGAATATTTGTTTGTATTGAAATAAATATATATAATGATAAGTTCATTGAAAAAAATCTTTAAATATATTTTCTCAAGACACTGTGCATGTTGGTTTTCTTAGAAATTTTATGTATATCTACAAATATTTTCCTTAAACTAAAAATCTGTGAAATGAGTATTTTTAGGTTAGTCAAAAATATGGTTTAAATGATCATGATACTCTATTTCATTTATTCATTTTGTTCTTTGTGAATTTTTTAAAATAAGTATCTTGCATGCCATTATTTCTTAGAGGAAATCAATTTATTGTTTGTTTAAAAGGAGTATTTCTTAGAGGCAATCCGTTTCTTGTTTATTTAAAAGAAGTATGTGGTAAATACCAAATAAATAATATAATAAACTTAGTATAGTAAAATTTGTGACAAAAAATTAGAGTATAGAGTATAAATAATAAATTGACTGTGGGGCCATAAGGAAAGACAACTATGAAAAGAGAGGATGACATAACTAAAAAAATTGAGTACATACCATAAGATCATGTGCAATACTTAGTATAAATTGAGTACAAACCTCTCTAAGTCTCTCAAAAGACTAATCTAAGATCTACCATTAAATTATGATATTTGACATTGAATTATGAGTATGTTAGTTTGTTGTTTTAGTTGATCTTAGCTATAATAGTGATTATATTTTACTTTTCATTGTTTTATTTTCAATCATAAAACACTTTTATAGATATAAAAATATTTCCTTCAAAAGATTGCCTCTTCTATAGGCTTTACTATGTTGGATAGGTTAGATTATATTATTTGAAATATAATTCACATATACATATATTTTGTAATTGAGATATTTAATTAGTGCATTGTTCATTATTATTCACAAAATTTATAAAAAAACCCTATGCACATCTTAGAAATATTTGTTGCTTCCTAAAATCACTATTATTCTACAACCATAAAAATAAAGATCCAGAGTGCATCAAAAAAGTCACTAATAAATTTTATCATGTCCTTATAAATTTATGTTTCCCCCTATTTCCATGTTTTAAATTTGCAAGTGAGTTGTGGTCTGGTTCAAGTTTTAACTTATAAATTTATAGATTATGCAGATTCAAATTCTATCTATGATATTATTTTCAAATGTATATTTTGGCAGTTCATTTTTTAGATTTTTTTAAATAAATTTGTTGGTATCATTACTTATTTTTAAGTCCCAAATTTCAAACTACCAATTCAAAAGTTAATCCAATAAATGGAATAGTGATTTCATCCTTGAAAGAAGTGTTTTGCATTAGTGATTCATAAAGTTGGCATTGAGAGGTTTTTTATTTGTAAAATGTCTACTCCTAGTTCAAGTGCTAAGAAATTAATATGAGTTTCATTGAAGGAAAATATCTTGTTGTCATATTTTGATAAACATCAACAAGAACAATCTTTAAATAAAAATACTAATTTAGAAAATCAATCAGAACTAAACATTATTTCTCATGATCAAGATCATGTTCAACAGGGTTCTAATCACTTTCAATCAGTAGATGCAAGTAATAATGCCAATGATCATGACACAACCAATTTAATATAATCTAGTTCTGAATGTGTTGATGATTCAACCTCACTATTAATTCATGAAATTTATCATAGTTCTAAAAAAAGAAAGTCAGGGAAATAGAAAAATTTAAGGAGTTTTCAAGATGAATGGGTTTATAAATATCCTTTCACTAAACCTATTTTGAATGAAAACACTAATGAGCCATAAAAAGAGTGTAGATACAAGATATGTAGTTAAAAATTAGGGAGGGGTAAATGATTGCAACTAAAACTAGATACGATAAAAAACATGTGGGGAAAGTGTATGAAAACAAAATTATAAATGGAGAGGATAAATAAATGATACAATGGAGAAAAAAAGAAGAGTATATTCATGTTAGGTATGTGAATGAATACGATGAATACCTAAAAAAATAGTAAAATCTTCATGCAAGTGGAAGAAATATAGTAAATTTGTTTGAAAAAATGATGAGAATTAATCATATGTCAAAGACTTACAACTTTGTGTTGTTTTCCACATTTTAAATAAAGGTTGACCAATGACTAATTATCTGGGATATAAGTACATGCTACAACTTTTTGGTGTCCAAAAATTTCCAAATACTCATTGGTCAGTTACTAATGGTTTAGAATGGGCTAATTGTCTAACTAAAGTACAAAAGGGGGATCTTCAAGAGAAGATAAGGCTTTCAAGATACATATCATTGTCATTGGAAGAATTTACAACCATTGATAACACTTCTTAAGTGTATATTTATGTTTAAACTATTGTAAATCATGTTCATCAACCTTATTTTCTTTCCATTCATAAAATAAAATAAAATGCAACTTCTCAAAACCTTTTTGGAACTAGTCAAGAATAATTTTAAAGAGATCGGTGGCATGGATGATTTCTCAATTGAAAAAAAGATTGTTTGTGTAGGGGTAGATGGAGCATTGGTTATGCAAGGTCAGATAAGTGGTCGTTGTGTAAGTATATAGACTTCTTGTACACCAGATATGATTGGTATTCATTACATGACACATAGAATGAATTTGGCATTCAAAATTGTGAGCAAGTTAATATTAGTCTCAAAATTTTAAAATCTTATTCATGAAATTCATTCATAATTTTGTATTTAAGTTAAAAAAGATATTTACAATTTCAAATTTTTGTTGAGGGTTTAACACAAAAAATAAGTTACTTAAGGATGTTGATACTTGATGGATTTCCCTTTGTGGACTATCACATAGAGTATATGCAAAATATCAATCATTGATAGGAATAATAGAGGAACATCACCACATAATAGATAAAGATCCAAATATTTTGTTTTGGTTAACTGATATGGAAACATTATTGACCTTATTTGGCCTTTTACTCATGTTATATGAAGTGAATTTAATGATAAAGAAAGCTCAAAAAAGCACAATGTACACTCGTAAATATTCTATGTTGAGAAAATTAATATGCTTTTCCCTTGATAATTTATATTTAATAGAACATTCATTTACAGGGAAAAATTTCACAAGTTGGATCTTGACGACAAATATTGAACATAGTGGTAATTATTTATAGTTTAATGAAGATAGATATTTAAGTGTAGCAGTGAGAGAATGTAAAATACCCCTACATACTTTTGACACAATTACAAGGGATTGATTCCTTGAAGTCATATCCTTTATAATTTCCACCTTGAAGGAAATTACAAAATATCTCTCTTCAGATATTAGAGATCATTTTCCTTGAAATGAACTACTAGAATTCATGGTTATGGTGTATCCTCAATATTAAAAAAATGCTAGCTCATCATATTTTTAAAATAAAATCAAAATCTTGGTCCAACACTTATTCAAGAGTGTAGAATCAAATGGTGAACAAATTGAAGGCATTTTAGATTTGTCAAAGTAAGTGAGTAGTATGTTCAATTTGACACAACAATGTTGGAATAAGTTAAAGTTGCATACAATGTTTTTGAAGATGGCTCGATTATTAGACTATAGACTACTTTAATTTTGAGTGAAATACTACATGATGGTATCTTTGAATATTTTAATCTTGGTAATTTATGCCAAATAATGATTTTGGGCTTAGTGGAAGATGAGAAATTTTTTAGTGCATTGTCATTTTTAAATTCAAAGTTAAGAAACAAGCTTGATAAGAATTTGGAGACTTGCTTGAGGCCCTATATAACTAGATACAATGCCCTCGATTTTCCATTTTATAGTGCTCTAGCAATTTGGTAGTCTAAATCTGAAAGAAGATGATTAACTAATAATTCTTCAAACACACTACACTTAGAGAGTTATATAGTACTAGATCCAAGTCCAAATTTTTTTGAAGAGAATGCATGTAACAATTATCAAGAACAAAATGAAGAAAATTGGCATGGTTAAATTAAATTTAGGCATCTAAAATTTGAGGTTGATTGAGGAAGGACATCATATTTTATGATCTCAAATAATTTTCCATGGATTCATGTAGCTAGATTGCATTTGTTGATTAATACTGGGCAACTTTAATATTGATGAAAAAGTGCTAATACTTGATTAGAAAAACATGTATTTTTGTGTTTTATTTTATTAAGAGAACATGTCTATAATAGTTTTAAATTGTATTATATATATGTATGAGTATATTTGGCATTCCCTTATTATTTTATACTGAATATATTTATTTTTATGTTCTATTTGACTAAGAGAACACATGTATAACAGTTAAAAACTCTATTATAGATATGCATATGTATATTATGGTGTTATGTTTGAATAAGAGAGCATGTCTATAATAGTTGTAAACTCTATTATAGAGATATAAATATATTTTGGCATTCACTTGTTATTTTATACCAATTAGGTGTATTTTTGTGTTCTATTTGATTAAGTGAATATGTCTATAACAGTTGTAAACTTTATTATAAAGATGCATAAGTATATTGTGGTTTTCCCTTGTTATTTTATACCAAATTTATTTTATGTTCTATTTGATTAAGAGAACATATCTATAATGGTTGTAAACTCTATTATAAATATTCATAAGTATATTTTGGCGTTCCCTTGTTATTTTATACTAAGTGGGTGTATTTTTATGTTATGTTTAATTAAGAGAACATGTCTATAACAGTTGTAAACTCTATTATAGATATGCATAAGTATATTATGGTGATCTCTTGTTATTTTATACGAAGTAGGTGTATTTTATTATTTTATTTGATTAAGAGAGCATGTCTATAGTTGTAAACTCTATTATAGAGATGCATAAGTATATTTTGATGTTCTCTTGTTATTTTATACCAAGTAAGTGTATTTTTGTGTTATGTTTGATTAAGAAAACATGTCTATAGTAGTTGTAAACTCTATTGTAGATATATAAAAATATATTGTGGTGTTCCCTTGTTATTTTATATCTAGTAGGTGTATTTTTGTGTTTTGTCTGATTAAGATAGCATGTCTATAATAGTTGTAAACTCTATATAGAGATGCATAAGTATATTATGGTTTTCCATTGTTATTTTATACCAAGTGGGTGTATTTTTGTGTTTTGTTTGATTAATAGAACATGTTTATAATAGTTTCAAACTCTATTATACAGATACATAAGTATATTATGGTGTTCTCTTGTTATTTTAAACTAAACTTATTTGAAGTGTCTATATTGTAATGAACTATAAGTATCTATATTGGACCAACAGTCTCACTTCCACTAATGACTTGCATAAACGACTAGAAATTTTGAGAAAACTATTACATATGTATTTGAGCAACTTCCATTAATGCCACAAGTGGTGTGTTGGACCAACATTAAATTTTGTCTTATCCCTTCAATATGTCAGAACCAATTCATTAAAAAATAGGGCAAGATCCCAACCTTGATACCCGTAGATTTAATTCTAATGCACCACATTCAATGTTATAAATAGAATATACATTAAGTGTGAGAATTTGGGATCTAACATCATTTATGTCATTAACCTCTTTTAACACTACCTAGTTTTTTAAGATTTGAAGTCTTGAAGACACAGTATTTTCAACTTATAAGTTTATAATTGTAGTTTTAGTTATTTATTATTATGTTTTTTAGTCATTGTAGTAATTATATTTTGGTTGGCATAGTTTATTAATTTAAATAAAAATGTATTTGAAAGGCCATTATTAATTATGGATATGGTTAAGATATTTTGGTAGACCTTATCATTATTGATTATGGATATGGTTAAGACATTTGAAAGATAATGTTTTGAGAAATTATATTTAAAGAAATACTTTTCATGGAATTAATCATTATATTTATTCATTTCAAGATAGATTACTATAAATTCAAATAACTACTCTTAGTCTTTAAAAAAAATCACAAATCCATACCTTGCAGTTCCAATCACAAGGAAACCAACTTAGAAATTGTCTACACCTTTGTTTCTAACCTCTTGTCCCAATCTTTTGACTACTAGAGCTTGGCTTCTACTAGTAACTTGCATCAATGAATATAAAAATTGAGAAACTATCACATATGTATTCTATCAACATACTTATGCTTGAATACATATGCATATCTATAATAGAGTTTATAACTATTATAGACACATTCTCTTAATCAAACAAAATATTGAGAGCAGTTGTTTGCATGCACAACCATCTATCTTAATTATAAAAATGAATAAATATGATGATAAATTATATGAAAAGCAATTATTTAAAGTTATTTTATTTCCATTCTCACTTTTTATATTTGTCTTACCTTATGTCCCCATAGTTAGGTTATTATTTATACTCTATAATCTATTTTTTTGTCACAATTCTTGATATACTTTATTATTTTATTATTTAGTTGGTCTTTACCACTGATTTCCTCTAAGAAATAGTGGAATGCATGATAATTATTTTAAATAATATACAAATAAAAAAATGAATTATATTATGTGGTTGGTATTTACCACATACTTCTTTTAAACAAATAAGAAACTCATTTCCTATGAGAAATAATGGCATGCAATATACTTCTTTTAAGAAATGCACAAAACAAAATAAATTATATTATGTGGTTGGTCTTTATCACATAATTATTTTAAACAAAAATAAACTCATTTCCTCTGAGAAATAATGGCATGCAATATATTTATTTTAAACAGAATGAATAAATGCAATAGAGCCTCATGATCATTTCAACCATATATCTGACTAACCCAAAAATACCTATTTCACAGATTTTGAGAACATGTCAACATGTAACATGTAAAAATTAGTGCAATGAATAAATATAATGATAAGTACTCTAAAAATAGTTTTTTTAAATATATTTGTTTTCCATCCTCATTTTTCATAGTTGTCTTACTCTATGGCCCCATAGTTGATTTATACTTTAGACTCTAATTTTTTGTCACATTTTTTGTTATACTCAATTTATTATATTATCTAGATGGTCTTTACCACATACTTATTTTAAAAAAATAAAGAATTGATTTCCTTTAAGAAATAAAGATGTGCAAGATACTTCTTTTAAATAATGCACAAAGAATACATTGAATAAATGCAACAGATCTTCATGATCATACTATATTTTATTTTTAAACATTTAACGTAATAATTATATTATATTTGTCATAGTTTTTTAATTGAAATAAGGGTAATTTCACAAATTTTGGGGACAAAATGTGGCCTACTCATGGACATGATTTTCTTGAAATTTTAGAAATTTGAACTTCTATAGATAATTTGAGATATCTACACTCCAAATTTGAAGATAGTGTAAGAACATGAAATGTAGCATTTCAAGTATAGTCTCTAAAACACCAATTTGTTTTAAAAATGGTTAAGTATAAATAGGTTAAAAATATAAAATTTAAAGATGAACTCCTATTTTTTGAAGAAAATAGAGTAGATAGATGACTGTGTGACGTGTTATTATTTTAGCAACATTTAATATTTTTTGAAACACTTTAGTGAGAATTTAGATAATATCTTCTAGTTTTTTACCTATATTTTTTCAATGAATACTTTTTTTATGAATTTTTAAAGTAAATAGATCTTGAAAATTGACAAAAAAAATGGATAGACATCTCTATGACATGCCTAACTACCTCAAAAAAATTGAAAATCTTTTTTTTTTTAATGTGTGTAGATTTAGGCTTAGTTTGTGACCATATAATTTATTTTTCACTTGGATCAGTGAAAGACAAATTACATGAAAATATATAGGCATGTATGTTTGTGACATGTAGTGTCTTAAAAAGGTATAGTTAGAAATCAGCATAGTTTTAAACCTTAAATTAGTCCAAAAATTTTAGAAATCATATTTTTGGAAAGAGGAAAGTGTGATCATCATGATAGTATTAAGTTTTTTTTTTCACATTGAAATTCAGTGTATTTGGAAATCAAAATAGAATTTTATTGTTTTTTATCATATCTCTCAGACTCAACTATAGATTGACAGGTCCAAGCCTTTGACTCAAGAATCCAAGCCATTCCAAAGCCAAAAGGCATGGGATTTAAAATCAAATTCAAATAACAAAATCATGTTAATACATAATGCGATAAAATTAATGTATAACATTATCAAATTGATAGATAATACTATCACATTATTGTTATTTTACACATAAAAGTAGTGAGTATGTAGATGGAATAAACCTTGGTTAATAGGTAATGTGATCGTGTTTTTGTTATTTTGCACATAAAATATTGTGAAGTTGCACATGAAGTTAAATTTTTATAGAAGCTTATATTTACTACTCTAAATTTTGAGTATAAGTTTAATTATTTCCTTATACTTTAAATTTATTTTAGTAAATATAAGAAATTAGGGTCACACTACATCTGATAGAGTTGGTCTCACATTTTCACACCTTATGACATGGAAAAAAGTTTTTCAAAATATAATTTAGTTAGTAATTAGGTATTTTTAGGGTCTAGGTATTAAATCTAAGTATTTTAGTATATAACTTTTGAAATTGATATCCATTTTTGGTTGACATATAGTCATTTTTAAGGTTTTTGTGCCTTCTAAATTGATTCCTGGCATTTATAAGAGTCCTAGGTTTGTCAAAATTAAAGCTTGAAAACTAATCACTCTGAACTTGATCCAAAGTGGTGTGATTGGGGTAGTGTAGGTCATATTGATGACTTACACATATCAAATGACCACTTTATGTTAATTTCACTTATTCATCATCCCTCCCTTATCCTTGATCCATTCATACTCATCCCTCATTACCCCTAATCACTCTCTCATCATTCTTAATTGTCCTTAATCACTACATCATTGACCCTAATTATCCCTAGTCATCTCTAATCACTCTATTATCATCCATAATCACTCATCCATTAACCCTCACTATCTCTCATCAACCCTAATCACTCCCTCCCCATCCTTCATCATCCCTAATCACTCTTTCCTCATGCCTCATCATCCCTAATTGCTTATTTATCCCTATTCACTCCCTCCTCATCCCTAATCATTCCCTCATTGACCTTAATTATCTCTTATCATCTCTAATCACTTGAGATTATCATCCCTAATCACTCATTCATTAACTATCACCATCCCTCATCATACCTAATCACTCCCTCCTCATCCCTCATAATCCATAATCAATCTTTCCTCACCCATTATCATCACTAATCACTCTTTCATTGACCCTCACAATCCCTCATCACTCCATCATTGATCCTTACCATCCCTCACCATCCCTAATTTATCCCTCATCATCTAACATAAGTATATACTCTAAAAATATCTTTGATTCCAATCATATGTTGTTTAATCCATTATAATAGAAATTATCTCATATCTAGGACTTGTGTTGTCAATACCCATTTGTGGTAGTCAATTTTATTACTAAATGAATTGGATGATCTTCCAAACTTATATTCAAGTAACATAAGCACTAACACAAAATAGAGTCTAAATTTTAATTCATCAAATTATATTCATTATGCATCTAACTATATGAAACTTTATTTGGTTCCACCTTTGAGTGCTTGGTTCAAAAGATAAAAATTAAACACAAATATCTTGTATAATTATCTAATTCTAAGAAGATTTAAATTAGATGCAAATTTATCTAATATTTTCCATTCTTGTATGACTTGAATCTTGGTTAGGTTCACACATGCACTTATTATGTGTGTAACGTATGCCAAATATTTTATCTCTTGCATGAAAAATGAACATTTATTCATGTTATCATAAAAATATGTTTTTTCAAAATGTGAAACACTAGTTTACCATGGTGTAGATGTTCATCCCATGTTTTATAAATATTAAGATGTCATCAAGATAGTGTTGGCCAATTTTGGTCTACATACAAAGCTTCTACCCAAATGGATGAGTTGAATAGAGTTCTAGATGGAATGAATGGTCCAAAGATCACATGCATCTTGCAAAGCTTTTAAAACGCTTTAAGTAAACTTAAGAGTAGTTTATCAAATTTTGAGAAAGTAGGTTCTCATGGTGATCAATGTAATCAAGATCATGAAATGAGTTTGCACAGACCTCAAAAACTCATCAATGCTTTGAAAGATCAAGCAGTAATTCCTAGCACAAGTCTAGAAGAACTAGACCATCACTAGCATATCATGTAGGGATAAACATGCTAGTCTAGTTACACATTTGATAAATACACTTAGGAATTAGTCAAGGCCAAAATACCAAATAGACATGATGTTTTCATGTTGAGAAGGTCATATAAATTTTTTTTATCTTGATGAGTTCTCGACCTCAAGATATAAGCTTCCAAAGTTGAACTTGTAGAGTGGGACATGTGCACAGACGTTAAATTTAGGCCTCATGAAATAATCATTTAAGTTCAAATGTTCTTGATGGTGAATGTGGGGATGAAAATTTTCTAAATCATGGAAGCTCAAGTCAATATCTAATGGCAAGAGGGTGATCAATGATGTTAGTGGGTCCCTAAGATCCAATAGAGTGCATTTAATCATGCATCAAAGATTAATGGTGAGCTCAAATTCAAAAGGTTAGTGTATCTTAGGCATGAATGAAAATCTATGAAGTATCATGACCACAAAAACTATCAAGTAAATCAATGCTACGCATTTGAGCCATGAAAAGGGAGATCGATGGTGTGTGTAAGGTTAAAGGGTCAACCAATATCAGGATGAATGTGAGGCTACCATATGGTGCAAGATTAGAAATAGGATGAAACTAACTACAGGACCCATAAGATGAATTTAGAGATGATAATTGGCATAATATAAGAATCCTAGATAAAGATTGATAGTTGATATTAAAATTTGAAGGCATGAGACTTCAAGTAGAGGTCAAACATCTAATTTAAGTCAAACCAAGAGAAATTGTTTCAAAGGGTTATATTTCCATTATAGCTTTGTTGAATACCATCAAATAAACATAGCCATATAGTCAAGCTTGATAATAATAAGGCTCTATTTACATTTAAGCTCAAATGTAGGATAGTTTGTTTAAACCTAATTTAGTCTAGAATAAAGAAATATGATCTATGGATCTTCATTGATATAATGACTATACAAAAACTAATATATTGGATTGGTTTTCAATCTATAGTAAAGACCCATATCTAGGTTTGGGTAGATGCAAACATAAATGAGATATGTCGAGGTGTCTTACCCTTCACATAATCTTAACTTCAACAAGTAGGTACTTGTAGTCACTTAAGGTAGTTATAGTCATGGATTTATCAAGTGCATAAATATGAGGATTTTGTACTTATAGTGAAGGGAATTAATGTAGAGTATATTGAGAAAGATTCATGCAATAGGGTTCATTGATTCCTTTAGTGGTCTTGACCTTCATGATCCATCCTTCCATGCCATATAGAGTCATATTGACATTAATGCATGAGGAGATCGAGGAGTTGGTAAAGCTATTATCTTGATGATTGATGACTCCTTCTACATTATTCCATGCATGTTCCCCATATTTATTATTCCCTTTTGCTATAAATATATGTTTCTAAGCCTTGAAATGGATCCATCTCTTGGGCATGACTAGACTCTACCAAGATTGAGCTTTATAACCTCTTGAGATGAATAGAAGACTATGTTAATATTTCATTATGATTATCTAGTGTGTTCATGTCAGTTGATTTTGCATATATGGTAGAGCTTTCTCCCTTGTCAAATCTTGATCTCACCTAGTTGGTAGTTTACCATGTTATGAAAGTCATGCCTAGAGTTTTATGTCACTTGATTGAATCCAATAATAGATACATTGATTGTCTAGTGCCTTGAATCAAGCCTATTCCATCACTTCCCTCAATCTTTAATCAATTGATGAAACCTCTGCATGAAACATTGATGCATAAGAGACTTAGGAGTTATATTTCCAATCATTTTTTCTATCTCATTATTGTTTTATAAGCTCAAGTAAGAGTGGATGAATAATCATTCTAAGTGTATCACCAGTAGTAGCTTAGCGTTTCCCTTTTAGTTTCTTCTCCCCCTTTTCACCCCAATAATGAGTAGGTTTTAGTGTAAATTATATAAGTGATACATCAAAAGAGCTAGCCTCATTAAAAATCCTATAGGTTTGACCCAAGATTAGGTGACCCATAGTCTAGGGGCATTCCCATGTTGGACTAGGTTTGAGTAGAAGACCTAAACAATCCTTTACTCAACTAGCGTGCAACATAGGTCTCTAATAGGTATATTAAAAATGGCATAGGCAAAGGCTTGAGGATTTTGTTCAACATCTTAGTGAATGAATTCACTACATAAGTTAGCCTAAAATGCATAACCAACTATTCAATCAATTCTTCTTTTGTTTTTAAGACTATATTCAAAATGTCTAGAGGTTCAACATGAATATGTTGATACCCAAACTTAAGACCAATTTTGGAAAATACTTATACACCATGGATATGGAATAAAAATTCCTCAATATTTTGATGAGGATAATATTTATTCACTTTAATCTTGTTAATATTTTTTAATTGATTCACAACTTTGGCACAAGCATAATTGGGATTCTGTAAGGCAATGATTTGGGCATGATGTGTCCATTATCCATGATTTCATGGATCTACCACTTGATCTATTCATTATATAAAAATGATATTTTGTATAAAGAGGTTTTATGTAGAGGTAGTTAAAGGATCAAATCAATAGTATTATTTAGTGTAAAGTATGTATGAACTTATTTAGGTGACTGAAAGATATCCTTGTATTCATCTAGTTTATGTTTCAATTATTTTGTCTTTATTATTGTTGGATAAACCACATTATGATATGGTGAAATAAGTATGTTATTACATTTAATTTTTACCATCAAGAGTATACTTATTACTATAATTGACAATATTCTTGCACTTTATGGCACTAATGACTGAAAGCTTATGAACTAACTATGATATATAGTAATTCATATCATGATAATCTATCACAACATTTCAAGGGTTTAATTCATAGGCTACGTGTCAATGGTAAATATATGGTTTACCATATGTAAAAAATCACACACCTCTAATGGTGAGATGTCACAAAGGATTGCATCTTTAAAAATTTTGATTTTGTACACTAAGTGACACTATTAGGTGATCCATTTCTCAAAGCCTATAATAGAACATACACTAGTGTATGGTTTGTTGGAATCATAAAAAATTGGTGGGGGGGTGGGGGGTTTGAATTAGTGATCAAAAAATTTATTCACGTCTACTTATTATCCATTAACCATTCAAACCAATGTAGTGATTAAATAATGCATTTAGAACCATTCATATGAGCATGAAGCAAGAACATAACATAAGAACATAAGATATATGTGGGAAACCCTCATATAAAATAAAACTCATTGAAACATATCTTGAATAACTTTTCATATAAGATTATGAATCATTTTTATCTAAGCACCAACCCAATAAGGAGCACCAACCCCTAAGTTTATCAAGCACCAATTTGACTTTAGAAAGCACCAACTTACTAGGAGGATATAACCCCCTTAATTATCAATCACCCACTCAATCAACACTCTAAAACTAGATACCTTTCTTTTTTTTCCCTCTCACAACTGATGATGGTCTTATTTTGTTCTATCACACTCAAATCTTCCTCTTTCATAAGCAAAATTGGTTTTTACCTTCTTCACTCAATTAGCCCTTCTATGGCTTGATTAGATCATATGAAATTGATAATAATGTTTAGTAACCATATATAATATTCATGATGGTTTATATAAATAATATTAATGGTCTATATGACCTAATTCAACATGTGAAAACTCTATCTCATTCGCTTCAGATACCTGTGTTCTCAACCTAGATAATTAGGCCTATCAAACCTTATTTTTATACTTGACTCTTGCTTTCACATACCTTCATCATCCATGAAACATACAATACATATTTATTACCCTTAAAATGTTTCAAATAACATATCTCACACATGAAACATCCACTACATATGTTGGTTGTCACTCATAAGGACTAAAACCAATATTAGGCCTAAAGGAGACATAATGCAATTAGCCCTTCTCAATCAACACGTTACTTTCAGCCCTCTTAAAAATTATTGAGACTCAAAACATGAATTAAAAACTTCACCCAAACCTAAAATATACCTTTTATAACATCCATTTATTTTCATACCATCTTTTAGTTCAATTCACTACCTGGACCACATCATTAGCACTACTCACAAGTAGACCTTCACACACCCAAAAAGTTTGTCTTAAGAAAATAAAGCATACAACTAAATTTTACATATAATAATAAAAAATCACATATTAATAACATTAATTACCTTAGGTTCATCACAAAATTCATTAGATACTTCAACACATATCTTAAATCCTTAAACTTCTGCAACATGACCACTTAAAACTGTTTGAATGCTCCAAAACCTAGTCATGAAAATAATGACTTAGAACACATGTAGACTCACTATCATGAACTTAAATTTTTTTTTAATTATCATTAATAATCATAAAAATATATTTCAATAAATATATTATAATATATAATATCAATATTGATCTTATAGACCAATCTATAGACTTCATTATATTAGACAAGTCATTTTGAGAGCAACTTTCTACCATACACAAGAGTATTCAAAACTTGTATCCATTAGTAATATGTGTTACAAGTCTTGAATAAAAATATAATGTAATTTTATCCATTCCTACTACATGGAAATGCATACCTAATCTCATTCTCACTTTTGCCTAGTTTTTCTCATTGTCTTCCTCACTAGGCCTTTTTAGCAATAGGTCAACTTCCATGATTGATTTAGTATATTTGAATTTTTTTAATGTGCTCATAAAACATCATGGTAATAATATATAATTCTAAAAATTCAACCTCCATCCACTTATAAACTTTGACTTGGTCAACTGTACCTACTATAGCAAATTTCCAAGAAATTTGGATTTTCTTATAGGGTCCACTCACTCATCTGACAGACCAATGCCACCTGAAGGTACTTGGGAAAGTCCTCTACTTGATCCAATAATAAAACTAGGTCATACAAATAATTTTTAGCTATTTATATCAAATATATTCCATATCATGTCATTGTTAGGGTTTTAGAGAGATTTAAACCACCTTACAGTCTTAACGATCATTCACAAGTTTAGGCCCTTAATCTAGAAAGCAATACTTGTAAATTTGAGATAAGACCCTTACCCATCTACCATGAATGTATTAGGTTCTCATGTAGAGGTTACACATGTTAATGAACACATGAAATTCCTTTTTGGGTTGAGAACCCTTCATTGTGTGCACATAGGAAACCTCAAAACCACATTTCATGCTTTCTTCTTCAAATCAAGACATAAAACTTCACAAACACACTTTGAGTAACATTTTAAACCTATTTAAATGCTCATTTATCCATTCATTCCTTGGAAATTTAACTTGACTCCTCATTAGGCCATTCTCACTCTTTCTACACATTAGGCTTTGACCTGCAAGTCACTCTAAGCCTTGAAAATGACCTTCTTGCTAATATAGATGCACTCTAAAACTAAATATCATGATAAAAAACCTCATACCATTCTCAAACATTAATTTTCATTCTTCATATGTCTTGACAAGATATCTTAACCCCTCATAGGTCAGATAGAGTCAAGAACTAGTCTAGATATATGTTATTCTTATATGTTCTACCCCTATAGACTTACCTTAAAGATTTATTGACTATTATAATGATTTATAAACATTATAAAGTGTCCTAAAACATCATATTAAACATCTATGTACCCATATTACTAAGCCACCATGCTCCTCTATTCACAAGACTAGTCATCCTATGTATAAGCCTTCTCAAGTCACCTCATGAATAACCTTTTACATCATTGACAACATCAATGTCAATTCTTAATCAAATATAATCAAAGATAAAAAATATCCCCCTTTATCATTGATGGCAAATCATACTAAAAATAGATCATCCTTATCTCCCCATCTGGTCTTTCTCCCCATTTGACATAAATGACAAAGTGATGTTTTCAATTCCTTGGATCATACTCCTTACAAATAAGATATTCAATACATAGAATAATGAAATTATGAGACATAAGATAAACATTTTTCCCTATCTCCATGCATACCTTCATAGAATAACCCACCTATTCTTAGAGCTAATTATCATAATTAGCTCTCCCTAAATACTTGACTTCTTCAATGATTGTTAGAGGTAAGAATTATACCTAATTCTTATCTTAAGTGTTCAAAAGTTGTATTTGGAAATGTTTTGGTCAATATGTCTACAATATGATCCTATGTAGATGCATTCTCAAGTTTTGTACTTTACTCACTTACCTACTCTCTTAGAAAATAATACTTGATTGGAATGTATTTAGTCCTTGAGTGCATAATAGGGTTCTTTAAGATGAATATACAACTTGTATTGTCACAATAGATAGGGATAGGACCTTCATACTCCACCTTGTAGTCTTTTAGAGTCTATCTCATCTATAGAATCTGAGTGTAACATGAGGCTATTTTAATTTACTCAGCTACACTAGTGGAAAAAGATACTAAGGGTTAATTTTAACTTATCAATGACACTAGGCACCTACCTAGGAAGAAGGCTCATCCATTAGTACTCTTCCTATCATCTATACTTTATGTCCATTATTCATATATGTATTATATCTTATTAAACTCCTTGCTTCTTAGATACCACAATCTATAATCCATAGTCCCCTTGAGGTACCTTAGTATTCTTTTGACTACTTGTAGATGATTCTCCTTTTGATCTGATTAAAATCTTCCCACAAGACCTATTGGTTGCATGATGTTAGTTTTAGAGTCATTGGTATACAATAAAATTCTAATCATTGACCTGTATGATGTCTAATTGACTTTTGAAGACTCATATTCCTTTCTCAACTTATACCCTGGGAGCATAGGTGTATTAGCTACCTTGCAATCCTCCATCTCAAACTTCTTCAACATCTCTCTTATCTACTTGGCTTGTCAGATGAGTATGCCTTTCTTAGATTTAGTGAATTATAACCCAACAAATAATGATAGTTCTCCTAACATGGACATCTCAAACTCTTTCTTCATTACCTTTGTAAAGGTCTTTATCATGTTCTCATTATTTCCACCAAAGATGATGTCATCCATATAGAAAACTAAAATTATTTTATGATCATTTTTTGTCTTGATGTATATATTAATGTCTACAACTCCTCTTTTTAAACCTTGATCCAATAAATACTTATCCAATCTAGCATACCAAGCTCTAGGAGCTTGTTTTAGACCATATAAGGATTTATTCAATATTCAAGCATAGTCTTTGTCATCTAAAAGTGAGAACCCTTTAGGTTGATCAATGTAAACTTATTCAAAATTCTCATTTAGAAAGCTATATTTGACATCCATCTGGTATACTTTGAATCCTTTGTAACCTGCATAAGATAGCAACAACCTAATGGATTCCAATATTTCTACTAGTGTAAAGGTTTCATCAAAGTCTACCCCTTCAACTTGTGCATATCAATCTAGCCTTGTTCCTAATGACTTCTTCATCTTCATTCAACTTGTTTCTAAACACCCATTTTATGCCAATAACATTCTTGTATTTAGGCCTAGGAACTAATGCCCAAGTCTCATAATTCTATATTTGGTCTAGCTCCTCATTCATAGCACCTATCCAGTATTTGTCTTTACTAGATTCTATAAGACTTTTAGGTTCAATCTTGGATAATAAATCATTATCTTGATTTGGTTACTTACTGATGTTCTCTTAATTTGCGTACCTTCATTCTTGTTACCAATGATTTGAGATTTAGGGTGGTATCTTTAAATATATCTTGAGGATCATTTTGATTCCTATCTCTCTTCAAATTCTTCTTACTTATCAACCTTTATAGTCTCCTCTTCATTCTTAAAATCCATATTCTCTAAATTTTTATTTGACTGTGAGTGAGATTTCCTTGTCTCATCAATCCTCACATTAGTTTTTTCCACTATCTTTTGCAGTCTCTTGTTATAACATATATAGGCTAAGCTCATTGATGAGTATCCTAATAATATGCCTTCATAAAATCTAGAATCAAACTTACCCAAGTCTTCATCATCTCTTTTGATGAAACATTTGCTCCTAAACACTCTAAATTTTTCTACATTTGCAGGTCTACCCTTTCATAGTTCATAAGGAGTTTAATTGTCATTGGTTCTTATCTATCCCTTATTAAAAATGTAGATATCAATTCTTACCACCTCTCTAATATCCATTATATAGTGTGTATTCATTCAACGTGGTTCTATCCATATCTTGGATTGTCCTATTCTTCCTTTCCACTACCCCATTCTGTTGAGATGTCCTTATTGCTGAGAATTATCTCCATATTCCATGGACATCAAAGAAGTCCTAAAAAACATTAGACCAAAATTATCCTCCTATATCAGACCTTAGGAATTTTGTCTTTCCATTCTTCTCATTCTCAAGAAGAGCCTTCAAAACTTTGAACTTGTCAAGAGCTTCTGATTTCTCTTTCAAGAATGTAACCCAAGTCATTCTTGTGTAATCATCAATAAGTAACATGAAGTATCTATCTCTTTGAATGCTTTGAATTTTTGTAGGCCCATAGAGATCAGTGTGGATTAACTCCAAGGATCTTGTAGTATAATACTCCTTCAACTTGAACATTCATCTAGTCTTCTTACGATGTTGACATGCCTTGAAAAGTATATTTATAGGTTTGATGATCTTATAAATGTTCTTTACAAACTTCTTAGTGCTAATATTGATTAGGTTATCAAATTTTAGGTGACCTAGTATTTTGTGCCATAACTAACTTTCATCTATCTTAGTGATGCAACATCTTTCACTCTTGATCTCATTCAAAACATATATGTTGTTCTTAGTCCTTTTGGAATTGGCAATTAACCTTCCTAATTTATCTCTCTTTATCTCACACATTTTGTCATGAAAGGTTAGTGGGTGTCTTTTATTACATATTTGACTCACTCTAAGTAGGTTATGTTTCAGACCTTCTATATATATCATATTTTTTGTCTTGGTTTTCCCATTGTCCAAACTCAAGACATCCTTACCAACTATAATGGCAGTTGTGTTGTCTCCAAACCTCACTGTTCTTGTAATATTTTTCTTCAAAGTTATGAACTTATTTCTATCTCTTGTCATATGGTTTGAGAATCCAATATTTATATACCATTTCATGCCTTCATCTTGAATGTGAAAGGTATTTTGAGCTAGTGTAGAGTCCTCTTTGGTTTTCAATTCTTGTTTGACAAATAGTCCATCTTGCTTCTTGAACTCAATCTAATATGTCCTAGTTTTCTTTGGATTCCATACTAATGATTAATCCTTCTTATGAATTATAGGAGCTTCATATGTCTTGTTTAATATTTTGGACCTTTTAAATCTATTAAAATAAAATCTAGTAATATGTCCTATATTGTGATAGATTTAGCAAGCAACATTTCTATACTTACCTTGATTCCATGATGACTTATCCTTTATAAAATTGGGTTGCCTAATTGATATTTTATGTTGGTATTGTTGATATGTCCTAAATTATCATGTTCTCTCTCAAATATACTCAACTTATCTTTGAGTTTTTCATGCTCAACCTTCAATTAATCTATCTCTATCTTCAAATGGTCATATTCAACTTCCTTTGACTTACACCTTGTGTTGACCTCTTCTAACTGACTCCTATGATCCTTGATTATCTCCTTATAGTGTTTTAAGTCATTAAGGGTATTCATGAGCTTAGATTTAAGGTACAATTCAACTTATCTTTCTTCACTATCATAGTAAACTTATCCATCATACATGTTGTCTTCTTCATGTTGATGACAAGACATTCTTGTGCTATTTTGGATCACATTTCAAGTAGGTAAACTTGACTTAAAAGACCAAGCTTTGATACCAATTTTTGGAAGCACAACCACTAATGGGATGGTTAAATTTGTGATCAAACTTTTTATTCACATCTACTTATTATCCATTAACCATTCAGACCAATATAGTGATTAAAACAATGCATTTAGAACCATTCATATGAGCATGAATAAAGAGCATAACATAAGAACGCAATAAGTATGTGGAAAAACCTCATGGGAAATAAAATCCACTAAAACACAGCTTGGACAACTTTTCTTAGAATACCATGATTCAATTTTAACTGAGCACCAACCCAACAAGGAGCACCAACACCTAATTTTATCAATCACCAACTTGCTATGAGGCTACAATCCCCTTGTTGATTAAGAACCAACTTAATTAACACTTTGAATCTATCCACCTTGCTCTTGTTTCCCTCTCACAAGTAATGATGGTATTTTTTTGTTATATCACACTAAAATTTACCTTTTGTACAAGCAAAATTGTTTTTTACCTTCTTCACTCAATTAACCCTTATATGGCTTGATTAGGTCATATGACCATGATAATCATCTTTAGTAACCATGTTTGATCTTTATGATGGTTTATATATATTCTCTCGATGGTCTGGAAGATCGCTTTCAGCTTGTAAAAACTCTATCTCATTCATTTTAGATACATGTGTTCTCAACTTAGATAATTACACCTATTAGGCCTTATTCTTATACTTGACTCTTGATTTCACATACCTTCATCAACCACAACACTATACTCACATAGATCACCCTTAAAATGGGTCAAATAACACATTTCATACATGAAACATCTAATACATAGGTCGGTCACCACTCATAAGGACTAAAACCACTATTACATGTTGGAGATTTGTTAGTGTTGTCATAGAGGTGTCTAGGTGAGTGGATTAAGTGTCTTGATAGTCTAAGTGTCAATGACAAAGTGTGCAGTGTGCTTGTCCTAGTATGCTTAAAGTAGGCTTGGTTGGTCTTCAATTTTGGCATGATTAGGGATGGGTCTAAAGTATTGATAATTTTTGAGGCATCCTATCATATGTCAAGGATGATTGGAGAGATTTTGGAATTGCATGGTATTCATCAGGTTCTTCATTATGTTCATCTTGGCATAGTTGGTTCTATGGTAGAAAAATATAAATAGGCAATTTATAAACATCACCATTATCATGTATGGATGAGTCATGGGGAGTTGGTTATATGGGTATGATCACATTAGTCCCAAGTTTCTATGTTCCAAATTTTAAATCATGAGGTTGTGTCTAGCAAAAGATATAACTATGCAAAGTTGGCTTCCTAGGTAGATTGTAATGTTTTCCCATACTTAGCCAAATTTGCAAAGGGAGATCTAACAACGTGCATTTAATCATATCATAGATCTATGATGTGAAATTAATCTGAGTTTAACTAAATTGAATCTCTAAGTTCAAGTAGATTTGATTAATCAGTTTGATGGCATTATATTTCACACATGTGAAGGTTCCTAGAGTAGCTTGATATACGGATGGATTCTCCTATGTAAGAAGATCATATGGTTTAAATTTTAGGACATGAGACTGAGAGTAGAAAATTTTATTAAGGTTCAAAGTTGGCTTTCTAGATAGATTTCAAGGGTTCCCATACTTATCCAAATTTGTAAAAGGTAAAGACTAGGACCATATAAGGATCTAACAGTGAGTGGGTGTTCGTATAGATGCAGATCAATGATGCGTATTAAGTCAAAGAGGTTAGAGTATATGATGTTTAAGTAGTTTAAGGTATAGGCTAATCTTAAAGAGATCAAAAGTGTGGATTTGTTCCAAATTATTAGGAAGAATCAAGATGATGATAAGTGCTTGATGTTTAACAGTGAGTAAAGGTAAAGATCGAGCTCCTTCTAAGAAGATCGACAATGCGTATTTGGTCAAAGTTGCTAGGAAGCATGAGATGAGGTCAAAGTGATAAATGTTTAGCATAATTAAAGATTAGGATACTCTAAAAGAGATATATGGTGTGTATTTGATCAAATATGTGAGGACATGAAATGATGGCAAAGTGTTCAATGTTTAATAGTGACCATTGGCATTTGAATTAGCAAAGGGAATAACCAGTCTATAGTGTTTGAGATATATCTTTTTATCCAAGATGAATTTATTGATGTAGTAAAAATAAAATTTATAGAGGACTTAAATATGCATCCATATAATCTAATTAAAATGTTTGAATGTGTTTATAGTCAAATTTATTGATCTCCAAAGTTGGCTGTGTTTGACCATGTTTTGTAAGTGACCTAAGAAGGATATTTTCAGTTGTTTTAATGATTTTTGGATGTTTAAAGGGGAATTAGCTATCAGAGAGTGTTGTAGACTCCATGAGTATGATATATATGGATTTTTTAGGTTTGAAAAATCCATATTTAGTATGTACAAATTCTTATAAGTTGGTTGTGTGTTCATTCATGGTGGTTTTGTGTATAAGGTCAAAGATTGATCTATTTGGCTTTAACAGAAGAATGTTGTGATAGATATAATATTTTAAGGATATAAAAGAGGTTATGTGGAGTGGACCTATGTATTTTTAAGTGGTCAGGTGTTTCTAATTTTCTCATTGAAGTGTTAAAGGGGTGAAAAGGTCTTCATGAGACCTATAAGGCATACTAAGGCCTAATTGAAAGGTGTAGTTGCTTAAGTGTGACCCTTGGATGCTATGGCTAACATATGTGGATGGTATTGAGCTATGTTATATCTCTTAAGGGATAAGACAACTATTATGGCTGACCTAGATGATAATAATCATGAAGGATCTATAAAAGGTGAAACCAAAGGTGGTGATTTCTAGACTTGAGAGAAGAGATGTGTGTGAGTGTTGTAGAGCGAAGGAAAGAAGAAAGGGTGTGTGCCTAGTGGATGGGTTGTAGATTAAAGTAGGCTAATTATTGTGTGTATGACCAATAGGTCATATTTTTGATGTCAAAAATAATTCTCTTGCATATTTAAATATTGGAGAGAGAATCGAATAGAAGAAGGATTTGTAAGTTTGAGTGAGTATATGAGGGAAATTTGAGTGAAGAAGAAGAGAGATTGTGGCATGCCTATGTTAGAGTCTTGTATGAGATAGAGAGGGTACTTTTTAGAGTTTATAAAATTAGAGGTCCATCATCAAGTTTTGAAGACATCAATTCAAAGGTGGAGATGTTCATATCATAGGTGTTGGGAGGGTGCTCAACATCTAGGTTAGAAAGACTTGGCCATCTTAGGGGAAAATGCTCTTTTTGAAATAGGTCTTTCATTAAATTTAGGTTAGATGGACTTGACCATCTTAGAGGTAGGTGTTCCTTGTGAAGTTGGTGCTTTTACTAAATTCAGGTTAAAAGGACTTGACCATCCGAGGGGTATGTGTTCCTTGTGGAATAGGTGTTTCACTAAAATCTCATGTTTTTATAATTATTATAGGACCATTAGTCCATGTTTTTTTAGTCTTGAGAGTGGTTTTTATTCCCCAAGAGGGTTTCCCACATAGATCTTATGTTTTATGTGTGATCTTGCATTATCTATTGTTCATTACTATAAACATATTGAATGTTTCATGAATGGTTGTATTAAATGCTTAAGTTTTTAAAGGGTTTGTAAATTTAATTGTATTTTTTTCCACCATTGATTCACCTACCCCTCTCAGTGGTTTGTACCTCTAACATTAGGTCTAAAGGAGACCTAATGTAATTATCCCTTCTTAAGCAAAATGTTACACAACCCTCTTGAAACTTATTGAGCCTCCACACATGAATAAAACACTTCACCCAAACCTAAAATAAACCCATAATAACATAAATTTAGGTCCATATCACCTTTTATTTCAATTCATTACCTAGACCACATCATTAGCACTACTCACAATTAGATCTTCACACACCCAAAAAGTCTATCTTAAGCAACTAAAGAATTAAAAAATTGCCACATAATCATAAAAAAATAACATATTCATAACCTTAATTACATAAATATCATCACCAAATTCATTATATGCTTCAACATATACAATTAAATCCTCAAACTTACTTCTGTAGCATGACCACTTAGAACTGGTTGAATGCTCCAAACCTAGTCATGAAAACAATGACTTAGAACACCTATATAATCACTATAATGAGCTTAAAATGGGTTTATATGATTATTAAACATCATAAAAACATATTTAAACATATATATTATAATATCTAATAGCAATATTGGTCTTATAGACCAATCTCATGGCTTCACTATACATAGACTTCACTATGTTAGACAAGTCAGTTTGAGAGAAACTTTATTCCATACACAAGCTTGTTAAAAACTTATGTCCATTAGGTATATGTGTTACATATATTTAAAAACAACCTATTGTAATTGGATCCATACCTAATCCATGGATACACATCCCTAATCTCATTCCCACTTCTGCCTAATTTTTCTCACTATCTTCATCACTAGGCCTTTTTAGCAATAAGTCAACTTCCATGACTAGTTTATTATATCTAAGGTATATAACCTACTAAAAAACCATAATTTTCATAATATATAAGTCTCAATATTCAACCTCCATCCATTTAGTAACTTTGACTCAGTCAACTCTACTTGTTATAGTAAATTTTTCAAAAACATGGCTTTTCCTATAGGGCATACTCCTTAATCTAACATACCAATGCCACATAAAAGTACTTAGGAGAGCTATATATATTATCAAATTATAAAACTAGGCCATATAATTCAATATAATCCATTTATATCAATATCTTCCATATCAGGTCATTGTTAGGGTTTTAGAGATGTTTAAACCACCTTATAATCTTAACAGTCATTCATAAAGTTTAGGCCCTTGACATAGAAACCAATTCTTATAAATTTTATATAGGATCCTTTAAAATCTACCATTAATGTCTTAGGTTCTCATGCAGAGGTTACACATGTCAATGAACACGTGAATGTCCTTATCAGGTTGAGAACCCTTCATTTTGTGGACATAGGAAACCTCAAAACCACATTTAATGTTTTCTTATTTAACTCAAGACCTCAAACTTAACCAACACACTTGAAATAAAATTTAAAACATCTATCAATTCTATTTTTTCATTCATGCCTTGGACACTGAACATGACTCCTCATTAGGCCACTCTCACTCTCTCTGATCATTAGGCACTAACCTGCAAGTCACTCTAGGCCTTGAAACTAACCTTCCTACCACTATAGATACACTCTAAAACTCACTCTCATGATAAAAAAACTTCATTCAATGCTTAGACACTAATTTTCATTGTTCATAGATCTTAAAGAGATCTCATGACCCCTCATTAGGTTAGGTAGATTCTAAAAGTGGTCTATATACATGTTAGTATTGTAGGTTCTACCCTTGTAGACTTGTCTTGAAGCTTTATTGAGTACTCCAATGCTTTATAAACATGCTCAAGTGTCCTCAAACATCATCTTAATAATCTAGTACCCATATTACAAGGCCACCATGTTATTTTATGCACAAGACTGGTCATCCTGTGTATAAGCCTTCTCAAGTCACCTCATGAATAACCTTTGACATCAATGACAATATCAATGTCAAGTAGTAATCAAATATAATAAAAGATAAACATGGTTATGGATGATTTATAAATTTCAAGTTCATTTTTTTAAAATATGCTTTAGGAAAAATTAAATTGTTCTAACTTCTATTGGAAATGATGAAGTGTATTAGTTCACTATTGATCTCAATATTTTTAATTCATGTAATTTCTTATTGGGGGAATTAGAGATATTTTTAGTACCAACTATATCATTGAGTTCATAATATATTAACTAATTACCTTTTTATATTGATAAATAACCAGTACCCACTTCTCGAGATGTACAAGTAGAGATCTCATAGTGTGACACTCTTCATTGGATTGAATATTGAAGTTATGAATTAAGCACCACTTTCCAATCTTGGAATACTTACTCTAATAATTTAAAAATTATTCCCCACTCTTTGTTATGATGACTCAATTAATAGACATACAAATAGAAGGCCTTAAATTTAATTATTCAGATCATAAAATGTCCTCATATGGAAAGCAATTGATTGGTTTCAGAAAATCACATAGCTTGGTGACCCTCATGTATTTACTACCCATTTTTGGTTCTATGGTGGTTTTACTTCCTTCTCTTTTTTTGGTGGATTTTCAATTATTAATTACATCATTTCTAATAGGTCCATTTTTTATAGGTGTTAAATATTAATGTTTCAAATTTTCCTCTGCATCATTTTGATCACTATGTCTTATATTTTATACTAGCACTCAACTATACACTTATAGATCCTAGCATTGTTAAACCCCAACAAAATACCCCCATAAAGGTATTGGATAGAGTGATTAAGGATGAGGAGGGATGAAGAGTAATTGATTAGAGATGATGAGGGAGTCAATAGGAATGATGAGGGATGGTGAGGGTCAATGAGGGAGTGATTAGGGAGGATGAGAGAGTGATTAGGGATGATGAGGGATGGTGAGGGTTAATGAGGGAGTGATTATTGGTGATTGGGGATGAGGAATGAGTGATTAGAGATGATGATGTATGATGAATCAATGATTAGGGATGATGAGGGATGGTGAGGGTTAATGAGGGAGAGACTAGTGATGATGATGGAGTGATTATAAATGATGAAGAATGGTAAGGGTCAATAAATAAGAAATTAGGGATGATGAGGGATGAGGAGGGAGAGATTAGGTATGATGAAGTGGTGATTAGGGATTATGAGAGAGTGATTAGGGATGATAAGGGATGGTGAGAGCTAGTGAGGGAGTGATTAGGGATGATGAGGGAGTGATTAAATATGATGAGGGATGGTGAGGTTAAATGAGGGAGTGATGAGGGATAATAAGGGATAAGGAGTGAATGATTATGGATGATGAGGGATAGTGAGGGTCAATGAGGGAGTAATCAGAGATGATGGAGTGATTAGAGATGATTGAGGATAGTGAGGGTCAATGATAGATTTATTAGGGATAATGAGTAATGATGAAAAAGTGATTAGGGGTGATGAGGCATGAGTAGTAAGTGATCAGGGATGAGGGAGGGATGATGAATAATTAAAATTAACACAAAGTGGTCATTTGATGTGTGCATGTCATCAATGTGATGTATCACACCACTTTGCATAGATTTCAAAGTGAGTTATTTTCAAACTTCAATTTTGACAAACCTATGATTCTTTAAAATGTTAGTAATCAATCTTAAAGGCACAAAAACCTAAAAAATGACTATATGTTTACCAAAAATGGACATCAATTGTAAAAATTATGTCTTAAAATCCCTAGGTTTAATAATTACACCCTGAAAATGCATAAATACTAACCATATTAGATTTAAAAAAACCATTTTCCACATCGTAAGGTGTATAACTATGAGACCAACACTATCAAATGTAGAGTGACCCTAATTTGTTATATTTACTAAAATAAATTTAAAATTTAAGGAAATAAATGTAACAATATAAATGTAAACTTATATTTCACATTTATAGTAAATATAAGCTTCATGACAAAGTTGACTTCATGTGCAACTCCACATGATTTAAAGTGAAAAATAACAAGGAAACAATCGTATTATTGATAATATGATCGCATTACCTATTAACAAAGGTTTACTCCATCTACATGTTCACTAATTTAATGTGCAAAACCACAATAATGCAATTGTGTTATCTATTAACATGATCGCATTATCTATTAAGATAATCATGTTATAAATTTATGTGATCAGGTTATGGCTTAGTAATTATCGAGCCATAATTTAAATAACACAATCACATTAATTTAATAACATGATCGCATTATGTAAAATGTCCACAAAATTATCCTCCAACTCTATGCACTTACCCATAAAAAAATATTTAAAAGGGAAATATTTATATGGTTAAGATATTTTGGCATACCTTATTATATATTTTGTAATTTTAAAAAAATGAAAAATTTTTGAATATTTTTTTAGTTATGTCAACCTCACTTTTCATACTTGTCTTTCCCTTTGGCCCCATAGTTGGTTTATACTCTATACTCTAATTTTTTGTCAATATTTTTTCTATACTTAGTTTATTATATTATTTGGTTGGTCATTACCACATATTTGTTATTAAAAAAACAATAAATTTATGTCCTCTGAGAAATAATGAGGTGCAAGATACTTATTTTAAATAATGTACAAAGAATAAATTGAATAAATGCAACAGAGCCTCATGATCTTATTACATTTTGTTTTTAAATGTTTTAGGTAATAATTATATTCTATTTGGCATGGTTTGTTAATTGAAATAAAAAATATATTTGTAAGGCCAATATGGATGTGGTTAAGACATTTTGGCAGACCTTATTATATAGTTTATAATTTTAAAACTATGACAATGTTTTGAATATTTTTTTCAATTATGTCATCCTTGGATTTCATAGTTGTCTTGCCCTATGGCCCATAATTGGTTTATACTCTATACTCTAATTTTTTGTCACAATTTTTGCTATACTCAATTTATTATAAATTATATAGATGATCTTTTGAGAGACTTACAGAGGTATGTACTCAATTTATACATGATATGGCCATAAAATTTATCACTTAAAAGGATAAATTTAATCTTTAAAAAGGAATAAATTTTTTATCATAAAAAAGAAGGAACTGTAAATAATATCTTGAATTTAGACTTATCACCCTCTAATCTCTTTCTCCATTGGGTTTTTAATTAGCATAAATTACCTCATATAAAATAAATCTACATAAGTGCTTCAAACTGCTTAAAACCCTAGAACCACAAAACCATAAAACCTAAATTCATATAACTTTACTTCTATTAATTGTATTCCTTTATGGTCATGGGAATCATAAGGTGAGTGACAATTGCAAGAGTAGGCCAAGGAGGAGTCTAAGCATCCAACAATGAAGTATAATCCAAGAAATACAAGCCCTATATATTGTGAGAATCATAAAATGAGTGACAATTTCAAGAAGAGGCCAAAGAGGAGTCTAAGTAGCCAACAATGAAGTAAAAAAAAAGTAATAAATACAAGTTGTACATATTTTCAAATACTTTCAAACTTTAATGAATTTTGCCTATATTTTAAGGGATTTGAATTGTTGCCATAAGGGGTTTAACTTTGATTTTTTCCATTATTTCTTGATTTAAATATGATGCTTGATTCATCAGCTATTTATAAGTTTTTTGAAATATTTAATAGAAATCACTAGTTAATTTATACTAGCATGGTGATTTTTTCAAAGATTCACCAATGGAATTATACCTAAAATCTAGGATTCACCAGTATTTTATAGTAAGCTTTTAGGGGTTACTTATTAAAATTATCCCCAATTCATAGATAGGCTTATGAAAGGATAATTTAATGGGGGAATGAAAAAGAATAATAAGTTAAATCGATAGCATCTCCATTGTATTGGCTTGCATACGACATGCAATAGATGGCTTGTGGGAACAAATCCTATATAGAAGGGAAATGAACCAAAAAACATAAAAAAAAATTAACATTTATATTATATGATATGATGGAATTATGAATAGGAGGTATTCATTCTAGAAATGGTTCATCCACCCTATTCTTTGCAGGAATATGCAAGCCCAACCCTAGTTAGGTAGCCATCAGTTACACAATAAGTGACCAAGATGGTAATCAAATTTACAAATATAGGAGTTTGATTCTCTCGTATGGGCTCCATAATAAAGTATCACTATATAAAGTGCTATGTGCAGGCCTCCATGATGATTTAAATATTAAAATCACACACATTATGTCCTATGGACCTTTGTTGATGACAGCAAAGTAGGTACATACTAACTTCTCTTTTTTTAAGTTATTAGTTGAGAATTTACAGTGTATACAATTGGTATCATGTAATAGAGATCTATAATTATTTTCGATGTTTCAAAATATCTCTTAAAATCATCATTAATATAAGAATGATGTTTCAATATGGACAATAATAATTTAACATGGACAATAATTATGCATCAGATCGTAGCTTATTCATTACATCATACCAAATTTTTTTATTCATTTTTTCATAATTTTAAAAATAAATAAAAATTATATTGACAACAAAGGTTTGTTTGTGCAATTTGTCTATAAGGTTAATGGTGATTGGGCATGTTCAACAAAAAATGAATTGTAAAAATATTGTGAAACTTGGCTCAAAGTTTGAGAGTTTTCTAGTGAATTATATCAATTTTGAGGATAACACATAGGCATTAAACCTCATGTGGGTATGTTTTGTTTATGTAAATGATTATATAGGTTAGAATTAATTTTACCTAAAAAATGATGATAAAATTGTTAGACTAAACTTTCTTGTGAGTTTAAGGTTAACAAAACATGTAACCCTTTTTTGGGGGGAGAGGAGGTTGTAATAATGACTTACCTAAAAGTGATTAAATTTCATTGAAAGAATGATATTGAAAAGCACTATTATAGACCATATAAATATATTATGTTAAATGCCTTTCAAGGGTTTTACATATTTTTTTCCAAATTTAATTAATAGCAAATTTAATTATTTGTGTCATTTCTATTAACATTTTTTCAATGGACAACTCCACTTTCTTTTCCCTATGAATAGACAAATCATATATTATATTTGTATATATTTTTCTTTGTAACCTCACCAAAATGAATTCTCCCAAAAATATAGGATTGACCTTTAGCCAAAAATTGAGGTTTAAAAAAGAACAAAGGAGGCTTATTCAAGGGGGAAAATCACCCATATTTTATTTAGATTGCAGAGAGTTGAGGGCTTTATTTTGTAAGAGAAAATTAACTTGAATAATTTTAATGTCAAAGAAAATAATTTTAAATTATATTAAAAGAAGTTTATTCAAATCATAATGATTTGTATTTGTGGTGATCAAGTCTATTCAAATCATCCATGATATTGAGTTCCAATTGTAAAGAGTTGTATGGATTTGTATTGTAAGAAAAACCAGCGCAAAATATTTTTTATTAGTGTTGAACATGTGGATGTTATGAAGATATAGTCACTGTATTGAGTTTTAGTTTGAGTGAGTTGTAAGGATTTTCATTTCATTAAATAAAACTGTATATTTTTTCACAAAGAGCACTCATAATGACAATTTCATTTTAGAGTGGAGAAAATGATGTTTACTACAGAGAAAATGAGCAGTTGCATTTCAAGGAAACAATCATGTTATTTTTTTGCACCCAATTATATGTAATCCAATGAATAATAACTTGTTAATTTCATCCTACCACTTAGATAAATGCATAGACATGAGACTGAACCAAAACTTCACACTTTATTGATCCTTCTTATGGGAACATAGAGATTACACACACAACACTCAATCTTTCACCTAAGACTCCAATGCAATATCAGGATGTTCACACACACAATCCCTTTTATATAATAAACACACACTCTTCTCCTCTTTCCCCCCCACACTCATTTGGAAGTTATTCACCACTTTAAGTTGCCTTCTCCCAAGCCTGCCATCCTCTTTTGTGCCTAGTGGTATGCCTCTTTAGAATCTAATCCATATTGAAAACACTTCAAATGAGAAATTGAATTATTTGAGACTCTTACTAGATTTGATTCATTCCCATAGTAAAAACTTCCATTATGGAGTGGTGGTTAAGTAATGACCATGACAATTTTGTAACTATCAGTTAATGTAGACCTGTATTAGCAAGTTGTTTCATCATTAGACAAAAAACACTATATCTCATGACTTGAAACCTCTCCTCATCCCTTATATAATATTATTTAAGTATGATTAATTTTATGAAGGATGTCTTTGATTTCTAAAATCCTACAAACACAAAGGATGCATTTTTGTTCAATGCAATTTTTTTGACTAATTGGATGTTTAGGCATTAGACACCCATGGTGAGAGTTTATGAGCATTAATCCCAAATTTAGGATAGGTGGTATGGCCACCATTTTTAATTCAATTTAAAATCCATGACACACCACCCATAATGTGTTGTAGCATCATATTTTCTCACCAAGTTGTTATATTGAAAATTTATACACACTTAGTCTATATCATGTATTGGGTTATGGGTGGATGACTTATGATTATTATAACATTTGATTAAGTCTTATGATCATTTTTATAAACTCATATTAGTATTATTGCCTAGGGTGTCTCCATAGCACAACTAGGGAATATATAAGGTACTAGTTAGTATTAGATCATCATATTGTACATTATGTTCTTATTAAAAGGTTTTTGAGGTTTCCCCTCCAAGTGTCTTAACATTTACTCAAATATTATACTCTATTTAAATCATATTGTGATTTATTATTATTATACTCAATTGGTATAGAAATTTCATTAAAAGAGGTATCAGAGCTTCCATTTGGGCAAAAGTGTGGTTGAAATCCTATTTTTGAAGAATTAACTCTATCTCACAAACTGTTACAAATTTTTATACAACTTTTATCAAATATGTAGAGTTATCCAAGGAAGCTATAAGCTAATTTTCAGCTTTATATGATTGGTTTTGGGTGAGTTATTGTGAATTGAGTGTTTTTCATAAATTCACTCTACAAGTTACAATTATAGTAATTATTTTGATTTATTTACATTTTCAAAAAGCTCACATAAACTTAGAGGGAGACTATTCATTTAGGTTTTGGATTTAAATCCAACATAATTCTAAAATTATTTGGTCAAAAAAATTTCAAATTGAATTATGCATTATTAAGCCTCAACATGACATGAATGCAAACTAAAGGCTGATGAAAAAATTCATACACAGTAGGAAAAACTTATAATAAATAGGAGATATAATATGTGTTTGGTTTAGGTGGGACTTCTACAATGATTTTTTTTCATTGGAAGATAGTGTGCGATCTATAGGATACTATGACAAATGAATTGATATTATGCGCAATGAAATGAAAGGAGGTAATTAGTTATTATCATGATTTCCATCAATATATTAGTCTCATAATTAATTCAATGTGGATCTATAGGACAACATAATCTTGATCCAAATGTAAATAAACCTCATCCCATGGCTAGCATTAATTTTGGGCCTCGTAACCTACTACCAAAGTTGGATATGTGTAAGTTCAGTGGGAAGGATTTGCTTAATTAGATCAACAACATGGAGATTTTTTTTTCTAAATTAGATTTCTTGTGAGCAAAAGGTTGCCATGGCTTCCTTACAAATAGATCCTAAACATCTCATATATTATTGATGGTTGTGTGCTCAAAATATGCATAAGTCTCTTAGTGTCACCTATATACACACTTTAGTAGTAGTTGGTAAATCTGTGAAAAATAAGTTCGGTCAAGGATTATACTCATCAATTCTAAAACATGTCCTTGTGAGTGGATATGACTTTTTTAGCTCAATCTCAGGGTTGAAGGGTCCTTGTCCCAAAAACATATATGCCATATAAATCTAGTGCATATGGCTTAACAATATACATTGTTAAAGTATTAACCTTTAAAAAATAACCACATATTACCAATATTTTCTTAAAAACATATATTTTTGATTTATATAAATATTAACAAAAAACCAAAAAATAGATACATAAAAAAACTCCTACCTTTCTGTTACCAACCAATCGATATATAATCTATAAATTAATCCACAATGATGACTACCAAAACCTTTCCATTAAAAACCACCTTTTCTTAAAATTGATGACTTGGTTTTCTTCCTTGAACATAAAATAGGCTCTTCTTAATCAATTTCCCCTGAATCTGGATAAAAGAATTCTAGCTCCTGACCTGACTTATAACTCGTAGCTGCCTCTACCTGATGAAACTTCAACCTTTTCTTATATCTCCCTTACTCCAAATTCACTTTACACTTACCTTTTTTCCAAGGAAGCTTCGTAAATAGGCACTACACTACTCCTTTTTCCAACCACTTAATTAATTTCATTTTATTTAGCATCCATCTTTGAGCCCTCTAGACTTCCATTTGTGGAATTAGTAGTAGAAGATCCTCAATAATAGGAATGGAAATACCATGTGCCCCTTCCTTATTTTTCTCACTAGAACATGCCTCTTCTACTTCTTGGGAATAATTAGCCAAAGCCAAGAACATAGCTTCCAAAAGATGAAAAAAAGATAACAGAAAGAAACCTAAACCATCTTTACCTAAGAAAGGCATTGTTGGAAAGGGACCTAATTAAAGAAAAATGATAGCTAATAAGAAACCCTCCCTGTGCTCTATCCAAATGAATAAATCTACCATTGCTTTAATTCGGTCCCTATACAACATCACTAGATGAATATTGTTTTCAACAAGGGATGCCAGGTTCAAATTTATTCACACTCTCTTGCTAACATCCAATATTTCCACCCCCAACACTTCTTCAACTACCTCTACCACTTCCATAATAGGAATACAAAAGGCATTAAACAATCTCATCTTAGATATATTACCTGAAAACCCCATTTCTCTTGCTTTTGCTCCACTAAAACTTAATAGCCATCTTATTTATTTGATGCACTCTAGTTCCAAGCTAGAAAGCACAACCCAACCACAAACCCAAACCCAAAAACTAACTATGGCTCCTATTTCAAATAATTTCAAAGCCTCTGATCAAATTTCATGAAAAATACATCATGATTTCATTTTTTCGCATGATTTCCTTTAATAAAATCATAAATTATGCTAGCATCTCCTTACCACCAACTCATCTATCATAAAATGAAACTTCCACCACCCCAAATCATAATTCAATAATATCATATTTATTTATCACCTCTATTTTTTAATTTTAAAATTTTAAACAACATAAAAATAAAAAATTAAAGATCAATCTACTCAATCCCCACATAGTCACCCCATCCTTCTCTGACATTATGAATTATGGTTGTCATTGGTTGATCTATACCTATATTCTCCAAAAAATCATCCACTTGATTTCTTTTTTAAAATCAATGTGAGAAGTCCCATTCATCAAACTAATATTTCTTGGGCCAAATAATCACCAAGATATTCTCTAATTTCCAAGATTTAGATTTTTTATTTTTCAAAGCTTGAATGACTACCTATAAATCTCCTTTAATTTCTAGTGAATATATCCCACATTACAAAGCCAACTAAATACCTACAACCAATGCCTAAGCCTCTACTTCATTATTCATTCCATCAAGTAACTTCAAATACAATGTTCTAATTAAGGATTTGCTATAATCCTTAATCACATAATCAGCTCCTAAAACTCCTAGATTCCCTTTACAAGCATTGTCAAAGTTGAGCTTAAACCACTTTGGTTGTGGAGGAGACTATATTACTTCCTTTCTATTCTTCTTATCTATAATTGACCCTTTAATGGGATTGTGAGTGGATATGATTATAAATGAAAAGTTAAATGACTTGTTTCTTGGTGGTCTCAAAGACCACATTCAACATGAGGTAATATTCATTTAATGTATCTAAGTTTATTATCATTGCATATAGGGCAAATGAAAAATTATTGTCTACCATTAGACATTCATTCACTAGTAGTGGAGATAATAACATGTCAAAACCACCATTTTGTCAACCAATCTGGTTAACACCAAAATAATTTTAAGGAAAAAAAGAAAAAGGTTTACATTTTAACTATTATGGAAAATATAAAGTGCATTAAATATATAAAAAATAATTTGTTTTACATTGAGGGCACATGTGCAAAATATGAGGGTTAAAAGGAAGCATTACTGATTGTTGATAAGGAAGAGGAAGAGGCAAAATATTTTCCAACCATATCTTTCAATACACTTTTAGGTATTAACACCCCACAAGCCCTCAATTTAGTGGGTGCCCTAAAAAAATAAAAAGGTGAAAATATCAATTGACTTGGGAAGTACTCACAAATTCATCAATAATAGGTTAGCTACACGTTTGAACTATTCAATTTACCTAGTTCCAAATTTTCAAGTCATGGTTATGTATGAGAGTATAGTTAGTTTTGCAATAAAAGTCCATGGTATTAAACTTACCATGGGAAACTACCTGTTAGATTTTCCTATGTTTTCCATTCCGGTGGGTAGAGAAGACATTGTTATATAATTCCAATGTATCACTACCTTTGAAATGATTGATATGGACTTTTAGGATTTGTTCATGTAGTTTCATTCACAACATAGGTAATTTAAACTAAGAGAGTTGCATTAAAAGTCTCCATAGATGGTGAGCTTCCATCAACTGAAAAGTATGATAAAAATGATATAGAAGGGGTTGTGGTACATTTTTTTTCATTGGAATAACAACAATCAAATGTTCTTACACCATTAGATTGATAAGAAATTGTACATGGGTGCTCATTAGTTATCAGGGATGTGATAAAATAATTTCCACCTAAAAGAGATACTTCTTCCAAGATGTCTCCATTCATAAAATTTTATGGTTACAAGATGCAAACCATCATCACATTTTTTTAAAGGTAAATCAATGGGATTGAACTATTAAAGAACACACTCATAACCAACATAAGTTACCTCAATCAGTGGAAATAAATTCATTCCTCTAATTTTCCTACATAAAGTTCATTTAAAAAAGAGTTTTAGCCTAGCAATAGTTTTCATAGCTTTATGAGGAGAGAATAATCATTTTTTAACCTAAGAAAATACTTTAGACAAAAACTAAAAGGTTGAAGAAAGATTTGATTATACAATATTTAATTAACTGGAAGAATCTAGTCAATGATTATGTAATATAGGAGGATGAATCATTCCTACATTCAACCCTAAAATAGACAGGGATCCTATTTTGGGTAAATATGGTTAAGAATATGTAAATGATAATACACATGGGTGATAATCATATCTACAACAAGATAATTGGGTGCTAAAGTCATATAAATTTATATTTAATTTATTATGCTAGGAATAGGGTAAATAAATAAAGTACAATTAAGTTATGTACAAAAATGACAAAGAAGTAATATGCTTAGCTAGTTTTTATGGTTACATAATGATGGCTATGAAACAAGTAAAAAATAGGCTAGAAGATGATTCTAGAATAGTCATCAAGTTTTAAATCTAACATTTTAGAGCTTTGGACACTAACATCAACCTGGGATGGTTGTATCAATACTATTATCTAAGTTTGACACAAGTGTCTTATAAATAATACCTGATGGAAAAATATGTGACCACCTAGATGCTTTGAGGTTTGACTTTGCCTTCGCTCTAGTGCATTCAGATTAGGGTCATGGACTGACACTCATCATGAATTTTTAAAACCCTAGTTCATCATCTTCATAGTGACCTTGGGGAAAAAAGGATTAGTAAGCACACAGTGTTGATATAATTCTAAAGGCTCCTCTATTAATGAGCATTGCCTACATAGTGAATCTTATAAAGAAGGCCTAAAATTGATGTAGTTCCACCCTATGTGTTGGATTTTTTCTGAATCATGCAATATGTGGAAATCAAGAAAAATAATTACCTAGATTTTAACTTGAAAATTGGGCTCTTGAGTTGATCCTTTAGTAATTTAGACCCATAAATGTGTTGTTATGACTAGTGTGGAAATAGGGAAGCTTTGTTTAATTGAATGATCTTTAGTATGAACACTAGGTATTTTATTATGTATGTTAGGTGACAAATGAATGAGGGTTGATATTATATTTATATCAATCACTTTGGATAAGTAAATCACATTAAATAACTTATTCCAACCATTAGGATGTGTTCCATTTTCAAAATATATGACTTTAATTCATTGTACATTTATATTGTGTCAGGACACTAGTGTCTATCTTGGATGCTAGTGTTTAGGGAGAAGGAAAGTAGGTACATGATCAAAAATTTAAAAAATGGAAGATAAGTATATTTTAAGCATTTTGGGTAAGATAGAAGGTATGGGTTATCAACATAAGACTAGTTAGACTAAGAGATAGGCCAAATGGCATAAGATAGAACAAATGCAAGACTTACAGTGTTACGTCTTGATATCTCACTAAGTAAATTTACTTGATTGTTCATGGATTTTTAAGTTTATAATTTGGTTTGATTATTATTAACTAAGTTGTAAGTCATGTGTTGTTATGACATAATTGAATATTGATTTGATTACATGATTGTGTTGCTATGAGTTTAGTTGTATTGTATATTATTTACATTGTGATCATGTTGATTTGTTATTTTAATAGTATTTTATGATATATGTCATGATGTTATAGACTAACTTCTTATCATGAGTTTGATGTAGGAGAGATTCATCCCTCAAAGCATGATAGAGTGAGAGCATCATCAAAGAGGGTGATGTATATGGAGGTGTTGGAGGATGAAGGGGAAACAAATAGAACCCATGTACACACCACATTAGATAGTACATAGTACATGCATAATTAAATTATTAGAGTTCATACGTTTTGATGTTGTTTTCATTTAGATAATTGTTTATGCATACACGTTATGTGTTAGTTCATATTTATGCCTATGTGGAATTAATCTTGTGCGATTGTATTATGGATATTAAACATAGATTTAGTGTAAAATGCTATTATGTGTTTATGTCATGATTATTAATATTTTTTAAGAACGTAAATTTATGTGAAAAGTATCTGGGACTACCATATGTGGAATAATCATCATAGCCTTGTAATGTTTAAAAAAATTATTTGGTTATCTTTATAATATCAAAAATTAGAATAAAGCTTATAAAGAGTGGTAATATCAGTGTTATCAATGTTAGAATAAATCTTACCAAGCAATAAAAATTTGATTCCATGTCTTATATTACTTTTTTGACTAAACGTGTTATATTAGAGTGTAATGTAAGTAAATAAACATTAACCACTCTTACAAAGAGCTTATACCAATTGAGCTTATCTTTATGATAACATAAATTTTTAATTATAGTGAATTTGGTTATCTTTATGAGATCTTTATGTTATCTTTGAGATCATTATATGGATTAGAATAAAGAAAATTATAATAAATAAAATAAAACCAATAAATCAATTTTATTATATGTCAATTGTGTTATAAATATAATAAAACGAAGATATTTAGTTTTGCTTGAGACAAATTTTTAAAAAAAAGTAGAAAAACTTGGTAGTTTATGGAATTTTAGAAAAATGACAAGCTTTGAGAAAAATAGGAAAAAAAAAGATAGAAGTCATTAAAAAGGAAAGAAAGAAAGAAAAGCAAGGTGTACGGTGTTGGAGAGGAAAATAAGACATGAATAAGAGAAGAGAAAGAGAGCACGAAAGGAAGAAGATAATTACAACATGTTGAGGAGGAGAGAGACTAAATCAAGAAAAAAATGTCCAGATTGTGCCATGCCAGTTTAGAAGCTTTACAAGGTAGGTGGCACCTTGAATTTTATTGTGAAGTTCATTATATGTAATCTGTGTATCTATATTTTACTCAAAATTATGTATATTATCAATTTGTGTGAGTGGAATAGGAATAAATAAATATTATTGGGGTAATATTAACATCTCCATAAAACCATATAAATAGTTAACTTATACATCCATAGTATACAATATACCATAAGTTATTTAATATAAACAATGAAATTATACCTTTGTTGTATGGTGCTTATCTACTATATAGGCCGTACTAAAATAGACTGAGAGTATGTAGGTGTATATATAGTAAAGAATGTATATTATATACAGTGATTACATATAGTATGTATATAGTGATATATATATATATATATATATATATATATATATATATATCTGATACATATCATGAATATATTTAGTATGTATAAGTGCTTGTATATTTGAAATATGTCGATATGAGGACTTAGGTACTCGTATGTTCATGTAACATATATATTAGTATATTGGGAGGTGTGCTTATATTTATAATTTTACTGTTTGATAAAAACTAAGTCATAGATTCCTGGAGAATATAAAATTATTTATATTTGCATACAGTCTCTTAATAATATAAAAAGTTGTTTAACAAAAGATTAGATTTTCAGAAGAATTATGACTTTTTTTATCATGACTGGTTATTTGTAATTGAGTAGTTATACATATGAATAATGGACTATGATATTATCATAGAATGTATTATAATTTAATCTACTTACGAAAATTAGAAATATGCAATCTAAGTATACATTGTACCTGATTTCTATAATTGTGTTTTTTATTCTTATTATTTATATGATAAAAAATATAATAGAGATTCATTCATACGTTTGATAGACTAAATGTATGCATTTTGATTATTCCTATGTTTAACATATTTTATGTCTACTAGTAAGAAGTGATCTATATGAATTTGTTGGTTATACTTATGTTAACCAAATCTTGTATTATTGGTACTAAGTAGTGAGACAGACTTCACTAGCTTATTAGCATCACCAATGCCAATTGAAGATAATTTGATCAAGTGGTGTGTATGAATTTGACTAATCTTAGAGATCAATAACTATTAAAAATTTAGTCAAAGTAATGTTAGTTAGACATTGTCATTTTATATGTATATTTTACATGTTTATGTAATATCATGTTAAAACATATTTATTTATGATACGCTTCATATTTTTAGAAATCATACAACACATAGATACTAGCTTATCTCTTTGGATTTCCACACCATCACTATCTACTCATCCATGAAGGGAGGGCAATTCCATAATGGGAGATAATACAAGGGATCAATGGTCTGTGGTTGGTGTGTAAAAGCACTCAGATGATACTCTCTCTCTCTATAGTAGTACTTCTTTGGAGACTACACTTGATATTGCCATAGATACTAGAGTTTTAGGAAACTCATGCTTTGTGGAGCCTTGTATCTTGTATATTATATCTTATGTTGCATTATTACTATTGAAACATTATTCTTGATCAATTGTAATTATTTACTTATTTGTACATTGATAGTAGTGGTTGTATGTTTATACTAGCCATGACTAAAAATCTGTAATTATATTCTATATTTAGTTATGTCTTGTTTCATATGATGATAATGATTAGTGATAGATGTATTTCACATGCTTATTTTATAGTTAACATACTTAAATTATTTTATCTAGATCACTAATTAGATTCTCATGATGAAATATAATGAAAGAATGTGTTGATTAAATTTAGAAAAAAAAATCATGTTATTCTAAGTAGAAGTCAGTGGGAATGTTTCATATGGTATTAGATCTATAGCTCAAACTCTAGGACTTAATTAGTCCACTAATATTTTTGTATCTTTATATTTACCATAAAAGATAATAGTTAAATCTAGAGCATCTGGAGAGGGTCCTTCAAATTTTAATGACAATAACTCTCCATTTGATCCTACTTGATTTTTTGTTAAGAAAGTAGCAAAGTTAGATCAGATTCTCATAGCCATGAATGAAACCAAGGATCAAATTTAAGCTCTAGAGTAGGAAGTTCATGGCCGTGAATAAGTAGTAAACTAAAATGTACTTGAAGAGCATCTCGATGAGTATAAAAACCCTCAAGATGCAAGATGCAAGAGCAAAGGTAACTATAGAATTGGCTAGAGATGTGAAAAAGGTGAACCCACCTAAGTTTGATGGAATTGTTTTGGGTGATGAAGCTAAAACATAGTTGATTGAGATGGAGTAGTATTTCAATATTCATAACTACTTTGAGGTCACTAAAGTATTTTGTGGAGCTTACTAGTTAGATGGTGAAGAAACTACATGGTGGGCTAACAAGAAGTTGGAATTGAATCTTAACTTGAACAACACTACAAGGGAGAAATTTGTGATATTATTCAGATCATGGTGGCTTCCACATCTATAATTTGACTATAAGCTTATAAATTTATATAATATAATTCAAGGAAACTTATCAATCAATGATTACTAGAAATAGTTCACCAAAATTATAAAGTATGTACCTCAATACCAGGCAGATGAGAGGTTCAAAATTATAAAATTCTTCATAAGATTAAAACTCTAGATTAGTGTAAAGGTGGACATTCATGGACCATCTACCATGGACCAAGTCCTAGAGAAGGCAATCAAGAAGAAATAAAAGTTGAAATCTCTTTCTCAAGCTAAGGACAAGTTTAAGAAAAAGTTTGGAAGTTCTAAACCAAATTTAAAAAAGAATAGCTATAATCAAAGGAGTGAAGACTCCTGAAATTAGTTCAAAAATTAGAATGCCAGATTCAACAATGGTTCAGGTAACAAGAAAATGGGTAATTGTTTCAAAGGCAATTTCAAGGGAAACTAATAATTCAATAGGAAAGAAACATGTGGAGGTTGATTCATTTATGGAGGTGACCATTATTCTCATGAGTGTATCCAAGATAATTCAAAGAACAAAGGTTCTTCTACTCAACACGTAACTTTTTAGCAATGTATTCATGTAGCAGTTGATAATTAGTAAGCCAAATTTCAAGCTTCACCCATAGAATTATCAAGTATTTTATTTGAACATCTAGTTTCTATTTTGATAGATATAAGGGCTACAAAATATTTTATATCTCTTAAAATACTTAATTAGTTATCTAGAAGAGCTAAAATAATGGTAAATACATGGTCAATACAATATGGGAATGATTCAAAAGTCAAGGTTAATAAGTGTTTCATTGAAGTATAGATTAGTTTATCCAAATTCATAATAGTAGTAGAACTTTATGTAGCACAACTAGGGTCATATGATGTGATCCTAGTAGTCGATTGGATTTTGATGCATAAGTCCAAGGTTTACTACTATTTTAAGAAGGATGATTGTCTAGATGATTTTAGAAATCAGACATAAATTTAGGGCAAGAAAAGAGAGTTAAGGCTTAGACATATTTATGCAATGTAACTCAAAAAGAAAAAAGGAAAAGGGTAACAAGAATTTATTTTTAATATAAATTAAATGGAGGAATCTAAGGAACCATCCCTTGAAGATTATCCATTCCTTAGGAATTTTAATGATGTGTTTTTAGAGGAATTACTAAGATTTCCTCCTAGACATGAATTTAATTTATCTATCGATATCATACCTAGATTGGAACCACAATCTAATGCACCATACAAGATGAAAACCACTGAATTAGTTGAATTCAAGACTCAACTCCAAGAATTATTGTCAAAGAGGTTGATCAGGGCAATTGTGTCATCATAGGGTGCACCAGTTATCTTTGTCAAGAAGTACGGTATTATTTGGCTTTACATAGACTATAGAATGTTGAATAAGGCAACTATAAAAAATAGATATGTGTTACCTAGAATAGATGATATTTTTATCAGATGCATGGGGAAATGGTCTTTTCTAATATTTATCTTAGATTAGGATACCATCAGTTGAAGATAAGGAATGAGGATATTCCAAAGACAACATTTAGAACTCGTTATAGGCACAATGAGTTGACAGTATTACCATTTGGGTTAACAAATGCTCAAGAAATGTTTATGAATTTCATGAATAGTATGTTCAAAGATTATTTAGATCCTTTTATTTTGGCTTTTCTTGATGATATTTTGATATACTCTAAGAATCAAGAGAAGCATCTTCAACATCTAGAACTAGTTTTGTAATGGTTGTAGAAGAACAAGTTGTATGGAAAGTTATCTAATTGCATATTTTTCTATGAAAGAGTATAATATCTAAGACATATTATCTCTATGAATGGTATTCTAGTAGATCTAATAAAACTAAGAGCCATTATAGAGTGGCTAGTACCAAATAATGTGCACGAGGTAAGAAGTTTCATGGGATTAGTGGGCTATTACAAGAAATTCATTTTGAATTTTCTAAGATAGATAAACCAATTACCTCTCTAAAATAGAATAACCAAATTTTTATCTAGTTAGAGAAGTAAAAAGTAGATTTTTAGAAATTAAAAAAGATGCTGATTTCATCACTATTACTAAGAGTTCTTGATCCCAATGGTCAATTTTCAGTGATCGCATATGCATCTAGGTATGGGCTATAAGGAGTCCTTATGCAAGATGGTGCAGTGGTGGCTTATGAATAAAGGAAGATAAATCCTTATAAGGTAAACTATGCCCCTCATGACCTAGAACTTATAACAATAGTGCATATCTTGTAAGTTTGGAGGCATTATCTATTTGGTAAACCAATTGAGCTCAATACTTACAACTTGGGACTCAATTACATATTTACCCAACTAAATCTGAATGCTTATCAAAGATGTTGGGTAGAGTTCTTATCTATCTATGATTTTTATATCAACTATATCAAAGGTAAAAAAAAATAGAGTAGTTGATTCCCTAAGTCATAGGAGGTACATATCATCCATGGCTACTATCAAGAGTACTTTTAAATATTGAGTGATTAAATTCTCACCAAGAGATGATATCTATGATCAAGTAAGGAAAGTGTTATCTTAGAATGCTCAAAATCCTAGGTATAAAGGATTCATATTAGAGAATGATGGTCTTATTCAATATAATAGAAGGATATATGTGCTAGATTGAGATAATATGAGGAGCATAATACTAAAGAAATTGCATAATTACCCATATTTAGGACATCTAGGAGTAACCAAGCTTATGACAGAGCTTAAGCCATTGTATCTCTAGAAGAGAATCAATAAGATATGGTGGACTTTATGTCACATTGTCTATAATGTCAATGAGTGAATGTTAAACATGTGCATCTAGATGGATTGTTATATCCTCATGATATGTTGGAATGGAAGTGGTAGCTAATCAATATGGAATTTGTCCAAGGTTTACCATTATCATAAAATAGGCATGACATGATCTTGGTAGTAGTGGACAAACTAACCAAGGTAGCTCATTTTATACTAGGAAATTTGGCATGTGATGCACCCACTCTTGAAACAAAGTTTGTAAAGGAAGTGTATGGATTGTATGGATTTACAGAAAAGATAATTTTGGATCATGATCTTAAGATGGCTTATAGGTTTTGGATAACTCTAAATTTAGCTTTGGGTATGAAATTAAACTTTAATGTTGTATATCACCTAGAGACTAATGGTCACACTGAGTGAGTTAATTAGGTGTTAGAAGATCTTATTCATATGTATTACATGGATCAAAAATAAAAGTAAAAGTATTATCTTTCATTGGTTGAGTTTACTTATAATAAATCATACCAATTAACTTTGAAGATGGCACCATTTGAAGCATTGTATGGAAGAAGGTGTAGGACACAAATCAATTGAGATAGATTGGAAGATAGAGTAGTCTTTAGACCTGAGATGATTTCAAAAATGAAACATCAAGTTAGATTAATCAAAAAGAGATTGGCTAAGGCCAATGATAAGCAGAAGATTTATGTTGATATGAAGAGAATAGATAAGCAATTTTTGGTAGGTGATAAAGTATTCTTATGGGTTAAGTTGTAGAAGAGCTCGACTAGATTCAAAAAGTCAATGAAAATTTCACCAAGATATATGGGACCCTTTGATGTGTTAGAAGTGGTCAATATTATAGTGTATAAGCTTGAATTACCACCATCCCTAGTTCTATTACATAATATATTCTATGTTTCTTATCTTAAAAATTCTATATATGATCCTTCACATGTGTTGAATTGGAATGCTTTGTAGGCTCTAAATCTTAGGGTGGTCATGGTAGAATTAATCAGATTAATTGACACTTACAAACTTTATTTGTTTAATAGAGAGATGTCACAGTGCAAGGTTTTATCAGACCAATACACTAAGGATAGTAATACTTGTGAGGACTATGATGAGTTCTACATGCGATTTTAATATTTGTTTGCTTGATTTGATACTTCATATTATGTTATTTTTATGTTGAATAATTTTTTTAATTTATAACTAATGTTTAAATAAGTGTCATCAAAATGATGAACAACTTTAGGGGGAAAGGATGTTACATCCTGATTTTTCACTAAAAAAATTTACTTGATTTTCCATGAAATTTTATAGTTGATAATTTAGTTTGATTATTATTAACTAAGTTTTAAGTCACATGTTGTTATGGGATATTTGAATATTGCTTTGATTACATGATTATATTGCTATGAGTTTAGTTGTATTATATACTTTTTACATTGTGATCATGTTGATTTGTTATTTTAGTAGTATTTTATGATATATGTTATGATGTTATGGATTAACTACATTATTGTCATGAATTTGATGTAGGAGAGATCATCTCTTAGATCAAGACAGAGGGAGAGCATCATTAGAGAAGGTGACATATATGGAGGTGTTGGGAGATGACATAAGAATGGATAGAATCCATGTACACACCACATTAGATAGTACATGTTATATACATCATTTAATGGTTTGCATTAATATATTTTGATGTTGTCTACATTTAAATAATTGTTTATGCATCCTAGTTGTGTGCTAGTTCATATTTATGCGTATGTGGAATTAATCTTATGTGATTACATTATGAATATTAAATATAAATTTAGTTTAGAATGTTATTATATGTTTATGTCATGATTATTAATGTTTTTCAAGAACATCAATTTACATGAAAAGTATTTAGGACTATCGTATGTAGACTAATCATCATGACCATGTAATGTTTGAGAAAATTATCTAGTTATCTTTATGATATCATTTAGAATAAATCTTATCAAGAGTGGTAATATCAGTGCTATCAATGTTAGAATAAAAATTATCAAGAAAAGAAAATGTGATGTTGCATGTGTTATATTCCTTTTTTGACTTAACATGTTATAGTAGAATGTAATGTAAGTAAATAAACATTAACCGCTCTTGAAATAGCTTATACCAATTGAGGTTATAGGTTAAACCAATTGAGGTTATCTTTATAATAACACAAATTTAGAATTAGAGTGAAATTGGTTATATTTATGATATATTTATGTTATCCTTGTGATCATTATATGACTTAGAATAAAGTGAATTAGAATAAAGCAAATAAAACCAATCAAGTAATTGTATTATATGGAAATTATGTTATAAATAGAACAAAACAAAGATTTTTTGTTTTGCTTGAGGAAAATTAGAAAAAAATAGAAAAAATTGGTGGTTTATGGAATTTTAGAAAAATGACAAGCTTTAATAAATTTAGAAAAAAAATAAAAAGATAAAAGTCATTCAAAAGGAAAGAAAGAAAGAAAATTAGGGGCATGCGACATTGGAGAGAAAGATAAGAGATGAAGAGGAGAAGATAAGGAGAGCAAGAAAGGAAGAAAAGAAGTACCAAATTTTGAGGAAGAAAGAGATTGAATCAAGCAAAAGTTGTTTGGATTGTGTCATGCCAATTTAGAAGCTTTACAAGGTAGGTGGCATCTTGATTTTTTCTGTGAACTTATTTATATATAATATATGTATCTATTTTTTACTCAAAACTATGTATATTATCAATCCATGTGAGTGAAATAGGAATAAATACATATCATTAAGATAATATAAACTACTCTATAAAACCATATAAACAAGAAACTTATACATCCATCATATACAATATACCATAATCTATATAATATAAACAATGAACTTATATTTTTTTTGTATGATGCATATCTACTCTATAAATCCTAAGAAAATGGATTGAGTGTATGTAGGTGTATATACAGTAAATAATTTATAGTATATACAAATATTACATACATTAGGTATATATAAATATATATATATATATATATATATATATATACAAGCATCTAGAATTCAGTGAGGTGTATATGTAAAAATAATGACTTATTCATATATATATATATATATATATATATAAACCATATATATAAAAACTTATTATATATAATGGAGATACATATATAATTAAGAATCATTGTATTTATATGTAAATTAACAAAACATATGTATTTATAAGGAAGTTTTTAATTTTTATACCTTCATTACTAATATATCGTGATATATAAGTACCGAAAACAAATGTATTTCTTAGTTATTATTAGTAAAATAAAGAATTACATATCCAAAACAATGATATATGTATAAATAAAATAAGGTTGTAATAAATAACTATGTATAATTAGTTATTTAAACAAGGAGAATATATGAGTGTGTATAATTATCATTCAACAGTGAAGAAATATTGAACTATTGAACTAAGATAATACACTTGGGTTGAAGGAGAAACATAGGGAGCTATCCTTGAATGAAATTAGTTAATGGATAAGTTTTTTTTTCTTAGTAAAAATACTTTACTATAAGGAGCGACAGATATAATTTATTTTAATAACTAATAGCATATACACATAGTGGTAATAGTGTCTATTTGGGAGATAAAGCAAATGGATTTCCACATATGTATATATATAAAATGTATGTCTTATATGTTATTTATGTGGAAAAATATTAGGGTCTGAGTAGGGAAAATAGGTTAATATATTTAATTTGAGTTTACCATAGATGGATCATGACATGGAAATAAATGATTAGGAATAAGGGTTCAAAAAATATTAAATTCTGGTGATAGACTCTGATTGTTGAAATCTTATGAAGTCTTTGACTAGAATTATAAATGACTGATGACCTTTTTATATTGTATTTATATATTTTTTAATACCTATATGTGATGCATATCATTAATATATTTAGTATGTACAAGTGCTCGTATATTTGAAATATGTCGATAGGAGGACTTAGGTACTCATATGCTTATGTAGCATATATATTAGTACATTGGGAGGTGTGCTTATAATTATAGTTTTATTATTTAATAAAAACTAAATCGTATATTCCTAAAGAATAAAACACTAATTATTTTTTCATATAGTGTCCTAAAAATATAACAAGTTGTTTAACGAAAGATTAAGTTTTTTGGAGAATTATGGCTTTATTTATCAGTACTAGTTATTTGTAATTGAGTAGTTATACATATGAACAATGGACTATTATATTATCATAGAATGTATTATAATTGAATCTACTTGCAAAAATTATAAATATGTAGTCTAGTATACATTACACCTGATTGGTATAAACTTTCTTTGTTATGTTTCTTATTTATGTGATAAATAATATAGTAGAGATTCATTCATACGTTTGATGACTAAATGTATGCATTTTGATTATTCATGTGTTTAGCATATTTTATATCTACTAGTATGAATTAATCTATATGAATATATTATTTATACTTATGTTAACCAAATCCTATATTATTGATATTAAGTAAGTAGTGAGACAGACTTCACTAGCTTACTAGCATCACTAATGTTATATGAAGGTAATCTAATCAAGTGGTGTGTATGAATTTGACTGATCCTAAAGATCAATAACTATTAAAAACTTTGGTCAAATTAATGTTGGTTAGACATTATCATTTTATATGTATGATTTAAATGTTTGTGTGATATCATGTTAAAATGTATTTCTTTATAGTGCACTTCAAGTTCTTAGAAATCATATATCACACAGGTACTAGCTTGTCTCTATGGATTCCTACACCATTACTATCTACTCATCCGTGAAGGGAGGGCCATTATATGATGGAGGATTGTGAAAAGAATCGATGGTATTTAGCTGATGTAAAAAATCACTTGAATGATGCTCTCCCTCTCCATAGCAGTACTTATTTGGAGACTACAATTGAGATTGCCATAGATACTGCAGTTTCAGAAAACTCATACTCTATGGAGCCATGTACCATGTACCATGTATCTTGTATCTTGTATTGTATTATTACTATTGAAATATTATTCATGATGAATTGTAATTATTTATTTATTTGTATATTAACAACAATGGTTCTATGTATATACGAACCAATGGTGGAAATTTGTAATTACATTCTATATTCAATCATGGCTTATTTTATCTGATGATAGTGATCATTGATGAATGGATGTCACATGATTATTTTATAGTTAACATACTTAAAGTGTTTTATCTAGATCACTAATTATATTCTTGTGGTAAAATTTAATGAAAAAAATGTTTTGATTAAATTTTAAAAAATAAAATCACGTTATTCTAAGTAGAATCCAATAGTGATGTTTCATACAAAAGTGGTAAAAGGTCCATGATTGAGAGGAATAGCCAAGGTTTAAGTTTTTCAATTATACAAAATTGAGATGCTATATAATCCATAAATATCATCTACATTTCCCTGTCTTTAATCTAGTAATTAAATTACTAGTTTAAAGTATAGGAATGCATACCTAGGTGTGTATAACACACCTTATCTTTATGTGTTACCAAATTGAGTGATTTGTTCATGAGTGACCTATAACCAAGATCATGTTAAATTATATAATCAATGCATATAATATGTAATTTAAAAGTATTAAAAAGATTTAAATTGAAAGAGCAAAGTTTTTGAAGTACATATGTGTGTCGATGTAACTACTTTGCCTATTGTCAAGTTGATTTGAAAAATATGTATCATTGTAAGGCTTTAATACTGAGATTAGGATGAACATATATAAATTTTTTAAGTGCATATATCTAAGGAGATAGAAAGATAGACAGAATGGAAGGCACAAGCCCCCATCCTTAGAGTAAAGATAAGTTACCACTTAGCAATTGAGATTAGCTCAACCATGCAACCCAACGATACTTATAACCTGGTGAGGTTGGATGATAAAATCAAGTCCAACATAAAAACTTGGCAATATTGAGTGGTTTAATCATCTCAAAGATACCAAAAATTAAACTAACTACTATTGTCGATTTACCTTAGTAAAGTTTAGAAAATTCAACTAGGGTATGAGTACATAAAAGTGTTTTGGAATCCAAAAGTGATTTGGATTTTGTAATATTAGACATAAATTTCATAACATAAGCACCTTAGGTATGTCTCGTGTTAAACTATGTATAACAATGGTAGCAATGTATAGAATTTTTCCATAATTGTGAATCTAAATCATATAACTATGTGTTTTGGCCAATTTGAAAATTGTGTGTGTGGAGAACATGTTTCCAAAGCATACCCACACTATATATGTAGAAATATAAAAATTAATATAAATGCCAATGTGGAGAGCATGTTTCCAAAACATTCCCCCACTATAATCTAGAGATGTTAAATACTGAATAAGTGTGGAGAATATATTTCCAAAGCATACCCCCACTAAATATAAAAATTGTGCTAAGTGTGAAGAGCATGCCTCTATAACATGCCCCACTAATATTCCCCATTTTAAGTGTGTTAAATATAAGAATGGTTATTTACCTCACTTTAAAAAGATAAAATAAAGTATAATATATGAATGGAACCGTGTAACATATATAAAAAACATGTCTAAGTAGATATAGAATTGAAATGTATAGAACCAATGTGATCCATGAATGCCTAAGGTGCATTATAAGGATCATGGAAACATCTAGATAGTAACATTATAAGATCAACAATTAAATAAACACACACACACACATGAGCACTCAAAATCAAATCAAAAAGTAATGGTCCAAAGAGATTTAAAAAAAGGGGGTCATGTTCAAATGCCACACAATCAAAGGGACATGACTTAGTCAAATATCCACAAAATAAAGGATGAAATATTCAAATATCTATACAACAAACAATGACATATGAAAATATCAAAGAAATCACACATAAGCACAGGTGTCACAAGCAAAGGAGTATATTTATATGCTTGAATGATGAATACAATAACAAGGTGAGACACTCAATGAAGTGTATAAATTAAAGCATAAGCAACTAGCATAAACATGTCATAGTAGCCCATGGATCAAATGTGTTAGGAAAAAATATTAACTGTATAGCATATCAAGTACTTTGTGTAAGAAATAATCACATGTTTTTTCATGTGTAAGTACATATGTAATCTCAAACATAATAATGTACAGTGACCATCAAACCATATAACTTTTTTGTATCAAGATCAAAGAAGTGGATGCCCCTAATGTCTACATGATATGAGTAGAGGGAAGGCCTAATATCTGAAATAAGAATAGATAAAATATTTATTTATGCATGTATCACACTCAAGTAGAAGTGTGACACATATGTGTGTATGCAGAAGTAACTGGATATGTTATCCATCAACATGGAAATAGCACATGGATGCCAAGGAGCCAACAGAACATGCTGGTACCGAACATATTTTTGGATTTTTGAATATTTTTTATTTATTTTATTTTGGTATTTTGGAATGTTTGAAAAAGAAACATATTCCTATGATGACATACAATATATGGTCATAGATATCTCCACACTATGAACCTAGTGTAATAATCTTATGGCATTTCCAAGGAGCACGTATAAGTTTAATATCTATCACAGTAGTATTGGTGATGCTCTATGTATGTAAAATAGGAATATGTGGTTGTGAAATAGCAGTAGGAATAATAGGAGTAGGGGCTTATGGAACCCATCATTGAGTGATCTATGGTTTCTTTGGAATAGCCATAATAGGAGTATGTATAGGTGTTCTTGATATCTAAACATGATGTGTAATATATGGGGATTCTATGGAATCCAATGTGTACTAGCCACCTAGTAAATGTGATTGCATGTTTCTTATGTTTTATTGTAAATGAGACGTAGTAGGCTTGGTAAACAATTATTTGGGTATAAGTTTTTATTTTTCAATGGGATGCTCATATAGAATCCCAAAAGTTGTAATTGCTGAATTGGTGTGAATATATTTTACAAACCCATGCATTATAGATGGTATTACTCAATGTGTATGGATCCAAGGTCTCACCAATAACATATCAAAGATGCCCGTGGAAGGTATAACTAAAAATGTAGTAACCATATGTGTAGGACCAACCTTTAAAGGTAGGTTGATGTTTTCAAGAACCTTTTAGGAGGTCCCATCAAATTCTCTAATTGATCTCATAGAAAGATGCAAATCATGATGAGTGTAACCCAGGTGCATAAGTAATAACATGGTGCACATGTTCTCACTTGAACCATTATCAATCATAACACTATATATATGGTGTTTATCAAGGTATTATCAAATGAATAAATAATGAATATGAGAGTCATCATCCTTAATCTCGTGGTCATCAAAATTAATTTAGGGTCTCTAAATCAAAGGAGATATATGGTGTGTGTAAGTACCAATAATCCCATTTAATATATGCCCATTATTTGATGGAGGAGGATGTGCATTATATTCCATTTACACTTTGATTTCCTTTTTAGAATGGTCTTGCAAAGGATTTTTAAATATTTTATACTTTTGGTGATCACCAGGTTGTGAACTTGATTCCTTTAAAGGTTCCTCAAATTCAAGTTTATGGTCATCAATAAGATATTGGATCTTGTGTTTTAAGATAAAAAAATTATTTGTAGAATGTCCTAGTCCCTAATGATAATCACAATAATAATACATCATATACTTTGGGTATAGATCTATTCATATCAACCTCGATAGGATAAGGGAGAGATATAAGCTCACACTCTAGTAACCATAGGAGTAATGAATTTAGGGACTTGGGTAAATAAGAGAGTTGTATCCTTGGTGCATTAGATAAAACAAGTTGATTAGACTATTGTGAAATTGTGTTAACTATGGTGGTTGTTTCCTTTTTAGGCTCATGAGGTTTTACGCTATAACTTGATACTAAATGTAGATGTAGTTGGTGTATTTGTTACATAATTTAGCTTATTTAAGGAAAAAATCTTAGTTTCATACAACATGGCATAAGTCATTAAAAAATGTAAACTTCTTAAAAACAATCAACTCACATAAAGGATCAATAAAACTTTTATTTAATATGTATTTCAACTCTTTATCCCCATATAATTGGTTATTTTAGCTAGCATTGTCTTATACCTTAAGGCATGTTCATTGATAGATTCATCAGTTCCTTGTTTTATTTTGTCAATTTGAGCAAAGGAAACCTTTTAGAAAATATTAATGGAAGAGTGTGATAAAAATTAGCCTATAATAGGTTTGAATGCTTTCACAAATTTGAGAGGTAAATCATAGAACCATCTCAAATCATAGTCCTTGAGGATTCTTGTAAACAATTTGGTTAAAAGTTTATCATTGGAGGCATATTAAAGGAATGCTACATAAAAGTATCAAAGATATTGTTTAGGATCACATTTACCATCATAAAATTGAAACTTAGGTGCAACAAAACCAATTGGTAAAGTGTGTAGAGATATCTCAAGTGTAATAGGGTTATGCAACACATATTGCAAATCAATAGCATGAGGGTATTATAAAACATTTTATTCAATATTTTTAACCTTGTCCTCCAAGGTATTTATAACTTGAAATATTATTTGAACTATGGACCCATTAGGATTTATATTAGTAAGGTGAGTAGCCACCAAGAGGGATGTAAACATTTGTTGAGTAGTAATAGGCATTGAAACTAGTATTTGTGTTGAAACCATTGGTAATTCCATGGTAGATGTAGTTATAGTGTTTTGGTTTTCAAGAAACAAAGCTTAGAATGCATAATCTATGGCTCCACTAGATGTAGGTGGATTGATAGGTATGGACTCGATTATAGTACCTTCTAAGGATTCACCATCACTAGGTGAAATAGCCTTAGTTTTATTGTGTTTACTTAATTCTTCTCTTATAACATACAAAAATTCATTTATTAAGCTCTTTTTATTATCGACATGAAAAATCAATACTTCTTTATCTTCCATTTGGAATCAAGTTTTTACACTAACATTTTCCAATGCTTTAGAAATGTAAAATTTTAAAATTTGCAACAAAGATAGCAATCAAGAAAAATTAAAAACCACTAATTAACCTAGGGTTTTATGTTCAAATATTAATTTCACCATATTTTTAACCCAAAAATGGATGGGGATCCTACTTTGGGTAGATAGGGTTAATCATATAGAAATGATAATGTACAAAGGTGATAATCATATCTACAACAGGTCAATTGGGCGATAAACTCTTATATAAACATACACTAAATTTATTATGCTAAGAATAGGATAAATATAAAAAGTAAAAGTTATGTATGGAAATGACAAAGAAGTAATATAATTTATTTTTTTTAATGCTAACATAATTATGGATATGGAAAAGGTATGAATTAATATGGGAGATGATTTTGGAACAATTGTTAGATTCTAGATCTGATATTTTTGGAGCTTTAGACACTAACATTAAATTGGGATAGTTATGTTGACACTATTGTCTAAGTTTGATGTAAATTTTTTATATGGTATACCTTCTAGAAAGGGATACGACCACCTGGATGTTTCTGGGTTTGAATTCACCTTCACTCTAGTGTATTTAGATTTGGGTCATGGACTGTCTCTCCTCATGAATTTTCAAAACCATAGTTCTCCATCTTCATGGTGACCTTGGGGGAAATGGGTTAGTGGGAATATGGTATTGAGCTAAGCCTAAAGACCCATCTATCACTGAGCACTACCTACATAGCCAATACTTCAAAGAGAGACTCATACTGATGTAGTTCTCCCATATATGTTGGCTTGTGTGTGAATTATGTGATATATGAAAATCAAGTACAATAGTGACCTATCTTGTAACTTGGAAAATCTTGGATTGCTCCTTTAATACTTTAGACCTGTAGATATGTTGTTCCTATAAAGGGTATGGAAATAGGGAAGCTTTATTCAATTGAATGCTCTTTGATATGAACACTCGATATTTTCTTGTGTATGTTAGGTAAGGACTGAATGAAGGTTGATCTTTATTTTATATCAATCCCTTTGGATAAGTAACTTGCATTAAATCACTAAGACCAAACAATAGGATACATTTTATTTTCAAAATATATGACTTTAGGGAACTAGACACTTGTGTTGGTTCAAGAAACTAGCATCTATGTTAGTGCATGTCCCATATGTTAATGTTTAGGAAGAAGGAAAGTAGGTAAAGTCTCAAAACTTAGAGAGATGAAAGATGAGGACATTTTAAGTATCATGGGAAAGATAGAAGGTTTGGGTCATCAACATAAGACTAATTATACTAATATATACTAGATGTGAGACTTGAAGAAGTGGGAAAAGGTTCAAAACCAAGAGGAACAACCAAGTTATAATTTTTCTAAGTGTTCAAGAATGATGTGCTATATAATCCATAAATATCATCTACACCTACAAAAGCATCCAATTATTCTCAACCTTGAGGATAACCTTAGTTCTAATGGGTGAAGCATGATATTCCCTTAGTCTATAGATTCTATTGGACTATGTGTGATTGAATTGTGGCCAGCATAACCTTTAATTAAGTCATATGATCATTTTTAAAACTTCATATTAGTAATAAAGTCAGTCTAGGGTGTATACATAACATAAGTAGGTTATATATAGGAGGTAGTGGTTAATATTAGATTATAATATTATGAATTTTATTCTTATTTTAAGATTTTGGAGGTTACCCCCTCGAAGTGGCTCATCATTTATCCAAATATTTATCTTTATTTAAATCATATTATGATTTATGGATGTTATTCTAATCAAGTGGTATAGTAATTTCATTACACAAACCATCCTTCTCCACCAAACATGTTCCACACTTTCTCATCCTACCCCCCTCCCCCCTACAACCCCCTAAACCTTGGGCTAACCTCCTCTACCACATCCTTGTAATTCTTTCCTCTTCTTTGTTGTATAAACCTAAACTGATATCAGCATTGGCTGCTCCATCTTCCTCTAAACTATCATAGACATCTATTTAACCTCTCTTATCTCTACCTCAAATAAGAGAGACTCTCATATCATGTTATTTAGTATCATATGCTCTTTAATATGCCTCACAATATGATTCTTGTGTTCATCCTCATCATCCTTTACATTAAGGGATTCAAGATATGCACCTTTACCCATCCTTATTTACACTTATGGGATTATATCTCCCATCATACAACATCTCCCTATCAAAATTTAATGGCTCACCAAAACAATAATCCATGCATTCATGGGTAAGATATGACACAAACACTTATCACAAAATCTACCAATCTTCACTTCCACTTCACAGCACTCCTTCACAATATATCCACTTCCCTCTAATAACTAACACAATATATATGGTCTTGGTTGTGGTGTTCATACTAAATTCAGATTTCAAACCATCTCAATGCACACTAATTTACCACAACTCCCACTATCAACCACAACATTTCAACACTTACCTTCTATATTGTAGTGATTTCTAAAATTTTACCTCCTTTGGTACTCCTCATTCTTATTCTCAACCTTTAAGACTCTCCTCCTTAATAAAACAATATTCCCTTATTCATGCTCCAACATATACTTTGGAGATGCTATATATTCTACTTTTATGTGTAACTTGCACACTAACTTCAATCTTGTTCTTCTCACTATCACATTGAGCATCAGGACACTCAAAACCATGATGCCCAAAGTCTCCACATTGTTACCATGTTTCATTAATGCTATTAATTTTTCTCACCCATGGTTTCCCATTCCTCCTATAGAGGTAGCTCATCCTTGCTTATTGATTTGGCACTTGAGAAGGACTAACTCCTTCCTGATTATACTATTTATTTCCTTCATTTAATAGTTGTCACCTACCACTTGTGTACTTTCCTTTTCATATTATTTCACTCTATTGTATTCTATACAAATTATCTTATGTTTTTTAAGCATTGGTATGCTTCTTCCACTAGATGCATCCTCACTATGTTGATTTCATCTTGAATATTCAACCACATCCCATTGATGTATCTTGTTAACATCTCTTGATATATCTCACTAAGACCAACTCAAATTATGATATTTTAGAGCCCCTTCATGTATTCCTTCACACTCATCTCATTTTTCCTCAAGTTTTATAGCCTCTTCAACAAATACACCTGATAATTTCAAGTGAAAACTTTCCTTTATGAATTACAACCATCCTTTCCAAACAAGTAATATTTTACTTATCCCTATTATTCTTTCATGTTTGTACCTCTTTCCATCATATGGCTATATAACCTTTCAACTTGGTCTAAGCCACCACTACCTTACTTTGGTCATTTATTTCTTCATATCTAAAATTTTCCTCCATCTCATTGAGCCAATCAATCATGTATTTGAGATTTAAATTTCTTGTAAGACTTGGAACCGTCACCTTGGTGACTCTCCCAATATTTAAAGTGGATTTAAAAGTCCAATCTTCCCCTTTATCCAACTAGTCAAGTGCTACTCACACATATTTTACTATCAACTCTTAATTTTATACATTACTCACATTATCCTTAAGGATAAATTTCATTCTTCTATCCTCTTTAATCATAAATAATCTTGTCTACATAACCCTCAATATCCCTATAATGTCATCCAACCTTCTAGCCACATTGGTAGCCACTGTTCTAGCTCTTACCACTCTTTTTGGTAGTGTTCATAATTTATCTCAATCATACCTTATGGAAATAATATCCTTTTATAAACCCAATTTTTAATCACATTGCTCTCTGACCACCCACACAAGATGAAAAAATGCTCACCTCTTATCATTGTAATTCAATTATTCCCTCTACCCATTCTTCCCTAATGGGGGACAAACACTCTTCAGCTTATCCTAAAGTTATAATATTTCTCTAAAACCAATTGATGTAGTCACTGAGGGGTCCACTAAATGATAACATGTTCCTTGTAGCCTACCACTTAAATACACATATAAACATGAGACTAAAACCAATCTACACACTTTATTGATCCTTATTAAGGTAGTACATAGATTATGCACACACCACTTACACTCTCCCCCAAGACTACAATACAATAGGAGGATGTTCACACACATAATCCCCTTGATGGATTTAACACACTCTTTGCACATCTTGGATCCTTGTACTCACTTGTGAAATCTTCTATAATTTAGTTTGCATGTTCCCATGGCTTTCACCCTCTTTTTGGCTTCATATTATGCCTATTGGGAATCCTATCAATATTCAAAATGCTCCAAATGAGATTTTGAATGATTATGGGTCATTATTATGCAATGTCAACCATCATATATTATAGAGTGGTAGTTATGTAATCACCGTACAGATTTTGAAACTGTCACAAAAGTTTCATAACCACTGGTTAATGCAAGCTTGTATGAATTATTTGTTTCTTCATGGGACATAAATCACTCTATCTCAAGACTTGAAACCGCTCCTTCTCCATTCAAAAACATTTTTGAAGTTTGATTGAGTTCATGAAGGATTTGTTTGACTATCAAAAGTCCATAGACATAAAATATATCTTTTTTATCAATACAAGATTGTATGACTAACTAGATGCTCTTACATCTTTTCCACATAGATAGAACCCAAATTTGGGCACATCATACATAAAAATATAGCCATTTTGTACCCATAGAATATAAATATTTGAGAATTTTGGTGATGAAGGATATCATAATGAAAATTAAGGAAGTTTTAGTTATGATGAATTCAAGGCAAAGGTGCAATCCTTCACTTAGAATTTTTATCAAGAGGTGAAAATGTTGGCAAAAGACTCATGTAAATTCCTCTGTATTATCTATAGGTTTATGGTAGTGAATGTTTAGACATAGATAAAAAAAATGTTCTTATTCTTACTAAAATTGAATGTTACTATTGGTAACCAACGTAAAAAATGTTTGATATTTTTGGTATAGACCTTGAATGAAATGTTTATGCTCAAAAACATATTTTCTTCAAAGTTCAAGACATATTTATCTCTCATTATAGACTAATTTGTGTTACAAAGTGTTAGACAAGATTTATTAGCACCAATTAGCAATTAGTTAATCAATATGTAAATTGGGGAAAATAAATTGATTGCTTGATCAAACTAATATTTGTCATATAGGCATCAATTTTATAATAAGTGACAGGTTTATATCATGGTAGGAATAAGAATAAGTATGCATTCTTCAAATGGTTCATCTATCCTCTTCTTAACAAGGGTTTACAAACCTAGCCCTGTTCAAGGAGTGATTGAAACCTATCTAATAATTATAAATTTAAACCCATATGACCTCCACAATAATAAAGCACAGTACAAAGCACTATATGAAGCCTCCATCATACTTTAGATCTTGGCATCACACACATTGTGGCTTATGGAAATTTGAATATGATAGAAAAACATGTACATATTAACTTCTCTTTCCTCATTTTTCATGATTCTATGAATAGGTAAAAACTGTATTGATGAGAGAGGTTTGCTTGTGTGATTTTTTTAAATTTAATGGTGATTAGACATGTCAAACCAAAAAAAATAATAATAACTATAAAAAGGTTGTGAAACTTGGCTCAAAAGTTGAGAGGTCTCGAGTGGAGTATATCTATCATAAGGGTAACTCAAACATGCAAAATCTCATGCAAAAATATTTTGTTTCTTAGGATGATTAAATAAGGTAGAATTAAGTTTACCTCAAAAAAGAAACGACTAAAGTTTCTTATGAATTCAAGGTTAAAAAAACATGAAACTCTTTTGGGGCATGGGGTAGGACTTGGGGTCGGGATAGGGGGTTGGGATAAGGGTGGAAGAAGCGGGGATTGTATTAACAAGTTACTTAAAAGTGACTATTAATTTTATTATGGTTTGTTGTTTAGCTATTAGTGCATTAAATTTTTCATAATCAAATTTTTTTTATCCTATCATTGTTTGTAGATTATTTTTTAAATAGATGTTTAAATTATAATGAAAGAATGGAATTGGCAACTATTAGTTTAAAATGAGGATCATATTGAGATTATGTTAAATTATTTTTAAAGAAAAGTGGATATTTAATGTGCAAAAAAATTGCATTTGATTCTTAGTTAATTTATCTCTTAGTTTTTTTTAATTGAAAAGCACACTTTTATTGATAAATTTATCTCTTATTTTGATTATTGCTCATTAAATTTTCAACAAACTATTTGATTATACAAATAATTAAAAAGTACAGCTCAAATTATACATAACATAATTGGTGAGTGGAATAGATTTTAGAAGATCATATGATTGAATCCTAGTTAAAGTTATATTGATAGTTTATTTGGACCATTTAAATTTGTATTGATAGTTTATTTACACTATTTGAAAATTAATAATTAATAAGAGAATTGAATGGATTGTAGTCCAATATCATGAATGATGCTAAAAGTGTGTTGTCACACCATTTATCAAGATATAAATCCCACCAAATACTAAAAAAGGTTAAGGTTGGATTTGAGTCTTAAGAAAATTTGGTAGAATGGATATCCTTTAATCCTTATCACCAAACCAAATAAGGTTAATTTATTCATACACGAATACTAATAAATGTAAAAATTACTCTAAAAGATCAAAATGTTTTCCCTTTAATCAAAAAATTATAATTAATAAGAGAATGTTTACTATTGTGATCATAATTTTAATTACTAAACTCTTCTCCAAAAAGAAGATAACTACAAATCAAATTTCTAAAAATGAAAAAAAAGTTAAATCTCAATTTATTTACAAAAAAAGAGTCATGAATCAGCTTTAGTACTTGTGTGTAGCCAAAGTAGTGGTTGCATGGAGCGATTAATGAATGATAAGGCATAGGAAAAGGAAATTTTAGAATCTTTTTCTTAAAATAAGGAGTAAAAAAAATCCATGGTTCCATGGGATCATTTTATAAGTATAAAACCTATTGGTGGAATTACTGATGAATCTAATTAAAAACAAATAAAAATAATTGGCCAAATTATTTGCTAAACTCTATATCGTTATATTATTATATCAATCTCGATCCTTGTATTTTCATAGTTACTAGATTGGAAATAATGGATTAAATTATTTTTTTATTTTTTAATAAATAGCAAGCTTATGGGACTCGTGCCTAATAAAAACAATAATATATACAAAAAAATAGTAACCAAAAGATTTTCATTTCTTTACCATAACATGGGCCAAGTTACAAAAAATCTTAAAAAGTATTAGCAGAATGCAAAAAAGAAGGAAAAGTAGTATCAGATGAAAAAAAGGGGGACATTCACAAATCTAGTCAATTAGTATGATTTTGATAAACTTGACATCGAGCATTAATATTAACAAGTTATCGATTGGTCGATTGCAATATTTGCTAAAGCATTATCAATCTTATCCATTTATAAAGATATGTTATTGAAATATGTGTGATGACATTTATATGTGATGTCATTTTTTTATTGATGTGGTAGATTCCAAAGTAGTTAATTTAGATAACACTCATTTATTAGTTCTTAATGCTCTAACAAATAGTTTCCTTGACATGGACTACATTTTAATAAATTTTATGTGCCATTCAGAGTTAGAGAGGGTAGTCTCTCAAAACTATCAGAGAAATCAGATCCTAGTAGAGCTAGGCCCAATCGGAGATTATGGTGTCATTTGGAGTTAGAAATATGAGTCCCCAAGCATGGTCAAATATGTTAGAGCTTGGGAGAGCACCACCCAATGAGGACTCACCACATCATTCTTTGTTAGAGAATAGTCTCCCAAACCCACTAGAAATGTGAGCACCTAGGAAAGCTCAGTCAAATGGAAGATCATCAGGTTATTCAGAATCAAAAAAGTGAGATTTCTAGATCTATCAGAGATATTATAACTTAGGAGAGCCAGGCCCAATGGGAAACTACACTGCCATATAATGTGAAAATGAATTAGTTACCACTTATGACCCAGAAAGCTCAAAATTAAGTATCAATGGTTAACCAAAAATAATTCCCATGTGTGTCACAAGTAATTAGGTGGCACATCATCCTTCATAGCATAAATCCATAAAACATAGAATTTCACTTAAATAATGATCATTAAATTTTAAAAAAATGAGAAAGGGGTGACACGTGTTAAAAAGTATGGGATAGATGAGGAAACTCTAAGGGATGTGGCCACATTCTTGCTACATGTTTGATATTAATAGAATGGAAAGTTGGACCTAATTGGATAGTTTTCAAAAACATCATATCACCATTACTATATCCATCTAGCGATGCAAGATCATGGGTTATGAATTTAATTCTGGATTTGGAAATAAAAGGATAAAATCTCATTACCAACTCAAATTTTCAAATTTGGAGCAAGTGAGCTATCAAATGGAATTAATGCATAAATATGTGTGCATGAGCCTTACAAGCCTAAACAAGGTCCATTAATGGTTACCAATGATAATATAAAAATCTAAGCAATCACTGCCTTCTTTTTACTACATGTAGATCTATGTAGTGTACTAAAAAATGAGATAGACATGTTTTAACTACTAAAAAATTAACTATGTGTACTATACAATCATAATGTGTTATTTTAAAAAATGCAATTATAAATTTAAACATTATAATGAGAAAGGTAAATATCCATAAACAAGTCAAATCTATAACTAAAAATATAAATGATAAAAAAATGTATAATTTGCAGTAGTGAATAGAGTGGGTTGATCAAATTTTGAGCAAATTATTAACAATTGGCAAAGTATGGAAACTAAATCAATAAAAAGACTCAAAATAATCACTAGGTTTGTCTAAGAAATATTTGTTGTGGCTAATATGCCATGGTGCCTACTCGAAACTTAAAAGTAAACATGACTTTAATTTAACTCAAGCAGTAATAGACCTTTTGAACTTTTTAAAAAAGCACCAAGTAGTATTTGTTCACTTTTATCATATCATGTTAGTAACATTGAAAATTTATTTTCATGATAAAATGTTCCTCGAATCCATTTTTTTCCCTAGGCAAAAAACTCATTATCCTCCATGGAAAAATTGAGTGTTCTATGGCTGACAGATAAGTTTTAATGAATGGTTTTCTTTTTTGATGTTATTAGTTCATCATCTTGTGAATCTGGAAAAGCTTAGCCCAATAAGAACTCGCTATGTGAATCAGAGTAAGAAAGGCCAATCTCTTAGACCTATCAAAAATGTCAGAACTTGGAAGGGTATGACCCAACAATATATTTCCATGTTATTCAGAGTCAGAAAGACCAGTTCCGCAGACCTATCATAGATGCCATAGCTCAGGAGAAACCAACCAAATGGGAACTTACCATGTTATTTAGAGCCATAGAGGGTAATTTTTTAGCCCTTTCAGAGATGTCATAGGCCTAGTGAGGCTAGGCCAATGGTAGATCACCGTGTCATTCAGATCCAGAAAGGTGACTCCCCCCACCTATTAGAGATGTCAAATCTTGGGAGAGACCATTGTAATGGGCACTTGCCCCATCATTCAACGTTAGAGAGGGGAATAACTAAGACCTATCAAAGTTATCATAAACTTGGAGAACCGAGCTCAATGGGAGATATTTGCATCATTTATAGTCATAAAGACAAGTCTCCCAAACTTGTTAGAGCTTGAGAAAGCCTATCTCAATCACAAAATTTCATGTCTTGTGACTCATAAATCTTAGAATAAAGTATGAATAGTTAACTAAGACCAATTGGGGTGTGGCATGTGTTCTAAGGTGACACACTCATCATGCTCAAAATAAAAGCATGGAGTACAAAGACATGTTTAGATAGTGATCATTAATTAAAAATAATTGATCGATGACACATATTAGAAAGTAGAGACTAGCACATGAAAATCCAAAGTAAGTGGTCACATGCATGTCATGCATCATGAGTACTAGGACACCACTTTACCTATTGGTTTAACTAGGTACAAACATTACAATGACATATTTAGTGTAGTTGAGGAGTAATTTATGTCTAATAGGTAAGCTTTAATGGATGGTTTTATTTTTTATTGTTATTATTTCATCATCTTGTGAATCTCAAATAACCTATCCCAATGAAAACTTACCACATCAATCAAATTTAGAAAGTCCAGTCTCCTAGACCTATCAAAAATGTCAGATCCTAGGAGAGCAGTCCTAATGGGAGATCATTATATCATTTAGGGTCAAAAAAACAAGTACTCCAGACTTGTCATAGATGTCAAAGCCTAGAAAATCTTGGTCTAATGGAGATCACCATGTAATTCAAAGTTAGACAAAGCATCCCTTGAACCTATCATAGATGTTATATCCAAGAATAAATTAGGTTAATGGTAGATCATCACATCATTTAGAATCAAAAAGGTGAATCCCTCGCACATGTTAGAGATCTCAAAACCTGGGAAAGCCCAGTGTAATGTGAACTCACCATGTCATTTATAGTTAGAGAGGGAAGTGTAGAGGACCTATCAGAGACGTCAAAGACTGAGAGAGTAGGGCTCACTGATAAATTAGTCTATCATTCAGAGTGAGAAAGGTGAGTCTTTTGGATCTGTTAGAGATGTTAGAGCCTAGGAGAGCCCAATTAGATGGGAAGCTATCACATCACATAATGTAAACATGAAATAAATACCACTTTTGACTTTAAAAACTCAAAATAAAGGCATGTATTCTCAAGTGACACATCATCAGGGTCAAGATAAAGGTATAAAGTGCTAAGTCATGCTTAGATGGTGACCACTAATAAAAATGCAATAGATCAATGACATGTGTCAGAAAGTAGGACTATCTTAAGAAACTTTAAGGTATGTGATCACATGCCTACCATGTGTTTTCAAGTGAGAAAGGTGAGTCTCTCAAACCTATCAAAGATGTCAAAACTTGGGAGACCCAGCTCGATGGGTAACTATCATGTTAGATAATGCAAAGATGAATTGATTGTTATTTGTGACTTAAAAATCTTAGAATAAAGTAGGAGCTATCATTTAAAACTAATCAGGGTGCAACATGTCTCCCCAAGTAACACATCATCTTGCTCAAGATAAAGGCATAGAGTGTGAATTTGTGCTTATACGATGACCACAAATAAAATCCAATAGACCAATGACACATGACAAAAAGTGGGGACTAGTTAAGGCAACTTCAAGGTATGTGATCACATGTCTACCATGCACTCTTAAGTGAGAAAGGTGAGTCTTCAAAACCTATCAGAGATTTTAGAGCCTAGGATATCTCAGTTCAATAAAAATTTGTTGCATCACATAATGTAAAGATGAACTAGTTTCTATTTGTGACTTGGAAAGATCATAATAGAGTAGGAGTTATTAAGCAAGACTGATCAGGGTGAAACATGTGTCCCCAAGTGACATGTCATCGTACTCAGGATACAGGCATGGAGTGTTAATCTGTTCTTAGATGGTGACTACCAATAAAATTCTAATATATCAATGACATGTGTTAGAAATTAAGGACTAGTCAAGGTAACTTCAAGTTATGTGATCATGTGTCTTCCACATGCTCATGAGTGAGAAAAGTAAGTCTCCTTGACTTATTAGAGATGTTAGAGTCTAAGAGAGCCTAAATTAATGGGAAGTTGTCACATTACATAATTCAAATAAGAACTAGTTACCACTTGTGACTTGGAAAGCATAGAATAGAGTAACAGCTATTAAGTAGGATCGATCTAGGTGTGGCATGTGTCCCTAGGTGACACATCATCTTATTTAGGATAAAGGAATGGAGTGTGAATTCATGCTTAGATGGTGATAATTAATAAAAATCCAATATAAAAATGACACATGTTATAAAATGGGGACTATTCAAGGAAACTCTAAGGTATGTGATCATGTGTCTGCCACACACTCATCATTAACAGAATGGGAAGCTAGTCTAAATTAGATAGATTAAGAAAACATCCCATCACTAATGTTATATCTAGATAGTAGCAGAGAATCATTCATTCTAATTTCAATTCTAGATTTTGAATTTAAAAGGATAAAATCTCATTACCAACTCAAATTACAAATTTATGGTAAGTGAGATATCAAATGACATTAATGTAGGGACATGCATGCACAAAATTTTAAAGCCTAAAAGCAGCTAATTAATGGTTACCATTTTTGGCTTAAAAGAATTTTTTTCTTATTTTGAAATTCATAAACAACTTCTATATCTCATGCCTTCGACACATGAAATCTTCCTATATGCAATCATAAATGCATCGTGTCTATAAATCAATCCTGACTTGAAGAAGATAGAGCACACCTACATTTCCAATTGGGAATATATTTGTTAATCAAAAGCATGAACAATATGGGAATCAGTTAGACCTGATTAGGGGATCACTTGTCACAATACACCATGCTAAGAAGGGTTATAAAGCCTACATTCTAACACAATCATGCAACAACCCTAAAGGAGTCATAGGTTTAATGTCTACTCTATTCTAATAAACAAGAAAGTAAATCTAATCTAGTGCACACCAAAGCTTGTGGCAAAATATGAAGGGTTAGTAAATCAATCAAAACATGTATAAAATAATTTCAATTAATCTAAGTATGAGTAAGACCCTAATACATGGACTATGAAGAGTAATATTATTCGAGTCAATACTTATGCTACTTCTATCTACTAAAGAGAGGAGAACAAAGTTAGAATATAATTACCTGAATATGAAACCGTCAAGACTCAAACTCTCTCTTGGTCAATGGGGTTTTACAAGAGGTTATTGTGGTTTGTAAGGATAAATAAAAAAGGCCAAAGCATCCAAGACTTATCCACAAGATTAGATTCTCCAAGTAGAAACCCTAAACTAAGTCTCCTCAAGTAGAATGGTGGAAGAACATATTGTAAAGAAGCACGAGTGAATAATAACTCTTGATTGCATAATATAAATAATGACGAAATGATCTTTTATATATATATATATATATATATATATATATATATATATATATAAGTGGATCTCACCCCAAATCCTTTTGAATAAGTTGGTTATATGGGGTTGACCCAGTAAACCCTATATGTTTTCAAGAGATAAATCATTAGGTCTTGAGCTAGGTCGATTGAAGGGATAACAAAACACCAAGTGAAAAAAAAACCTTAAATAGTATAGGGTTGACCTAGTCAACCTTGTACATTAATCAGAGGCTGAAAACTATATAGGGTCGACCTAGTTGACCTTGTACAGTCAACTAGTGAAAAGGGATCAAGGTGAGGAAAAGAGGGATGGAAAGAGAAAAAATATTGGAGTAGTGTAGAAGGGAGGATTAATAGCTTAAGGAATGGTTTTATGATCTAGTTGGATTGTTAATAGTTTGGTAATAAGGGACAATAATCTTATGAAGCACTAATGGTCTACCCACCCCTTTCCTGGTGTACCCCTTAGGGCATGCACTCAAAGAGATTGAGTCTTCATGGGTTCCTACAAGATGTAAAGCATTAGTATTTTATAAAATTTAAATATATTATGCATATATACATTCCCTAATTGAATCTCATCACATGTCACTAAGGTGCAATAGGGGATGGTGTTTTGAGAAAGAACATACTAACACACAATGTTGATGCTAAAAAAAATTATAGTATTTTAAAGCAAAAATAACTAAAATTAAATGACTAAATAGTAAATGTGATGTGTACCTTGACTTACCTTTATCATAGGATGGTTGTCTATTGTGTTGTTAGTTTTAATTATGTAGGGTGTAGAGACTGATTTCGACAAACCCAAAAATATAAAACTAAATGGAAAAAACAAATATATGCAAAAAAAGCCAAGATAGTTGGTTCTATGAGGATGGGATGTACTTGGGAAATTTGGTAGGCTAGGGTGACAAGAGCCATGTTAGACCAAATGACCAAGTCAAACAAAAAGAGTAAATCAGGTAATAAAAAATCTAAGGCTACTAAAGATTGAAAAATTTGAACAAGTTATTCTAAAGTAAAAAAGGCAAACTCACCAAGTCAAACTAAGGATACATGTCAAAAAGGATAATAATAAAATAGCTAAATGGTAAAAGACAAAACAAAATATAGTAAAAAAACATTGATGAGTGAGCAGTAATAATCCTTATCTCACTCAACAAAGGAAAAATGTGCATAAAATGGAAAACAACATTGATGAGTTAGAAGTAACAAGCCAACCTCACCCAACAATGGAAAAAAGGGTACAAACTTAGGTGTCTTTAATAGCAAGATAGTAAAATAAATGGTAAATGGTAAAAGGAAATTAAAGTAAGTCTATGAATTTAAATCATGGTAAAAAATAAAAAATTAATCCATAGTTGCTCAAACATGTTGTTTCACTCTAAGGATAGATAAAATTAAAACAAAGTAGTGATAGCATGTTTTTAAAAGATGAAGAAAAGGCATTAAAGTAAGAGGGGAAACATATTTGGAATCACAATTTTCCTATCAACGGGGGAAATGAAATGGGTGGAGGGGAGAATGAAGGAAAAACCAAGGTAGATTACCTCTTTATCAAAGTCAAGACACTCAAATTAGGTTTGTTAAAACAAGAAGACTTTTAACATTAAGGACTATGAATAACTTTTCTTAGCCACACAAGTCATAGGTCAATAAATTAAGTACATAGATCATACCATGAAGGTTATATGTATGAAAATTAAAATGGACCTACCTTCCCACAACGTGTTTCCTGTTCCTCAAAACCACTTAAGAGTCATCAATCTATTGTAAATATTGGGTAATTGCATGAGAAAGTAGGTATCACCATAAAAAATTTTGAATTTCCCTATTCCAATCTACTGGCCTATCACACCCCAAAGGACCTCAGCTCTATGTGAGGCCAACTATGGATTTTGAACTTCAATTGGAGATAGGAGATGTGCTTATAATCATGTCTTTAGGTGTGATTTGACTTTTGAGATTTGTATGTTTCCTTTTAGATATCATTGCCTTTTATTTTAAATGATTTAGATTTTAACATTCTTTATGGATTTTTCTATTCCTCCTCCATATGGAGTTGAAAAATCAAACATGGGTGCTAAATATGATTTTCATTTGAATATTTGAGACAAGGTTGCTAAGAGATAGAACATCAAAGAGCATGGGGTCTAAGAATCTCATAAAACTAGGTAAAATAAAAGTGATATCTTGAATTTAACCTTGTTTTATCCAATGTGGAGTGAATTGAAGGGGAAATCAAGAGGAATGACACATGGAAAATTTTGAATTACTTCAAATTGTAGAAAATGTGATAAAAGGGGTAAAAAGGGATACAATGATAGTAAAGTGTGATTCTATATCATAAAAATGAGGGAAGTGGATGAAAACATGCTAACATAAATTGTTATGCAAATTCTATCTATCAAAATAATCAAAAGCTAAATTTTGAGAACAAGGATGTAAAAAGATGAAGAGATGGTAATTTTATGAGGAGGGTCGAGTCCTATCTATGGTCATACACTACAACATCATAAAAGAAAAACCCAAGGGATGCCAACAAGTAATAAAAACATAAAGTGAGGAAGTAAAAAGATGGTAATTTTGTGAGAAATATTGGGTCCTATCCATAGTCTTATGAAGGAACTCACAAAATAAAAACCTAATGGGTATCAAAAAGAGAACTAGAAAACATTAGAGAGAGAAATAAGTAAAAGAGGATAATTTTGTGAGTAATTTTGGGTCCTATCCATTATATTACAAAGCAACTCACAAAATAAAAACCCAAGGGGTGTCAAAAAGAGAAAATGCAAGAAGATAAAGAAGAGTATGGTACATCAAGAAACCAAAAGACTAAAAGGGAGGACTAAAGGTTTGTGAAAGCAAGGAACTTGATATAAAAAGAAAGACCCATAAAAGTAACCTACAAAAAGTGTTATATAGATGTAGATAGAAATCATGAAAAGAAGGACAATGCTTAGGCAAAGTAATTTTTGATCAATTAGGTGTTGGTGGGAATTTTGAAAACATGGCCTCCATTTGTTTAAAGGTGGTAGGTTCTTAGACCAATAATATCTTTGACTAAATATAGGCCCCACCATTTTTGAGTGTATTTGCCTTCTTTATCATGGGTGTAGTCTAATTTAAGGACAAGATCACCAACATTAAATGTGCAGACTTTTACATGTTTGTTATTTTGTCTAACAATGCAATACTTATATTGGTGGTTATGTTGTAATGCAAAAAGACATTGTTCATCAAGTAAATCAAGGGAATAAAGATAAGATTCACATAACTCATCATTAATAATACCATGAAGAGATATACTAAGAGAGGAAATATCAACTTCTAAAGGAAGAACTGACTCGGAACCATAGACTAGCAAAAATGGAGTTGCCACAGTGGTAGTGTGTATGTTAGTCCAATAGGCCCAAAGTGATAGGTAAAGATGAAAATGATAATTTGTATACGTTTCATGGATTGTCTTTTGGAGAATTTTGTTGAGAATTTTATTAGTGGCCTTAGCTTGACCATTGCATTGCAGATGATTAGGTGTGGAAAATTTGTGATTGATTTTGAATTTATTACAGAGTTGTTTAACATGTTTCTATTTGAAGTTACCACCATTATCTAAAATGATGGTATGGGGAACACCAAAATGTAAAATAATTTGGTTAATAATAAATTTAGAAATGGTAAGACCAGTGATGTTAATAAGGGGCATAGTTTCTACCCAATTGGTAAAATATTTGGTAGCAATAATGATAAAAACATGCCCATCTTGGGAGAGAGGTATTTTTCCAATGAGGTTAAATCCCCATGTGGAAAATAGCCAAGGATATTAAATATTTTTAAGTTAGGCTAGAGGTCAATGGATGAGATCATTGTGAAGCTAACAAGGATTACACTTTTTAGTGTATTCCATTGCATTATTTTCAAGAGTAGGCCAAAAATAACCCATTATAAGCAATTATGGGTTATAATATGTTTGTTAAAGTGGCCATCACAAATTCCCCCATGTGCTTGTTCAATAAGAGGAGGGACCTCATCTTGCATAACACAATGAATCAAGGTACCTTTAGCATTGTGATAATAAAAGAAAGAAAAGAAAATGTGAACTAATTACTAGCATATAAGGTTAATTTCAACTTTAAAACAAGGTACTGTTGGAAATATTCTAATTGATGTCAAAGGTCTAGCATTATAGGTGATAAAGGCCCCATTGCATTTAATGATGTTTGTAATAGATATATCTTGGATAATGTGAGTTGATATTTATTTAATATTAACGAATATATTTTTAGTTGCATATGAGACAAAAGAAGGGCCCATGGAGAAGTCAAAGAGCCATGGGGTAAAGACAAAAGAAGGATGGGACACATTTTCCCATGAAGAGTCATCTTGGGGAATTCCAAGAGTCACCAAGTGAAGACAAAAGAGTAAGGGCACAATTTCTCATGAAGGGACACTTTGAGGAATACAAAAAGTCACCAAGATAAGGACAAAAGTGGGAAGGACATTTTTGGTCATGAAGGGTCACCACATGACTTTTCAAAGGAAAGGATATGAAGGGTCATACAAGTTTGGCACCATTTTCCATGACGATTGAAGGGTCACAAAGGGGGAAGGCCAAAGGACATTTGGAAAGCTATAAATAAAGGATTGAGAATCTATTTGTAATATGAGAGATAGAGGTTGATTTGATATTGTAATATCTAGCTTAGAAGAGAAATTGTGAGAGATGAATATGATTTGTATTTGTTATATCTAGCTTAGAAGAGCAAAGGTGAGAGAGAGGAAAGAGATGTTGTAATGAACTATCATTTGTTGAGATAGCAACATTGAGAGATAGGTGTGTGGTATACACAAAGGGGTTGGTGCTCCTGTGGGTTGGTGCTCATGAATAGTTGTTGGGTTGGTGCTCAGCAAAGGGGTTGGTGCTCCTGTGGGTTAGTGCTCATGAATTGTTGCTAGGTTGGTGCTCAAGAAAGGGGTTAGTGCTCCTGTGGGTTGGTGCTCATGAATTGTTGCTGGGTTGGTGCTCAACAAAGGGGTTGGTGCTCCTATGGGTTACTGTGCATGAATTTTTTTTGGGTTGGTGCTCGGTAAAGGGGTTGGTGCTCCTATGGGTTGGTGCTCATGAATAGTTGTTGGGTTGGTGCTCAGCAAAGGGGTTGATGCTCCTGCAAGTTGGTGCTTTCAAATATTATTTGATTTGGTGCTCATTCATATACTTGAGATTGTTCTCCATGGTTTTTTCCACATTGGGTTTCCACTTTATATCTGGTGTCTCTCTCTATCTTGTGTGGTGTTTATTGTTTGAGTTTTATTGCATATCTTGAATGTTTGATTAAGTGGAATTTGGTTAAGGGAAAGTTTTATAAGATATATGATATACTGATTCACCCCCCCCTCTTAGTATATCCATGATTAACATGTACAATGATGATATGGTGAATAATGTATGCATAGAATATAGAATAGGGTCAATAGGGTTAATCCTATACTACAAAATTAAGCTTTGAAAATGAATAGGGTCGATAGTGTTGACTTAATTATCTAGACAGCACATAGAACATAGAATTAGGTTGGCAAGGATGATACAGTTAACTATACGAGAATAGTTTTAAATACTACAAACTATAAAAGGAAAGACTATAAATAAAGAGACAAAGAGAGAAAGGAACCTTGGTGGATCAAAGATGCAAAAAATGATGATTTTGTTCAAGAACCTTAAGAAATGCTTGTAAATTTTATTAACTAGGTCAACTGGGTCAATCAAGCTTTACATAAACTTGCTTCTGAGTACCTAAAATGTACAAGGTTGACTAGGTCAACCTAGTAGTCTAGATTGGATGTCTAAAAATGTACAGGGTCAACTAGTTGATGTAATAGTCTAGATTGGATGTTGAGAAGTCTAAAAACCTATATTGGGTCAATAGGATCGATCCAATAGCCTATACCTAAAAACTTATGCACATAAGTTAGGTACTAGGTCAACATAGTTGATTCAATATGTCAAATATATGATAAAAATAAAGATGAAAAAGAATGAAATAAAAGAAATAAGGTGAACAAATCCTGTAAGGGTTAGTTCACATTGGGTTCACAAAAATGTAATATGAAGGTGAAGCCAAAGTGAGGCTAATGTTAATTATAAAAGAAATAAACATGAAAATGTGAAGATAATCTAACTATTGGTGGGATAAGATTCGCGTTGAGTTCACCAGAATGTATGTGATCACAAATGCATCATGTCTATAAATCAATCCTGGCTCAGAGAAGATAGAGCATATCTATACTTCTGATTGGGAATACATTTTGTAAGCAGGAGAATGATCGAGTTGGGGATTTGATAAACCCAATTAGGGGATCACTTGTCACAATACATCATGCTAGGAAGGGTTCCAAATGCTACAATCTAACATAGTCATACAATAACCCTAAAGGAGCCCTAGGTTTAATGTTCACTCTATTTTAATAAACAAGAATGTAAATCTAATCTAGTGCACACCAAAGCTTATGACACAATATGAGGGACTAGTAATGCAATCAAAACATGTATAAGATAATTTCAATTAAGTTAAGTATGAGTAAGACCCTAATACATGGAATATGAAGAGTAATATTATTTGAGCTGATACTTATGTTACTTGTATCTACTAAATAGAGGAGAACAAAGTTAGAATATACTTACCTAAATATTAACATGTTGAGACTCAATCTCTCCCTTAGCCAATGGGGATTCACAAGAGGTTGTTGTAGCTTGTAAGGATAAATAATAAAGGCTAAAGCATCCAAAACTTATCCACAAGACTAGATTTTCTAAGTAGAAACCCTAAACTAAGTCTCTTCAAGTAGAATGGTGAAATAGCATATTATAAAGAAGCATGGGTGAATAATAACTCTTGATTTTATATTATAAATAATGATGAAATGATCTTGTATATATAGGTAGATCTCACCCCAAATCCTTCCAAATATGTTGGTTATATAGGGTCAACCATGTATGTTTTCAAAAGATAAATCACTAGGTCTTGAGCTAGGTCAGTCGAAGGGCTAATGAAACTCCAAGTGAAAAATACCCCTAAATAGTACAAGGTCAATTTAGTTGACCCTATATAGTAATCAAAAGATAAAAACTATATAGGGTCAACCCAGTTGACCTAGTACAATCAATTGGTAAAAGGGGATCAAGGTGAGGAAAAGAGGGATGGAAAGAGTAAAAATACTGGAGAAGTGTGCAAAGGAGTAATAGTGTAGGGAATGGTTTTAGGATTAGGTTAGATTGGTAATAATGTGGTAATAAAGGACAATAATCATACAAAGCACCAATGGTTTGCCCACCCCTTTCTCGATGCAACCATTAGGGCATACACTCAAAGAGATTGAGTCTCGATGGATTTCTGTAAGATGTAAAACATCAATATTTGATAAAAGTTAAAAATGTTATGTGTATACACTTCCCAATTCTTTTTTTATTCCATTTTAATGGCCAGTACATCCTCTAATAGGAAGCTCAATCCTAAGTACTGACACACCACTTTCTCTATTAGTTTAACCAAATACAAGTATTACAATGACATATTAAAAGCAATTAAGGAGGTCCCAAAGGACTCTGGCAATGATGATGACAGGAAGTTGGTTACAAGGCTACCCTTCTATCCTAAATAATATGCAAACTCTACAGAGTCATGACCAAACTAGAGATGTTTCCCTACATCAAGCTATTAGGTGACATATTCATAAGGGCATTTGAGTACATGATGGTGTTAATGATTGGGTGTGTTCACCCACTTCTTGGCAAGAAATTTTTGACATATCTGAGAATGCCTTCAAGGCATACTACTCCCTCCCAAACTTCTTTTTTTCATATGATGCAGTGGTAGTATCAGCCTAGATGATTGATCACTAGATTTATATTGTCCTCCAAGACTGGGTCAAGAAATTAAACTCTAAGGGGGTGAACAAAGAAAATATTAATGCTTACACAGTACATACCTTATAATAGGAGGTATGAGTAGGTATGATCCTTTTGAATTTACTGATCAAATATTCATACTAATAGCATGACAATGAGCTATGGGTGCCCCTATTGCACATGATTTTGAATTAATCTGACATCCTAAACCTTGAAGGATTTATCGATTTCCACTTGGTCTAGGCCATTATAGATGCCCAAAATGGGGGTGATTTCTACATGATGAGATATCTACTTGATGCCATCTATGAAACACTCTCATTCAACCCATTATTCTTTCCTACCTAGGTTCCTAGTGGCTAAATTTTCCACATGGTTTTCTTCAAGCTTTATGGTTACCAGTTCCACCAACATGTATGGGATGTCTATGAGTATTTGTACCTGGTGGTGTATTAGGTGATTAGTGAATCTCTTATGCCCTAACTTTTAAATGCAATGCAAGTATTATCACAGCCATAGGGGACTACTAGATATATAAAAAGGACACAGTGATCTAAGTTATAGGTTTATATAAGAACCCCTATGCTTGTCATACTATGTGCCTAATCACCTAGTAAAGCAAGATATCACCTATCAATTGATGAATGACATCTTTAGCCACTATGTACAATATCAGTCAAAGATGTGCCTTCCACTCCCCATCATGATATAAGGGCACATTTACAAGAACTTTCCCTCTATACAAAATATGATGGGTAGTCAAGACTCCTTTACCTTGATAAAATGCAAGCTTCAACAATGGGACACTAAAGGGGTGATTCAGGCCCACTTATCACAATATGGATCTTTGATGAACATCAACTACAACCATCAAGCTGAGGATTATGATGAGCTTTACTTGGATGTTTTTGATGATCAAGAGGTGCAATTAATGATAACAACTAAGAGCAACAATAAAGGGAAGAAGGCTCAGGTAGGCCGCTTAACAACTATTCCATCTCCTATTCAACAAGAAGAGGCCCTAATTGTAACTTCTCCATCCATCTCAAAAATAATCTTGAAGGGAATCTATCCACCTTTTCTTCCTCAATTTGTGCCTCCACCTCCCCTAGTTGTTCTTCAAGCTTCACTTCTAGTAGTAGCCTAAATTTCTCAAGTTTCACTTCCACCAGTAATGTTACGTCTTTAAATTCCATCTCCACCTAATTTATATGATAATTCAAACATCTTGCATAGGATCCTAATGTTTAATATAAATTTTGCTTATGTTCTTTTGAAGGAAGATAAAATAAACTCAAGAAGAGTATGCTATAAAAACCTAATATGTTGTGTGCACGTTGATCCAGATAATTATAGATACTCCTCTTTGGCTTGGGAGGAATGACTTGCAAACAAGAAATCACTCAAAAAAATAGTTTTGATAAGTTAGATAGTAGGTCGGATTGCCTAGAAAGATCGATCCAAAAAGTACGAGCTTCTTTAAAGGCTGTCAATCCACACTTTTAAACAGTCAAGTTCTGAAACATAAAGTACTTACATATATCATAAATGGTATTGAAATTAAATACAAGAAGTAATTAATAAATGAATTGGTAGATTTGACTAATTATAACAATAAACAGGTTAATATTAATGGTAAATGAGTTAGGTATGGTCCAAAAAATAAGGTAGGGTTTTGTGGTCAAGTAGAGGATCTAAAATTGAGTTTTGGATAAGGTCTAGAGGGTGACAATAGTTTTTTATTTGTCTATCACATAGCAACCATCGATAATTAGGGTGACCATCAATGGTTAGGGTAATCGTCAGTGGTTAGGGTAGATCATCGATGATTAGGATGACTATCAAAAATTATTATGGGTTATGGGTGTGTCCAAGAAGTCTAATTTGATAGGGTTATAGAATGGAGTTCTAAGAGATGGGTTTGGCCTAGGTTAATTATGAGATGGATAGAAAGTAACTAATCATAAATACTTATCTTGCCTAGTCATTGAGCTGAAAAATGGTTGAAGGGTCTATTGGTGAAACTCAGATCAATTTTGACAATAATGATGCTTAAATGTTGACCAATGAGTGGTACCACTTCAAATCTTTGTCACACTTGCTGGTTCATTAGTTTGTTGGAAGAACACCTGCAAAAGGAAGTGTTGATGCAAGAGGCTCTGGTTCTAGATATGAATGGTTGATTGATTATGGATCTTAATATTTTTCACCTCCTCCTCCTCTCTCTTTATATGAAGGAATGAGAGGTGAAAAAATATGTTAATAAGAGGTTCAATAAGTAGTTCAAAATAAGCTTTAGCATGTATTAACTTATACATGAATTAAACGAGCTAAATATAAAAAAGTAAGCTAGAGTTATTGAAGTTTGACTATTTAGGTAATGGGAATGTAATCATCAATAGTCAAGCCTAACCATAGATGGTTAGGGTGACCATCAGTGGTCAAAGGTCAAAGGCTAAGTTTGGTCAAGGTGGGTTAGTGAGCTAGTTATCAAATTAGCTAACATGACTCAAGTTTGTAGTTAAAGGGTTAGTGGATAGTCCTTAGGGGTTCTTGAGGTGGTCTAGGAGTATTTTAACATCTAAAACTATTGTTTATAGTTTTCTAGTGTCTATATTTTACCCCTTTTTGTTATGTAGTTTGTATTAATAAGTGGCAAAACAAAAATGGAGTGTGGGTCAAAGGTTTGGTTGCCTCAAACATGGGAGAAAGTATTCCCCCTCAAATTGGGAGTCAAGGAGGTAAAATAGAATCAGGTGTGAGTTTGATAAGTGATTAAGTTGGTGTTGAGTTGGTGGTGATAGGTTGGGAACTAAAGTGCAAACATGTGCACAAAGTGTGATTAAGTGTGATATCTAAGATCATACATTGAATAGGTTTCCATGGTTGGTAAAAATAAGGTCAGTACTAAAAGAACAAGTTACAAGTGGATCACATGATCGTATGTGATGGTTGGGATACACTCATAAACTCAAGTCTTCTAGACAAGGTGAGTTTAATCACAGGTATCCAAGGTAGGAAGTGCTCCTAGGAAGACACTAACTAGTCAAGTGTGTACAAGGTAGAATAAGTTAAAAATTATTCAACATGGTGAGTAGTTTGTGCGATCAAAAGGACCAAAGCAAGGTCATCATAAAATGTGCACAAGTTGGGCCAAAAAGGGCCTTGGTAAAGTAATGAAGTTGGTGGTCAAGGTTGGCAGAGAAGGTTATCTCTATTGGTGGGCATTGGGTTTGGTATAAGGTTAAAGGTAGGTTGAAAATTTATATTTTGGAAGGACAAATCTATACCTTGATTGTCGATGGTCAGAGTTGACATTCATGGTGATTGTTGATGATAAGCCTAACCATCGACGGTTGGGTATCGGCCCTAAAATGGTAAAAACAAAAGGAACCACCATGTATTTGGATTGCTCATTTGATCATTTTGAATTTTGTTGATGGAGCGTTAGCATTTTGTGAAAGATATGGTGATGGGTTGTCAACATTTAATTGGTTGATATTATTGAGGTGGACTGAGTGTTGCTAGAGGGTTGAGTTGAGTAAGGATGTAATGTAGATGGGGGAGGGCATGTGGCTAGCCCATAGGTCCTAGAGTTCCTCCTCAATGATGGTCTAGGAATGAGGTAGGTACTGTGTTGAATGAGTAGAGTAGTTTTGAATTTGTTGTTTGTGGTAGGTAGTTTGGTTTGTGGTACGATTGACATATGTTTATCTTGTGAGATTTTTGTGGTTAAATTAGAGGGTGAAATGGAAATTGGTAAGGTTAAGGTAGATGGGGAGGTAGGATAGGTATAGGTAGTAGTTTTTTATGTGATTATCATTTTTGGGTGGGTTAAATGGGGAGGTAAGTTTTGTTTATTCTATCGATGATCACCCACAATGATTGTTGGTGGTCATTAGTGATCATCAATGGTCGATAAGTGACCATCATAGGTTAGTCACTTGATCGTCAGTGGTCACCATGACATTCAATGATCGATAAGAGGTGAATTCATTTTGAATTATTATTTCAATGTTTAAGGATTTTAATGGTTGATGATTTATATTTTAAGTTAAAAATTTGAAGGTGAAAGTGTAGGCGTGAATTGCATAGGATAGATATTAAAGTTTAAGGGTGTAGTTGGAAGTTTAGATGTTAGAATTAGGAGTGAGGTTTGGTTGAATGTTATAGGATGGAGGGTGTGATTATTGGTTTAAGGGTTCATAGGATTGTTTTATATTCAGGTAAAGTTGTAAGAGATAGATAGATAAGGTAGGGTAGGTTGAATAAAATGACATATTTCATATAAGTGTCACTAGGTGAAAAGGTATAGTCTATAGGCAAAGTGTGTCAGTGAACTAAGGTTTTTTTATAAAACCTTATAGGCATGAGAGAGGATGCAAATATGAGATTAGATTCCCTAGATCTTTGACGAGATTCACTGAGGTATGACTACTAATGATTGGGCCCATATGGAGGAGGTGGATCTTGGTAGTATGATGCAGTACCAACATGTGCCACAAGATACAATTATGATAGTGGAACTCATTAATAGATGGGATCCTTCCACTAACACCTTTCTACTTTTGATAGGTGAGAAGACTATCTTATTTGAGGATATACATAAGATCATGTGATTGCCCATACAAGGGGGTTCGATCTATCACATAAAGAGAGAAGAGTGAGATGAGTTTATGGAGATATTATATGGAGATGACCTCAATTTTTTGAAGTGGCATGTAGGAGGATTCAATTATACTCTATTATCCCAGAGGGCTAGATATGCATGTCATCTTTTGACCATGATGATGATAGTGGTGATGTGCTATGCATTGCCTAATTCAAGCAGTGAAAGATTCCCTTATTTATTATTGGGGGTACTGGTGGAGATGTTTTTGGGTTGCATAATGTTTTGTGGGCTCCTGTGCTATTGGTTTAGATTTATAGGGAGTTGTGGGTATTTTGAGCTCATAAAAAGTATGAGATCAATGTTGACTTCATTCTACATTGTTGGGCTTACAAGCACATCTGAGTATTAAGATAGATGGGGCTGTCATAGGAAGGTTATGCTCAGATGGGTTTTTGAGTTGCATTTATGTTGTGAATATCTAATTTTCCCCTTTTAGGACCAGGTGGAGGGGTTTATGATGTTGACTAGTTTAAAGGTTTATTGGATGCCTTAGTCATCAAGGATGTGATTTAGAGACCATATGTTAGGTTTTTAGAGTGGAGACACCATACGAGATAGACATTGTCATTATAGAGCTATTGATGGATCAATGGTAGGAGGGGTGGGAGATATAGCTCATTCCTTTTGGTAGGGTGCAATGACAGTTTGACTAAGTATAGGGTATCCCCAAGGTACAAGAGGGAGGATGTAGAGTTCCTACTTCCTATTCCATAGCTAGTACATATATTCACTAAACATGAGGAGCTCTTAGTGAGGCTAGAGATAGATGGTGTAGGCATTATAGATGGTTACCCTACATAGTACCAAGAACTAAATATTGTAGTTGATATTAGTGGTGAGGATGGTGGTTGACAAGCTATGGATGTTGACCCATCTAATGGAGGTGGTTAGTAGGCATAGAGACAAGGGGTTGCCCCAGATACACAAGCAATGATTGGTTAAAGGGACTAAGCATGAGTGACACTAGCTATGGTATAGTATTCCATGATAACATTATAGGAATCACTATTTGAAGCACAAGGTCAGTTGGCTACTATCATAAGTGAGAGAGAATAGGATAGAGCTACACTAGCTCTGGTGACATAGGAGAGATATTTTCCTAGACAGGTAAGAGGTGGAGTACCAGTAGTAGGGGGACCAATAGGGACTATCTTGATGTATAGATATGTAGTGACTGTGGAGGAGCTATGGTAATATGAGGCCATAGTCTTTAGTCATTTATCAGATGAGCCTTGATGGGGTGAGTACAATGTTGGGATTGTAGGTGGTGCTAGCATGGCAACACCAGGTCAGTGGGTTGCATCTATGGGTGGGTAGGAAGGTACAAGAGTATAGGCTCCAAGAGGCATTGTTACCCTAGGGGCATAGTTTGGTATGAGACATTATATATTTTGATGTATATGGTTTTTCATACCAGCCTTCAAGTCGATGCAGTAAGATGTATATTTATTTTCAGAGATACATGTACATGATTTTACACATGATGATGATTATAATTATAAACTTATGATTTATAGATAAGATCCTCATTTATGGTTTGTGTTTCATAATTATTGTTATTACTAATTATGATGTGATGTTATATTGATTATGTTTATGCTCATGATGATGTTGATGTGGGCCTATATAGCTACGCATGTGATGATATGTCCTTTTAATTTATGTTCATGATGACATTGATGTTAATATCAAGTGGATGGTAATGATTATGGTTTAGCATGTCATAGTTCATGTTTTATTACTTGTGATTAAGTACATGTGATGTTTATTATATATGATTATGTGATGGTTATAATGATGTTGATGGTTTTGATCTTGATATTAATGTGATGTTTATAGTTGATGCTCTTGGCAGGATTATGGTTTAAGTGATAATTGTTCATGGATGGCTAACGATATGATGTTGATATGATGAGGTTGTTAGGCTAATGTTATCTCATGTGATTATGATGAGAATTTGATGTTGTTTAATGACTAGGATGATGTTTTAATTCCATGTTTGAGATGATCATTTTTATGACATTGATATGATGATGGTGTTCATGCTAAAATTTAATGATTATATGCCTCCTTATTTAGATTTAGACATCTGGTGAAAAATAGTTTATCTTATGTTTGTTCATGGATGTTATGATGTTAATATGATATTGATGGTAATGATTATGTTCATGGATATGGTTTATGCTAATGATGATATTATGGGATGTGGTTATGATTATGGTGATTTTGTTTAAATTAAGGTGAAGCACATAAACTAAGTTAAATAAAAAACCAGATGTGAGAAAGAGAAGATAGACATCTAAGTGAATATATCAACCAATATGAGAGGATAAGAAGAGGGCATATGCTTCTTATTCAACAAGGATTAAAACAACTAAAGTTAGAATGGCTTAAGAAACATAAGCCCTTTGAATGCTTCTCATTAGCATTTGTTAGTTGGTTAAAAAGGTGTCTTGATTACATATCAAGTAATCTCATAAATCCCTTACTTATAGTGTATAAAGGGGAGATGGATGAAGATGGAACCTTCTTATGAGACTAGCATGACTCTTATAGAGGTTAACAAAGAGAAAGTATAAACAAGTCCATGTCATATAAGGTGTAGACTGATTGATGCGAGAAGTCTACTCATGAGAGTTGATTGCAGCTTTCAGAATTATTTTGCTTTTTAGAGTCGATTAGGGATTTCACAATTATTTTGCCTTTTCTGATGTTTGATAATGGGTCTTTTTCTATTTTTTTGTTGTTGGGGAGAGTTGGGGAAGTTGATCAATGCAAAAATCTTCCAAGAAATTACAATGCTTTGGCAAATGATTTACTTAACCATCTTTCAAGGGTGTAGTCTAAGTTTGTGTACTTTGTTTGATGCTTTTTAGTAGTTCTCCATCAAGGAAATAGTCTACCTTACTTTGAGCAATTTTTATATGTTTTTGGTAGCTATCCTTCAAGGTATTAGTCTATGAATACTAGGAATGACCCATAATTATTTTTGGTTATGACTTTACTTTTGATTTTGATTGACATATACTTGCTTATATAGGCTTTAAGGGTCTCCTTTTATGAAGTCAAGACAAAAAATCTAAGAAGATTGAGTAGGTGTGAAAGAGGTTTAGGTGATAACGATCATGAGAATCCATCCTAAGAAAGGAGCAAAAAGTACCATGATAATCATGCCATGCATAGAGCCATGGTACCCATTATTCAAGATTAGGTTATGATTATGACAAATAATCACATGATTCAGTTTTAATTGGTTGCCTCTAAAATAGGGAGATGAATGTGGTTTGAAAGCAAAGAATGAGCTTAAGTTAGATAAAAGGTGATTTTGATCCTTTTAAACAAAAGAAATGACGTAGATGTGAAGCATTAAGGGTCTTAGGCTCTGGGTTTCATTCAAGAGAGGATAATTGGTAAGCTCCTGATCCATACTTATGCATTATGATATAAGGTCCAAGCCAATTGAAAGAAAATTTTCCCAAGTTGTATTTCTCCATATTGGTGATGTGTTGATTCTCTTTTAGGATGAGGTTTTTGATAATGAATTTTTATAATTTAAGGTGTTTGTTATAAGCATACTTTATTTACTCCTAATAGACATAAAGGTGAGTAAGGGATGTTAAACGATGCTTTTTAAGCAGCTCAAGTTAGGCTAAACATTCTTGATGATAATCACTCTCAAAGATGAGATCTTGAAAGGATATCTGAAGAGAGGGAAATCTGGACTTCAAGAGGCAAAACAACCTTTACTCCAAAAACTAGAGAGAAATGGGTATCACCTATAGGGGTTTGAATGTTAGTATGATATGCTCATAAGATGAAGGGGATATTTAAATGCCAATACTGACCAGATGTGTTAACCATTTTATTTAGCATGTTATTGAGTTTTTTTTTAGAAGCTTCTACCTATCCATTTGCTTGAGGATGATAGGGTGAATAGAAACTTAACTTGATGTCGAATGCATCACAAGGACCTTAGACTTGTTTGTTTTTTAAATGTTTTCCATTGTTGGTGATGATTTTGTGATGTACACCAAAATGATAGATGATGTGATGGTTGATAAAGTTGACAATCTTGTTCATAGATCATGTTGTGGTTTGCATATGGTAGTCTTCAAATGAGGCCAAAAGTATGTTAGATAATTATTTATACTATTGTAAAACATCACTCTTACACTGGTAAGATCTAATGATTTGATTGACCACAAGTTGAGATTCACTAAAAATATTTATTATTTTGACTTCTAATGCTAATATAGTTTGAAGGCCTATTACTAGGGCTTCATACTTAGCCATATCATTGGTACATTCAAAATCTATCTTGAATAATAAAGGTGTTAGGTTGTGGAGCTAAAAGCTTCACTGATGCAAACATGGAGGAGGTTGCTGGGTTGTTGAGTTGCAGAGCGAGTTGCAAGGGAACCGGCATCAGTCAGGCCAACCAATGTCGGTCATACTACAGTGCAGAAGCAACCGATGTCGGTTATGAGTTGGCCAACATCGGTTAGGGAGGAGCCAACATCGGCAACCTGTGTGTGCATGCAGTTTGCATGCAAGTTTTGGACTGGTCTATTTTTGAACAGGCAGTTTGCATGTAAAGACTATTTTTGGTCTTGAGTTGCGAGTCTAATTATTGTATGAATGAGATCTATATAATAAACTCATGGGCTGTATTGTAAAAGTGTGCTAGAAAGCCATTGTGCTTGAAGAGAGAGCAAGAGTAGCTCCTCCTAGTTCCAAAGGGGTGTTGAGTGTGTATGATCAGGGAGAGTTGCAAGTTGTGCAAGTTCTACTAGGAGATCCACCGGGGTACTGGTTGAAGAATCATGAGGACTTGGTGAGGCAAGGACAAGGGTTCTTCAGGGTGTAGAGATATCTACATGGTAAGGTCTGTTGATTTGTAGGTGGCAGTAAGAGAAGGGAAGATCTACTTGGAGTATGTTGTGTACTTGGTATACTGGCAGCGTTGTTACTGACTGGTGGAGGTGAACAACAACTCTGTATTGGAGTTGATTGTTGTGACCGTAAGAGAGAGAGTGAGCTCTTGAAGGTGAATTACTGAACACTTGGTGTGGGAAGCCTGTAAGGTGGGAAGAGTGTGGCGTCTCTTCATTTGTAATTCTTTTCTGGAAGAGTATTAATACAAGATTGTGTATTGTCTCTCATATCCTGTGTTGTTTCATATTTCTAGTTACTTATTCATTCTGGTTAAATTTTGTGTTTAGTTGTTAATACAAAGGTAATCAAGTGTGCCCTTCGTGGGTAGTAGGATCCTGACAAAAGGAAGAGGTTCACCATAGAGGGGGATAAAGATAATGTTGGCTCCCCCACCATGTTCACACTTTGATCTTTCAAAGAACATGGTCACTTAATAGGTGAATTTTGATTGAGAGAGGATCATGATGGACTCATCTAAGAACTCAAGAGGAGGAGGTTAATTGTCTGCTAAGGGTACATCGGCCAATTGATCAGTAATGACTTGCCCTTTAATTGACTTTTGCTAAAGAAACTCAAGATTAAACTTAGCTAAAATAATTAATCACTTGGACATACATTAGTTTTGGTATGAATTGGAGTACATATACTTGAGTGGGTTGGTATTGGTTATGGCATAGGTCTTATGGTTGAAAAGGTAGTGGAAGAATTTGGTGGCGACAAAGACCAAAACTAGGCAAAGTTTCTCAGTATGGGTGTACCGATTTTCCTATTCTACAAGCATATGATTAATATAGTAGATGACTTTCTCTTTATGTTGTTCATCTTGATGAGCAAGCATTAGTGGTTGGTGGTGGAGCTATAAAGATAAAAAGGTTTATTTTCCTTGGGAGGAGTGAGGATAGGTGGAGACAAAAGGTATTTTTTAATCAAATCAAATGTTTTGATAGTCATTGTTCCACTTAAAATATACATCCTTCTTTAGAAGGTGATGGAAGGGTTGGCACCAATCTGAGAGCTAGGAGATAAACTGATGAATGGATTGGAGCTTCCCTTGAAAGATGTAGAGTTACTTAAGGTGGGTAGGAGGAGGCATGGAAAGGATGGATTTGATTTTTCTTGGATCAACTTTGATTCCTTGAAGGGAGATGATAAATCCAAGGAGCTTACCTAACAAGACCTCAAAAATACACTTCTTGGGGTTAAGGCAGACATAGTAGTGGATGAGTCACTCAAAGATAATCTTTAAAATGGCCAAATGGTCCTTACAACATTTGGATTTTCCAAAAAGGTCATCGACATAGTCTTTGATGATTTTGTGGATAAGGTTGTGGAAGATGTAGGTTATAGCATGTTGGTACATTACACCAACATTTTTTAGTCCAAAATGCATGACCCTATAGTAAAAAGTCCCCCATGGGATGATGAACGTAGTTTTATGTTTATCTTTAGGGGAAATTAGGATCTGATTGTAACCCAAGAATATTTCCATAAGAGATAACATCTCCTGGTTAGTTGTAAGATCAACTAGTTGGTCAATGTTTGGAAAAGGAAATTTGTCTTTTGGGTAAGCAAGGTTCAGGTCATGAAAGTCCACACAAATGCATAGTCCCCCTATGGCTTTGATGACAAGTATGATTTTCAAGACCCATTAGGGATAGTTAATGGGTTTAATAAAGTTGACAGATAGGAAATGTTGAAGCTCTTCTTTGATGACAAGGGCTATGTGAAGATGCATTCATCAAAGTTTTTGTCTAATGGGCTTGGCATCATGGTTGGTAACTATGTTATGGGTAGTGATAGAGGGGTATATTCCTAGCATGTCACTGTAAAACTAAGAAAATGCTATGTTATGGTCTTGCAAAAAGGAGGGGAAGTCCTGAAATTCCTTAGAATTTAGTGATTGGGTGTATTTTGACAATGCAAGGGTTGTCTAGAGTGTCCAAGTTGATAACCATGGTGGATTCATTCAACATGGTTGAAGTCCTAAGAGGAAGGGATTTATGGATAGAATAATCTAGTGTACCAAGATAGGTGAGAATGGAATCATCATCCTGACACTAAATAGTATTAATGGTAGGAAAGTCATCTCCTATCATCTCAAGATGGGTTAGAGGGATAGTTATGATCACCCCATCCTTTTGATAAGTTAGGGGTCTGAGGCTGATCATGTTGATGAAAAAAAAGTTAGGGGGGATGATATAAAAATCCTTAGCTATCGATGGTGGAGTGGATGGTGAGGATGGGATTTCTTATCAATTATGGTAATGGGAGGTGGGTTGGTTTGTTGTTTATAAGGTGTAAAACTGAGACTATGCTTTTCATGAGGTTTTTAGGATTTTAATGGAAGCAAATCATGCAACCTATGTTCATATCAACCTAGGCCAAATCCTTTCCAATCACACCTATAGAGTTATGTCTTGGCAAACTTTGATTTATCTAGGTAGGAGAAGCTGGAGGTAAATGGTCAAGGTGAAAAAGAAGTGGCAGAAGTGTAAAGGGGTTTATAAAGTCCCCTATAGATGAAGTTGGTTTAATTAGTTAAGGGCCTAAAAAGAACAATGGTTTGATATTGGGGTCATAACCAATTTGGTGGTCAAGCTTCCCATACTCTTAGGGAGTATAAAAAGTGTCAAGGGTCATAAGGCGATACTCCCCCAACGAAAGATGTTGGAATGTTGATTCTAAAGGGTCCATTATGGGGATTAGGGTAGAAGGAATGGATGAAATGGTGGATTTTCAATGGTAGAAGAATATATAGCCTCATATTTTACCATTGAAATCTTGTTAGATGGAGGAAGGAAAACATCATTGGGTCAGTACATTATGTTGCATGATGTGAAAGGGCTAAGGTCAGCTTATATGATAAAGACTTGACCTTCATGCTCAAATTTGATACATCAATGTAGGGTGGATGGCACACAACCCATCAAATGGATCCAAATGCATCCAAATAAGATGTACTACAAATCTCCTTCCATTACATAGAAGAGCTTAAGAAGTGTGAGGGGTCTTAGGTGAATATGAAGGATAACAGTTCCTAAAGTTATGGACATGGTATCATTAAATGATCAAAGTACCATAGAGGTTTCTAACATGATGTTCTTAGGTAATTTGGGTTATTTATATGCATGGGAAGATATGATCTTGATAATATCCCACCATCAATCATAACCCTCTTGATGCAGGTTTGGCTGCTATATGTGATAATGAAGAGGGGAGGATTTGGGTCATCTTGATGGATGGAAGGTATTTTTGAAACCTTGAAAGTGACAAGGCTGGAAAGGTGTAGAGCTCTAAAAAATGATGCTAGAAGTTATGGGTCTTCAAGCCTAACCTCTATGTATTGAAATGATTCTATCATTGCTTAGCGATGATGGGGTGACGTATTGATTAGTTTGTACAAACTCAGCTTGATTGGAATTTGGTGAAGTTGTTTCAAAACTATTCATTAGATTGATTTAGATGGATTGAAGTGAAAGGGTCCCAAGATGGACACTTTGGGTTTGGTTAAAGTTAAAGGTGCTTGGTGTTGGCCTGGTGTGTAGAAATTAAAAATTGGCACACTATAATTCCAAATTTTGAAACACCCCTAAACCGCCTTAGGACCCTCTTAGGACCAATTTGACCCTTTCACCCTAGCCAAGCCTAACCATGGTTAGTTTGACTAACTTAACCTACCCTTTTACCCACTCTTTGTCTTGGCCCTTAACCATCGATGGTCAGGATGACCATCGATGATCACCTTGACCATCGACGATCAGGGTCCACCATCCCAAACACTAACATGCAAACATCCACCTTGATTTTTTTAAAATAGCTCATCTAAATCCATATACAATCTATTGCATGCATTATTTATAATTATAAATCCCATTTAATGTCTTATTTCACCTTTCCTTCTTTTCCTATAATAAGAAAGGGTTAGGAGGTGAAAGGGGTCACATCCATAACTATTAAGATATTTTACATTTAGAGCTTTATTTTTATAGGTGTTCTTCTAGTGATCCAACCATCATGATAGAGATCCAACTTGGCATCACCCCTCAATCGACAACCAAGTACCATTACTCTATCAAAATCATGCTAGACTCTATCAATGAGCCAACCACATCAACCATTTATCCAACCAAATTTTTGTAAGCTAAGTACTTAGTTTCTAATATTCATTTAATTTATTTGCATTTTTGAATTAACCCAACACCAACCCATCTCTCATAATCCAACTTTTTGATCTCATAAATTGGCCATTTATTAACTTAGCCTACACACAGTAGCTACTAATGGTCAGTTTGATCATTGATAGATTGTCCAACCACCGATGGTTGCCTCAATCATCGATGGTTACCTTAACCACCAATAATCACACCAACCACCAATGGTCACTTGATATAAAATAACAACAAGTTATTTTCACCCTCTTACCCTCAACCAAACCCAATTTTTGATGTTCCTATCTTTTCATAGACTCCTATCTAATTTTTTGAAATAGACCCAAGCCATTTAGCGCTAGTGTTGACATTCTTATTGTTATATTAGTCATTCTTAGCTTATTTCTTTAGCAAGCATTTCTTGTGTTCAATTTCAATACCTTTTTATTATTGATGCAAGTATCTTATCTTCTATTTTTTAAACTTATTTTTTTTAAATGTGTGGATTAATATCCACCAAGGAAGCTCTTACTTTTGGTATCTAACTAGCGCTAGGCAATCCACTCAGTTATCTATATGACCAACCATTTGCTTTAGTGTTATTTTATTTGTAGGTCATCTTTCCAAGCCAACGAGGAGTTATTCAAAATCATCTAATTCAACATGCACACAATTAAATCATCTAAAACATAATCTAAAATTCACTAAAACATTCTGGCATGCTTGGTGAGACCTTGAGTCTTTACTCAAGTTTTCTCTTATTTACATCTATATGCTTTTCTCTCTATTATGTGCTCATAAATGACATCAAAGTTTATTTTGGGCTTAAAATTAACTGCATACATTAGTTTCTTGCAAGTTTATCTTACATAGTTTAAATTAAGGAAAATTAATCCTATCATAGCATCCCTTTTGTTGCACATACTAAACTAAACCACCTACATCAATCAAACATCAAACAAATTTGAGACAAGGCCTGACTAGGATTTCATCATCTAATGGTCACCTTATCCTTTCCCAGTAATCTTATTTGGATGTCACTACTAAGGAGATAACCAAGTCAGCTCTCTGGTTGAGTATAAACTCTAGAAATCAATATATATTGGCTAAGTACCCGACACCCTTATCACTGTAGTGCGTGAAGTGTGGGGTTAGGCCCCAATACCAAGCCATGAATTTATTTCCAATACAAATTTTTTTTTAGATCCTAAACAATTTGAAACCAACCATAGAATTCTTTTCTGATACCTGCTTTACAAACCAATTTTAGTCACACAATTTCTTGAAATCTTAAGGCATAAGCCAAAATAGAGACTAAAAAGAACCTTTAAGACTTAACATACTTTTTAGAGTGTGATTAATTTTCTTGGTCATTTTTTTCTTCTCTCTGTTTGAGTGGTGAGATTGTGTATTCTCTCCCCCTTACCTTGGATGGTTCTAACTCACTAGCAATGAAAGAACCTAGCAAAATAAAACCCATCACCAAGTCGATCAACCTCTTCTACCTCCTCATCTTTGGACTACATCTCTAAACTAGAAAACTCTCCTCACCTTTTAGGAAGTCGTAATTACCCTTAGAAATTTCCCCAAGAAGACACAAATTTTTCCACCTTCTTAGATAACAATCTTGTGGGCCTTTAGCACTATCTTAACACTATGCCCCATCATACCCTTACATTGGTTCCATCTGTGGACCCACCTTATATCATGCCTTCCCACCTTATGGGAAACACTTATATTACCATGTTTACCACCCAACCATTGACTACCCAAGATTCTTTATTCAACAACAATCATTTTCATACGACTATGGAAAACCAACCTGCCCAACCTATAAACACCCTTATACCTTCCACCCCCACCAATAACTCCTCTACCTTGGGATCAACCCAACTACTAACCACCTATACTCCCCTCACCATAGGAATACCTACCACTAGCATTTCCAACCTCTCTTTAGCTACCTCTAATCTGCTAACCAATACTCCACTTCAAAATCTTGTGGTGCCTATACCTTCTACCTTACCCCTAGTTAACACAAAGATCACTACCTTTCCTTTGATCACCAGCCTAACCACAAATCCTACCAAATAGGTGCCCATTGCACCAAACCTAGGTTACATCCCTAATCCAAAAGGGTATGTACCTCTACCTACTACCCAATCACCTGCATCTACATACCTTTACATAGCTTCCACCCAACCATCAATGCCCATGTACCAATATGTGGTAGCTCATCAACCCCTACTAGTTATCATTATGTCACCCAACCACCATAATAATATGCACCTTACAACCTTATGGATGCACAACCCCAAATGGATCTAATAAAAATGATAATGGATAAGATGACCACTCTAGAGTCATTTATCTCTAGGGCTCACAATGTCCTATCATATGATCAAATTTGTAATGAATCCATTCACCCATTTGTCCTTGTCAGACCATATCTTCTTTAGTGGAAACTCCCCAAGTTCTCTAATTTTTAGAGTAAGGAGCATCCCCAACAACACCTCAAGGTATTTAGGCATGCATTTTATTTGTTTCTCTACAATGATGCCCTCCTTCTTTATACCTTCCCTATGTCCATATCCGGTCCAACCTTAGACTGGTATAGTGCCATAACTAAGCACTCTTTGTTCTCCTTCACCTAGCTAGCCCAAACTTTCTTTGATCACTTTTTGATAAACATCTCTAATAAAGTTTCCATCACTAACCTCTACTCTATCTGGCAATTTGATGATGAATCCATTGTTGATTTTATATCTCATTAGAGGAACCTAATCAATCAGTTTTCTTTCTCCTTACCTAAATGCTAACTGATAAAACTTTTTTATTGGGCATGTTTCAAGCACATCTCTTCTAAACTACATGTTCAGAGATTTAAAACTTTTGATGAAGCTTTTACCATGGCACATAAGCTAGATAATATAGCCATCAATGAAAGAAAGCTAAAACTAAAAAATAAGAACTCTACATATAAAACCAATGATTTTTATTCCTCTCAATCAAGCAACCAGACCAATACCAATGCCAAGAGCAAGGGAACTATGAATGTGATTGTCCTTAAATATGCTTCTCCACCATCTATCAACCAACCAAATTCCTTTGGTTTTTCAAATCAAAACATGATAAATCAAAACCAAAACACCCAAAAGCAATTTACTCCACTCGGAGAGTATTATGTTTCAATCCAGGAGAAGTTATTGAAGCGTAATATCATATAACTTCCTCCTATCAAGCCTCCTCAAAAATTTGATTCTTATCATGCTACACCTAGTTGGTATAATGAGAATGATGTATGTACTTTTCATCAGGTAGTAGGGTATGACATTAGTAAGTGTAATACCTTCAAAATCATTATTAAATCCCTCATTGACAAGGAGGAGCTTGTGTTAGACAACCCCAATGCAACTCAAAGCCAAGCCCTTGACATTTTTAGGAAACTTTCTCCCAATCATGTGCCTACCAAAATGAGAGTAATAAGATTAACTATTCTCATGATGTCCATATTTTTAGCATGGTTCTTGAGATGCTCATTATTGAAGAACCGACCACCCAATCCACCTGTTCTTTGCCCTCTCCACTTATTGAGGTAGTTAAGTTACCTTCTCCTCTTTTGCAGACCCAAACCAAAGAATTTTAGACACCTAAATTTGGCTATTAATAACCTCCAATCAGGGTTTTGACTAGGTTCCATACAAAATGCACAATTTGGCTTAAAAACACTAAAATAGGCTAAATAATGTGAAATTGATATATTCAAGTGCCAATTTTGGCTAGGGTTTCACTAAATGGGGTAATGTAATTTATGGGCTAGCTAACTTTGATCAAATCATTTCAAGTTAAAATGCCAAATTTACACTTGGGTGCTCTGGATTGCTCTTCCCTATCAAATATTTTGCATAAGACTTGTGCATTTATTATTTGTTGTTGGAAACATCCTAAATAGGAATATGCATCCAATGCATCTAACATTGCTTTCTAATTCCAATCTAGTCAAATTTTGGACCAATAAAAAGGCATTTTGATTAGTTTGATTAATTTGTGCACAAAGTGCTTAATCATGCTTAAGAGATAATTAACCCAAATCAAGGTCTAATTAATAATTCCATGAAAATTTGTTGAATAGTTGATTTTGGAAATGAATATTGAATATCTGCATCATCAAGTGACCTCATTTCTTGGGAAGACAACCCTAGGCTATAAATGCCACAAATATCAAGATTCATGCCCTCCATGCCTCATCAATGCCTTCCATGATGCCCTCCATGCTTTTTAATTTCCCTTTCTTCCAATGTCATGATGAGGATAATTACAAAATTAATTTCAAAAATTGAATTAATCCTCAACCACACATCTCAATCTTGAGATGGACGGTTTAGGTTGATTCTAGACATTCTCAAAAATCTATAAATAGGAGGCCTCACAACATCATTTCTAAGTCATGATAGTGAAAAATTATAATGTAGGATTGGTTCCAAAAGCTTCATGAAATTAGTGTTACCATGCCAAATTGATTCCAATCCAAGCCAAGCCACAAGCCAAAGGTGCCAAGGAGAGATGGAGGTAGTCAAGCTTCAATTGCTAAGGACTTCATGAGCACAAATTGAGCAAGCCACTACAACAAGCATTTTGGAGCATCCAAGGGAGGTAAAAGAAAGTTTTTCTTTTGCATTTTAGTTATGTTTTATTCATGATTGTTAACTAAGCTCTCCCTAATGTCTAGGCCTAGAGATGGTATATTATTAGTGTGTTTATTTTATTTTATTTTTATTTTGAAACTAACACTATACTAACCATCCTCTCTTGAGTCAAATTCTTAGATCACATAATGGCATGCCCGATGGGACTAGATGCATCTCACACCTAAAGGAGATCATTTTCAAACTCTAAAATATTTATTTGAGACCTTAAAACTCTTACAAATTGATTTTTTAACTTTATTTTGCCATTTTTATTTTCCATGGTTTTACACGTTAACTGACGTTAGTAGGAAATATTGACATCAGTTACTTGAATTAACTAAAATCAATCAGCAAAATGGACATTAGTTAGACCTCAGTTAGCCAGAGTAACTGATGTTGGTGGTAATAACCAACGTCGATCACTGTGTTTTTTCAAAAACACAGACCCAAGAGTTACTTTTTCAAAGTTCATTATTTCAAGCTAAAAAGAGCTTCAAAGCTAAAGGACATGCTAAAAATTTTGTTATGGACCAAGCTTAACATTTTCTCAAAACATGTTTCAATCACCTTTTGCATGCTTAAAAATTAATTATGAACCTATTTTTGGTGTTTAAAAAAGAATTTAGATGTTTTTGATGAATGTTTTCAAAATTTACAACTAAGACCAAGGGGTCAAATGAACAACACCAAATATTTCATTTTGGGCTTAAAATTGAACACACTTGTCAATTCTTGTTTGTAATAGTTGTTTAATCAAATTTTTATTTGGCAAAACGATGAATGTCACATGTATGCTTTTTCATTTGTCTCTTATAGGGAACCCTTGGAATCAAAAGCACCATTCCTATTGTAAGTAGCCTAGTCTAAGGCTTAGAAAGAAAGTCATCTAAAGCACTCCCCAAAAACTCATCAAAGTTTGGGTGACCTTGAAAATGACCTTAAAAGTCTTTCTATTCTCATGCTTTATTTATTTTTATGCATTTTGGCTTGTGAGGGGGACTTCATCACCTCCCGTAAGTTCTTTAGGGAAGCTTTGACTTGGGGTTTCATCTCCTGGCATTGACTTAATTTGGCTCTTTTGGAGTTACACATGAGATGTAGTGGCACTTTGGACATCACACTACACTAAATGAATAGTAGAATGTAGTGGTTTCAAAAAGGACTAGACCTTTCTACAAAAATCCAAGTGATATGGACTCAAAATCTATGCCTTTCTTTTCCATTGTTTGATGTTAAAGTCATTGTGCAATTGATTCCCCTAGATCATTCATAAGCTTGTTAGATCTTAGATAAATCCCCACTTAACATGGAAGTATTTTTGGTGCAAGGTGCACCTCAAGGTCCATGTCATAGTACTGTCATTTGAGAGAAGAGGGGGTGTAAAAACCCTACTATATAATGCACATTTACTTTTGAATGAAAACTTAAAATCCTTTCAAATAATGTATATTGACATATTTTAACAATACCAAGCAACCTTGTTAGTTTAGAATATAAGGGTGACTAATTAGTTGGTCTTATCCTGGATTAAAGTCTTGTTTGGAGTCAAAACTTGGTGTAAACAAATAATCTAAAACCAAACACATAGTCCAAAATTTCCTTTGAATAAAGAGGTGCTATGTTGCCTACGTGAGATCATCAATTTACTTTGTTCATTAAAAACTTGAGATTCATATCATCTACTTTGGCATAGTTATGCTACCCAATTGAGTCTAGACCTTTACCAAACATTTTTAAGTCCTTCACTTGTAATCTAAATTCAAAATTACACCTTTAAAAGTTCATAGGGTTGATGTGTTAAGTGGGTTCGCTATTTGCACTAAACTTGAGGTAACTTAGGTTTAATTTCCAATTTGGGTTGAAGGTCATTTAAGACTAATAATCATTATCATCACTTGATAGACTTAAGCCATTTTCTGCTAAACACTTGCACTTTGAGTTTATACACCACAACATTTTGAGTCAAGAAAGGTAGTGTTATGCTGTCAAAATTATGGAAAAATGTCTTTGCCTTAGAGAGTTTTTGAAATAAACTTTTTATCACACTTTTTGGGTAGTATAACATCATTACACTACCCAAAACACTTCACATACCCTCTTACATAGAATTCCAAATTTTTTTCCTACATTTTCAAGCTAATTTGAGTATACTTTTGTGATCCTTTATCTAAAACACAATTATACCATTCACCTTTATCTAGCTTGTTTGTTAAAATAACCAAGTTTTATACCATTATTTATGACAAAATAAACTATTGCTAAAGTGTTTTTTGTTTCATACCTTATACCTAGTTGATTAAGTTCTTGACCAAGAATCAAATGCCTAGTATTTTTTAGAAGTGTTTCAAATCTATTAGATTAAAACTTTCATCTAGTTTCAAAGTCTAGCTTTTGATGTTGTTCGGCCAAGAGTCCTAGCACATGTATTTTTTAAGCCCAGATTTTGATGCCACATTTGGCCAAAAGACCTAGCAACTTTTAAATTCCTAGATTAGCCTGATTTGAAACACTTTAACCTTAGAGTTTGGAATTTTAATTTTTGGTCCATATACTTGCTTATCTTTGTGTGAATAGTGAAACATTAGATATTTTATGCTAGCTTGTTTCCTCAAAAATATTTTCATAAACCTTTTGATCCTTTTGACAAATCTAGACCAAGTTGAAGGCATCATTTGTTTTAGATTCTATCCTTTTTAGAGTTTGTATAATTCTTTGACCTTTTATCACAAAGTATTGACTATGGATCCCAACATGTATTCCTACACTCGTAGTGGACTCATGTACAATCCAAGGATTATTAAGGTATTTACATAGGAAGAAATGGTACAAGACCCCTATGCGGATAATATTGCTTATGGGATGGATTCTTATCCCTCTTATAATACTCAATCAAGGGCACAAAGCCAATATCCCTTGGATAATTATCTGGTTAACACACCACCTTATTTAGAGTAGGACTAAGAACAAACCACACAATATCTAGCTACAATAACCACAGTAGATGAGCCAGTTCTTCAACAATCATATTCTACTAATATGACTTCCACATATGATCCATTTTTGTTTGAGCAACATTTGTTAGAGAATAAAGATGAGATTTTGGTTAGATCCATAGAGGTAGGGGCTAAGCTTTTTACAGACTTTCCCCATGAAAATCTACCAAGTATAGTAAGAGTGCCTCATAATATCATTTACGATCAATAGGGTTCTTCTATCAATCCTATGGCTCTAGTCCAAACAACGTGTCAACACCCTAATATATCTAATCGGGGAAAAAAATTCATGGAAGATCACTTTAATTAAATGCAAATAGCCTACCAAACCTACCTAAATTTAGCATGTGATTTTAATCAGATGAACATGATAATTAAACCTCTCATTAACCTAGTACCATCAACAGGAGTGTTGATAGAACTAACTGGACAAGAGAATATGAGTTTTAACCCATTTGTACAAACTACTTTGATAGATAACTTGATGCATATGCCTATTATTAAAGAGGTGTCTTTGGCCTCTACACAAAATAATGAGCCAAACATAGTGGACAATGTGTAAATAACATCCAATCTTGATCAAAGTGGTACTAACACATAAACAACTAGCCAACAACATATGCCTATAGTTAATTCCATGAGTTTCTACACCCCAGCCTCAACCAGTTGCTTCTTCAAGTGTACAACCTATGGGATTAGGTAATCAAACAATGGCCAATGTCATGCCTCAATGAAAAAATTTGATGAATCCTACTCCTTCTCAATAAGTAATGAGTAGTATTCCACAATAGTAGACACAGTCTAGTGTATCAATGCAATAGAGGATAAATACATTAAAACCTTAATCAAGAGTAACTAATATTATACCTTATCAGATAATGATGAACATACATCTTCAATTGTAGACTAATATACCAATTCAAAACCAAGTAATGACTAGTCAATAACATGCAAATATTAGTCAGCAATAGATGTTGAATCTACAACCTATTTTCACTTCTCCATAAGGATTCATGCAACAAGGAGGTCCCCATGTTTCTTAAGTACCTACTAGACTAACGTTTGTTAAAAATATGCCACAAATTTAGAGATAGGGTCTTGGTCTACAAGTTCCCACTCAACAATATGGTTTAATTAGTCTGTAGCATGTCCCTTTTTAACCACAATAGGCATAATATAGTTATATCCCTCCATCTCAACCACAAAATCCTTCAAGTCAAACCTTTATCACCAACCCAAACCAGAATATCATGCAACCAATTGTAGAATTTTATGTACATCCTAATCCACATATGTGTATTCCTGGTATATTCTCCAATCAAACCAATATACCCCAACAAGTATCACCATTATACCCTGTCAAAGTGTCCCACTTGTGACCTCCCAGCCATTTCCCCAAACCAATATTCTCCCTCAAACCAATATCCCTTCCAATTTCTTATCCCTATAATTACAATAGATGAAGGATGTAATTGCTACCATTCAAGCGGGGAAGTAGACTAAAAATTTCAAATTGGATGACATATGTTCTTATCCATTCAACAGGGAGTATTTGTAGATACCATTTTCTCTAAGATACGAACCACCCAAATTCAACAAATATAAAGGGCAAGGGGACAATAAAGCTCATTTAACCAAATTCTTTATCACATGTCAACCAGTGGCGTATAGTGACATATACATTTTTCTATTATTTTCAAGGAGCTTGGTTGGACAAGCCTTGGAGTGGTTTTTAAAGTTGCTCGAGAATTTAGTAATGGACTTTGATGATCTTTCTAATAAATTTGTGTATCACTTTTCTTATAATCTTGAACATGAGATTTCATTAGTGGACCTGACACAAGCAAAGCAAAAAGTTAAGGAGAGTTTTGCAATTTACTTATAGCAATGGAGATCCCTTGCAAGATATTTCACCTACAGTTTACTAGATAAACAATTAGCCACTATGTTTACTAAAAATTTGCATAGTGAGATAGCTTATCATCTAGAATTGTAATGTGCACATAAATTTAGAGAGATCATTGATAAAGGTTTTTTCATCGAGTAGGTGCTCATCAATAAAGGAGTCATCAAAATTAATTCTACTAATCAAGTAAATAACTAATAGTAACATCCTAATCAATTGCAAGCATCACAACTAACATAGATCAATAACCAAGAAAGATCGAAGCAATAAGTGTAATAAGAATGTTGTGAGAAATAGAGTAACTGAATCTCATCATGTCCAAACCATGCAAACCTCATATTCACCACCTTTTTAGCTTACTCCTACCCAAGAACCTCTCCAACTAATTCCACAAGCACAACAACCAAAACCTATACAACAACCTTTACCATTGTAAACTCCTCCTCCTAAGAGAACTGTGCCTACACATTGTGTCTTTAGTGACCTAGGGGAGCCTATTAAATCTATATTTTGAAATATTTTTATCACTACTCTGATTAGTTGGCCCATACCAAAACATTCTTTGTAAGGCATTCCTTATCCTGATTGGTACCATGAAAATGAATTATGTCACTACCATCAGGTCAACGGCATAATCTATGAAGATGTGTCCAAATCAAGCATTTAATTGAGAATATGTTGGAGAATGGGGAAATAACATTGGATAATGGTGCTTCCACTTCCAATCATAATCTTGAGATTTATCAAAATCCATTTCTCTAACATAACAATCAGTAACAACAAAATAATCAATAATAACAACAATGGCTATTATAACAACAAAATCAATAGTATCAAAATTAAAGGCCAACCTAAAAGAATCGACAAAATCAGTAGTATAATGCAAAATAACAAAATAATGGACAAAACCAAGGTCAAAATGGTGACAACCAAAAAACCTACCATGCAGTTACACATGACTACAATAGGGTTGTAGGTCATACTGCAGGGGTAGTGTTAATACCATCACTATTAATCCTAGACCCAACACTAATTAGCCTAGACCATTGCTAAATAATAATATTTAACCAAATTACATGGATAATCCTTCTTTGACTTGGGAGTGTACATAGAAAAATCAACAAACTAAGACTTCCCTTTCTGGATCTTATAGCGATAAATCATTCTTACCACATGACCACATGTAAGTGCACTAGCAACCGAGATTTGTTCTATCTGGTCCCACACCATTTCTAATAGTAGTGATAAATAATGGTCCAGTGTTTAATCTTGATCATGCAATCACAACTCAAAGGTTGAAGATTACTATCTTAGGTGCAAAACCATCTGTCAATTTACCTAACATCCAATCAACTATTCAACCTTAAAATAAACCATTATCTACTAACCAAGATAATAAGTTTGATATTGTGAAACAATTACAGAGGATACCAACACAAATTTCTATTTTAGATTTGTTGCGAACATCAATAATCTACAAGAACATCTTGAATGAGTTTTTGACCCAATCCCTATTTCTACTAACATATCCCTTGATAAATTTCAAACTTTAGTTGGACACCTAGCTCCAACCCAACAAGTCACATTCAACCAAAGTGATATGTCTTCCCTTAGCCCACTCCATAATAATCCATTATACACAGAATTTTATATAAAATGGCATAAAGTGAAATGTGTCCTTATAGACAATGGATTTGGCCTTAACATAGTGTCTCTAAAGCTCATCAAGCTTCTTGGGTACACAATGATAGATCGCTAGCTAGAAACAATAACTATCAAAGCCTATGATAATCAAGAAAGAGAATCACAAGGCACCATTAGTTTGCCAGTTATCATTGGGCCTTTGACCCATGATACACTTTTCCATGTGCTTCATCTTAAGTTATCATACAATATGCTTTTAGGCAGGCCTTGGTTACATGAGATTCATGTTGTCCCATCAACATTGTACCAATGTATCAAGTTTTCCCACTCAAGGATGGAAGTGAATATTCTAGGAGATTTACACTCATATGAATACTGCAAGCATCTTGAGACCAAATTTTAAAGCTATAATTATTAGTATGGCATGAATCCAAGTTCCAAGAAGGATAAAGGAAAGGTTATACTTATTGATCCTTCATCAGATAATTACATAGATCCTAATACCTTGGATTCCCTTTCTCATAGGCTGCCTCCTAAAGCTTCTAATCATTTCACCATTTTAGATAATAGATCAGGAGAGTACGTGACCCATGATACATTTCATATTACCAATATTCCTTAGAATCCAAAAACCTTTAGGTGACCTAAAGTCACCCCACATAGGCATTGGCAACAAAAGATCAATGACACATAACCTGTCACATTTATACCAGCATCTGGCCTAGAATTTGACCCTCTTAAAGGAGATGAATCATAGTTATACAATGACAACCAGGTTGATTGCTATAAAATTAAAAAGTATCATATTCCCAATAGGATCATGGAGCATCATAATTATGAAGAAAGAGGCATCAGACTAAATCAACAAAGAACCATTGAGCCAATTTCTATGGTTAAGTGTGAAAGACCTTATGAACTTGGATTTAAACTACTTGAGGGTGACCCCACATGTCTTATTCAAACTCTATCATGAATGACTAGTGATGATGATGTTGACAGTGAAGTAAACTTTGATCATAGCCTCACCTTTTATAACCTAACTGAAACTCACCTATTTGATAACAATACCATTTGTACCCTTACCTTGGCCATTCATTATAACCCATTGCCATTATATTATCCCCAACTGATAGATTGGAACCAACAAGAATCTAGTCTTATGATTGATGAGTTATAGAATGATGAGGCATTCTATGATTTCTTAAATCTTAGAGACAATGTTCTATTGGGAGATCACAAATCAGGATTCTCAATCACATTGGACCTTGCAGCCTATTTTGGAGAGTAAGTGAACACCCTTAGCCAAAAACGAATAAGTAAAACATTAAGGTCCCAAAGTGAAAACCTCTTTGAGGTGCTTTCTGGCCAAGAAAAAAGTAAAGATAAAGGCCAGTCTAGTGGTGAAAACTTGTTTTAGGTGTCATTAAATGGGGGTGTTCATTCTTCTTTGAATTTAGATCAGGAGACCACCAACAATGAACTTGCCTGCGGATCTAAGTTTAGTTTTGAGCAATAACAAGTATTTGATCAACTTCTTTAGTAATTTTTGACTATTTTTATCACATGGCCAGATCTCCCATTAGAGGACTTAGATTCACCATACCTAGGAGAATTTGAAGATCAAGTCCTAACAGAGGACCCTGACATAATCTAATAGTTCAAGTCATTGCCTACTATCCTAGAAGATGGTTTGACTCTTCTAGTCAAAGATACAATAGAGATAAATATCGAGACTCCATCAGACCTGAAATGGATAAAATTAGGTGCATCCCTCACTAAGGAGGAATGTGACATCTTTACAACTCTATTGAGAGAATTTGTAGATATCTTTACATGGACTTATTCTAACATGCCAGGTTTAGACCCCACCTTGGTTTTGCACCACCTTATGGTTAATCCTGATGCCAAACTGGTAAAATAAAAGCTATGTAAGATGCATCCTCCCATTATGGTATTGGTAAAGAAAGATTTGGAAAAACTCTTAGAAGTAAGATGTATCTGATCCATTGATTACTTAAAATGGATCTCTAATGTGGTATCTGTTAGTTAAAAAATTGAAGGAATCAGAATTTGTACTGATTTTTGAGACATCAACAAACCTTGTCCTAAAGATAATTTTCTATTGTCTAATATTGTCATGATCATCAATTCCATGGTAGGTTATGAAATGTTTTCACTCATGGATGGATTTTCAAGATACAATTAGATCAGAATCACACCAAAATATCATCATAAAATAATGTTCACCACTCTATGAGAAACATTTTGTTATTAGGTGATGACATTCAGCCTTAAGAATGTTGGAGCTACATCTCAAATGGCCATGACTATCATATTCCATGAAATGATGCATTATATTGTTGAAGATTATGTCAATGACATTAATAAAATATTAAACCACAGTCAACCATCCAGTAGTACTACATAAGATATTTGAAATATTATGAGAGTACAAAGTCAGACTCAATCCAAATAAATGTGTATTTGGTGTAAATTCAAGTAAATTACTTGGCTTCATCATGTCTCATAGATGTATTGAAATCAATCTAGTTAAAGTCCATGTTATAACAAAGATGTTGCCACCAACCAATTTAAAGTAACTCTGTAGCTTGTAGGGTAAGATCCAATCAATTCGATGCTTCATCTCAGTTAGCAGACAAGTGCCATCCATTTACACACCTTTTGAAGAAATAAGTTGCATTTCACTAGGATGATTGCTGCTAAATAGTTTTTCAATAGCTCAAAGATTATCTTGTTAATCTACCTATTTTATTACCTCTTATGCCAAGAAAACCATTATTGTTATACCTATCAGATACTAATCATGCTCTGGGGGAACTTTTAGCTCAACATGATGATAATGGAAAGGATCACGTTGTATACTACTTAAGTTATACCTCGGTTACGTATGAACATAGCTATGCACCTATTGAAAAAGTTTATCTAGCCATGGTTTTCATAGCTTAGAAACTGCATCATTACATGTTGAATATTAAAACCATGGTCATTTCAAAAGTAGATCTGCTCAAGTATCTACTATCTAAAATAGCTTTACAAGGTAGAATGGCTAAATGGATCATGCTTCTCAATTAATTTGACATAGAGTATGTCAATCAGAAGGTAATCAAAGGACAAGTTCTTATATATCAACTTGTTGAAGCACCTCTCATGGACACCCAACCACTCACATTTCAATTTCTTACTGAATCTATCATGACCATCATTGACACACCCCTTGAGGAGCAGCCTTGGAAGCTATATTTTGATGGTTTATTCACTGCACATGGATTGGGGCCAGACCTATTTTTTATTACACCACAAGGGGATCTAATCCCTAAATCATTCAGAATTAGCTTTCCTTGTACAAATAACATGGCTGAGTATGAGGCACTTGTTTTAGTACTTTAACAAGCAGTGCATTGGATTATATCTCATCTCCAAGTTTATGGTGATTCTTAGTTAATCATCAACTAGGTTACAGATCATTTTTAGACCAAAGATGACAAGCTAGTTCCATTTAAAGCCATGGTCGATGTTCTTAAACAATAAATTTCAAAAATTCAATTTGAGCATATACTGAGGGCTAGTAAAAAAACTATAGTTGTCATGGATACTATTGGTTCTCTGATTAGACAAACAAATAAAGCTAGAGAGTATCAGTTCCACATATAAAAAAATTCAGCACCAACTCATGAACCTTCAACCATTATCATGATTTGTGAAATTGTTGGTCCTAATTCTATCTAGTACTTAGACCTTTATAACTATCTTGATGACCAATTTCTACCACCTAATCTCTCTCAAAACCAAACTAAAGCCTTCATTCATCATTCTAATCATTATACTCTACTTGGACCCACCCTTTACTATCACAGTTTTGATGGAACTCTACTTTGTTGTTTAACGTTAGCAAAGTCTACATTAGAGTTAAGAGAAGATCATGAATGAGTATGTGGAGCCCATTCTAATAGGGAATTCCTATCCAAAAATCTCTTACATACTAGCTATTATTGGCCCATAATGGACACAAATGCCACTACATATGTAAACAAATGTGACAAATGTCAATGGCATGCTAATTTGATTCATGCCCTAGCAAAAACTCTAAAACTGATGTTGAACCCATGGCCATTTTCTACATGGGGACTTGACCTCATTGATAAGATTAACCCCACTTCATTTGAATACCATAAACATATCCTTACCACCACCGAATATTTCACTAAGTGGGTTGAAGCTATACCCCTCACTTACGTGACTAAAAAGCAAATTTTTAAATTCATCTTCAACCATCTCATCTACCTCTACAATATTCCCTCTAACATTATATATGATAATGGAGGATCATTCAAGAACAAATATGTAGATGAGTTATGTACTGAATATAACATCACACAACATTTTTACATAACATATTACCCTCAAGATAATGGCCAGGCTGAGGCATCCAACAAAACCATTGTCAATATTCTCAAAAATATTGTCAATGATGTTGGTCATGATTGGCACCTCCAGATATTCCCTACCCTTTGGGCATACCATACCAATCATCATACCCCCACAGGTGACACTCCATACTCATTTATGGTACTGAAGACATCCTTCTCATTAAAGCCGAATTGCCTTCACACTACGCATCTTTTTCAAGCATGTCCTGGATGATCATGACTATCAAGTAGCTCACCTGTAAGAGCTAGACCTACTTGATGAGAAACACATAGCTATACTCAATAATCTTCAAGCATATTAGAACTGACTCAAATACTACTATAATCAACATGTTAAGTATGGAACATTTGAACTTGGTGATCTTATTCTTAAAGAAAATCAAAAGAATAACACAACTTAAAAAAAGCAAAAAGGAAAATTCAAACCAAACTGGATAGGGCCTTTCATCATTACTACAAATTATGGATTAGGAGCATACAAGCTTGCCACACCAGATGGAGATGAAGTTTCTGAGTTGATGAATATTATTCATCTCAAGTAGTACTATGCTTGAGTGATAAGGTGTATTATTTGTACAAACTATTTTAGTTATGCCATTTTATCACTATTCTTCTTTGTAAAAATATCATCTTTATCTATCCTCTTTGTCATATCCACTTTTCACTTCTAACTTATCATCATATTATGTTCTAAAGCCTATCCCATTTGACCTTGGTTTTTTGTCATTCATTATGCATTTTTAGCATCAATTTATCTTATTAGTTTCCTTAGTTAGTTCAAGAACTTTAGACAGAGATCTTATTTTGGGACAGTGTGATAAAAGTTTCAATAGTTGCATCCTTTGTTTATTATTCTTTCTTACCATCGATCTTGCTACTAATTATAAACAACTTTGGATAAATTAGTACCTTTGATCTATGCCATTATGTCCTGCTTATAACCATCTATGGTAAAACTAGGGACAATAGTAAACCTTGACGTACCAACTTGCCACTTCCTATGTCATACTAAGCCTTTCTACCAACTGTACCTATTTTATTTGAATTGACTACCACACCAGTCAAATTCCTCTACTGAAATAGAAAAAATATAGTGACTTGTGGTCCTACTCTGGGACTATGTAGGTAGTGCTCAATACTTTTTAAGGTCAGCTCAGTCACCTTTTTCCCCATGCTTTCACCATTTTTTGAGTAACTTAAGCCACACTCTCACCATTTTGTGATCAACCTAATCCACACTCTCACCATTTTGTGAGCAACCTAAGCCACACTCTCACCATTTTTAAAGCAACCTAAGCCATTCTCTCATCATTTTTTTTATCAACCTAAGCCACACTCTCACCATATTGCAAGCAACCTAAACCATGCTCTCATCATTTTATGAGCAACCTTAGTTTAAGAACTCTTTCCATTTTGCGAGCTTGAGCCATTTAGTGTCTCATCATTCTTGATTAAGTTGAGACACTCCAAAACACTTTCAAAAACATTTACAAAATCATTAGAAAAGAACAAAAACCTTTACCACTTCTTTTCCTTAAATATTTTGGGAACCCTTACTAAGTTACAAATAAATTACTTGTCATTTAGTTTACCCATCTTTTTTGGCCTTTTTATCTCATGAACTTACCATTTTGAAAGATCATTCCTATTTTTCTATCACATCCATTCTATTTATTTTTCTTAGTTATCACATTCTTCACATTCCCTAAGAAAACTACATTTGTCTTAAAGTTTTTTATTGGGTATTACCTCCATGGAACTATGTAGGAAGCATCCACTTGCCTGTTGCATATGGAGATAGCTCGGCCACCCCCTTCCTTCTCTTCTATTTCCTCTTTTTTTTTTTCATTAAGTTGTTTCCTATTTTTCTAGGGGCAATGTTCATAGGGTTTCTATTGTGTTATTTGTTTTGTTTGTTTTTGCTTATTTTTATATATTTGTCTATCTATTTATTTGCTTTTAGCACATGTTGTCTTGATTCAGTTTATGTGTGTTCATTAGGTAATTCCTTGCCCACACTTATATTTGAATCCATCTATATTCATATTTTTACATTGTCATCATGATTTTTATCATAGGTGCATTGTTTTCTATTGAGTATTAGATTATGGGAGTCAATCCTCATGCATATTTTGGCAAAGTCTTTATAGTGTTCTATCATGAAGTCTACCATCACATGCTACAACAAACCTCAACTTCAAGAAGTCTATTCAATAATGGTGGAATCTCTTCTACATCAACATCCCAATTCAATCCAAATCATATCTGAAATAGAGTAATTAACCATGCAATAATTTCAACCTTTATTAGTTTAGATGAGCATCTCCCTACTAGTAGGTTGTTCCAATTGATCATTACCCTCTATCTTAAGTTATCATCATCCTTAGCCAAGTTTATCATGTTTACCATAATCAAGGTCTAATGATTATAACCACCTATGGGAAAATCATTGCACACCTACTTTGCCAATATTTTTTTTTGGTCCCCTCATTTTACTTCATATTGAGGAACCATTTTCCAACCCACTTGTGCCAACCATTCCCTTGAGAGGGCATCATACAGTTAGTTTATCATCATTGTAGTTGTAGGCATATAGAACCTCTTCATTATTTGAGAAGATGTTACTGTGCTTAGCTTGAAACACCTCCCCAAATAGGGGCAAATTATAGACACCTAAATCTGGCCACTGATAACTTCCAATCAGGGTTTTGACCAATTTCCACCCAAAATGGAAAATTTGGCTTAAAAACACTAAAACATGCTAAATGATGTGAAATTGATATATTCAAGTGCCCAAACAAGATTTTGACCAATTTCCACCCAAAATGCACAATTTGTCTTTAAAACACTAAAACATGCTAAATAATGTGAAATTGATATATTCAAGTGCCAATTTTGGCTAGGATATCACTAAATGGGGTAATGCAATTTACGGGCTAGCTAACTTTGATTAGATCATTCTACGTCAAAATGCCAAATTTTCACCTAAGTGCTTTAGATTGCATTTCCCTATCAAATATTTTTCACAAGACTCATGCCTTTGTTATTTGTTATTGGTAACATCCTACATAGGAATATGCATCCAACATATCTAACATTGCTTTCCAATTCTAATCCAGTCAAATTTTGGACCAATAACAAGGCATTCTGATCAATTTGAGTAATTTGTGCACAAAGTGCTTAATCATGATTAAGATCTAATTAACCCAAATCAAGGCCTAATTAATAATTCTATGGAAACTTGTTGAATACTTGTTTTTGGAAATGAATATTGAATATATGCATCATCAAGTGACTTAATTTCTTGGAAAGACATCCCTAGGCCATAAATGCCACAAATATTAGGATTCATGCCCTCCATGCCTCATCAATGCCTTCCATGATGCCCTCCATGATTCTTAATTGCCCCTCCTTCCAATGTCATGATAAGGATAATTAAAAACTTAATTCCAAAAATTGAATTAATCCTCAACCACACATCTCAATCTTGAGATGGACAGTTTAGGTTGATTATAGATATTCTCAAAAATCTCTAAATAGGAGGCCTCATAACATAATTTCTACGTCTTGATAGTGAAAAGTTATAATTTAGGATTGGTTCCAAAAGCTTCATGAAATTAGTATTACCATGCCCAATTGATTCCAAGCCATAAGCCAAAGGTGCTAAAGAGAGATGGAGGTAGTCAAGCTTCTATTGCCAAGGACTTCATGAGCACAAACCGAGAAAGCCACTACAACAAGCAATTTAGATCATCCAAGGGAGGTAAAAGAAAAAAATTATTTTGAATTTTACTTGTGTATTTCATTATTAATTGTTAACTAAGCTCTCCCAGTGTCTAGGCCTAGAGATTTATTGCTATTAGTGTGTTTATTTCATTTTATTTTTATTTTGAAACTAACACCATAATAACCATCCTATTTTGAGTCAAATTCTTAGATCACAATAATCACCCCTTTTTCCTCCTACACTTATTGAGTTAGTGGAGTCATAAACCCCTCCTTCCACTGATATACTAGAGCAAGCACCCATTTTACCTTTTCATTCAACCACCAAGTAATTTACTACCCCTTTGGAGATCATTCCTAAAAAGGAATCCCCCATGTTTGCACCTCTTATAAAGGAGTCACCCATTCAAAATATTCATCCTTTTATTGAGGAAAATCATGAGGTTACCATCCCTTTATCTTAACATATAGGCTTATATTTCAAGTCCACTATCTAGGGAACAAAACCAACCTACAAACCATTCTCTAGGTTAGATTAAAAATTGGAATTTATCTCCAACCCTAACATGGCTCGAGCTAACTCTTGGAAGTAATTAGGGCTACCTTATATCACTAAGCAAGAACCTCCAACCACACCTTTAGCAAACCAACCCACCACTCTTATTATCCAAACCCCTATTTTACCAACCAAACTGATAAAAACCTCTACCAACCCAACAATTCCTCAACCATTTAAGGCACCTAAACCCCAAATAAACAAATCACCTTCTCCAACCAAACTGACCAAACCAACCAAAAACTTTGGCACCTACCCTACACAAAGCCTTAATCACCCATCTATGAAAGTGGAGATTACCTCACCAAACCCAACAACCACCCACAAAATCAAATTGACCAAGGATGTAAAGCTAAAAAAATTATAGAGGGCCAAACTCTTACCTCCCTCAACCTTACCCTCTATTTTGGGGCCTCATCTCTTCATTTTGATTAAGAAGCAAGTTATCCCAACCAAAACCCAACTGCCACTATTGGTTACACTAGCACACTTGATTTCGAACACACCTATCTTCACTGAGCCATCAAATACCAAACTACCTACCCTAAAACCTCTTACCTCCAACCTATCAACCTCTTCCTTACTAAAACCCAAACATCAACTAGGATCACTACCTTACCCAAACATTCTACCACCAAGCCCACTCCCAAAAAGATTTCCATCTCACCAACCAAGACCAAAACCTCTAAACCCTTTCCACCTTTAGCTGAATCTTAATCAACTATTTTCCAAATGTTATCAAAATATTCTTGCTTGACCTTACCCCCTATGAAGCCATTTGACCCTCTCGATTCAAAACCAATCTGATATAACAACTGACAAGTGTGATCCTATCATAGGACACTAGGCCATGACACAAAGAAATATAAATCTCTCCAAACCATTATCCATCAACTCTATGATGAGGATGATCTATTAATGGAATAACATTCCATGGGACCATTCCCAATCCAATAGCCAACAACCACTAGCCAAAACCTACCTATGCCTCCACTCTCACCTTAGAGTGATGAGGAACCAAATAACTCTCCTACCCCAATTCCTCCCTGTATCTATACCATCCATGTGGTCATGAGAGAACAATAAAAGGATAATTGGAAGGCCAAAGTGTCCATCCCATAGACATACCCATCTTTGACCTCCCAACCAAACCCTACCCAAACATTTTCACCTTCATCCAAACCCAAGGTATTTATCTTGGGTGCCTCCCAATCCAACCCCTTTGAATCCATCAAGAGAGTGGTACTCAAAATGATTCACTAAACCCTGATGAAGATGAGATTATATGAGTTTACTACTACTTCACCTCATCATCACCAAGTAATGATTGAGGCATTGCAGTTAGTAGAGGTCCAACTTGAAGATCATAAACCTCTGGTAACCTTTGTTGGTGCTCTCTAAATTTACAACCTTATTACCTTCAAGGATTTATAAATACCTTTTATCCATCCTAACGACCCAAATCCCCCTCTCTTTATTATGAATTACATCAACCAAACCCATAACAAATGGGTCATGATTGATGGGAGAGCCAGTATTAACATCATCTCCTCCTATGCCTATCACCAACTCAACTTGTTAAATAATTTCATGTTCAAAACCTTATTCATCCTCTGATATTTTAATGATACCATGGTCACTGCCTTGGGAATTATTGTCCTTCATATCTATTTAGGGCCCTGCATGCTCCTTGAACTCTTCTATGTAGTGGAAGGATAATTTCAATACAATGTTTTGTTGGGATGACCTTGGATTCAATCTATGGGTTGTGTACCATCTACCCATCACTTTTATATCAAATTTGAGCATGAAGGTTATGTCTTCACCATCTAAGCTAATCTAAGTCCTTTCTTGACATTCAACATGACTTATCAACCCAATTATGTCTTCCTACCTCCATCTAGCACACCCTCATCAACCAAAAACAATCCCTCAACTATGAAAGAAAAAGTCATACCTTCTCCTACCAATGAAGCATCAACTAGATCATCCATCCCCTTTGATCAAAGCCACACCTCAAACCACTTGGAATCCACATTCTAACATCTTTAATTTGGGTAATATCACTTCCTCACCCTTGATGCTTTCCCTACTCCCCAAGACTATGGGAAACTTGACCACCAACTTGGATATGACCTTAATGTCAGAGCCATTATTCCCTTTGGACCTTCACACTATCAAACTCATTTCATATATGGAGGGCTTAAAAACCCCCTTAGTACTTTTGCTTCCTCTCCTTCACCTCAACCACTCACCTTGAGCTTATTCTATCTAAATAAACTAGGTTTTGCCAAGACATACCTCCACAGGTGTGCTTGGAAAAGATTTAGTCTTAGATTATATGAGCATGGCCCATATGATTTGATTACCATTGAGACCAAGAAGCCTCATGATAAAAATGGCCTTGGTTTAATTCTACCCACCAAGAAGCAAACCAAAGCACCTACTACCACCATTATAGAGGAAGACACCCCTTCCTCACCAACCTCTCCACCTATGTGTGAGGATGATGACATCATCATACCTAAATTTTTTTTGTCAAAATGATCAGCCTCAAACCCTTGAATTATTAAAATAATTGGGCAACCATAACCATCCATATTACCCATCTTGATATGATAGGAGACGACTCTCCTACCATTAACATTGTTCAGTGCTAGGATGATGGTTCCATCCTCACCTACCTTGGTGCATTAGATTCTTCCATCCACAAATCCCTTCCTTTGATACTATGATCATGTTGAATTAATCTACCATATATATTAACTTAGGCACTTCAGACAACCCCTACATTATCAAAATTGGCCAATCACTAAATTTTAAAGAACTTTAGGACTTCCCCTCTTTCCTCCAAGATCATAGCATAGCATTTTCTTGGTCTTATGGTGACATGCCTAGAATTAACCCCACCATTGCCACTTATAAAATAGTCACCAACCATGATGCCAATCCTATCAAGTAAAAATTTGATGCATACACCCTCGTATAGCACTTCTCATCAAAGAAGAGCTTCAATATCTTCTATCCATCAATTTCATTCAACCTATTGACTATCCCTAATAGGTCTTGAATATTGTACATGTCACCAAATACATTGGGGTACTATGCATTTGTGTGCACTTTCATGACCTTAACCTTGCTTGCCCTAAAGATGACTTTCCTTTATCGAGCATTGACTAGCTAGTTGATCTTACATCCAACCATGAGATGTTACTCTCATGGATAGATTATTAGGTTATAATTAGATCTTAATTGCCCTTGAAGATCAACACAAGATCACCTTTACCACCCCATGGGGGACCTGTTACTAGATTCATGCCTTTTGGACTAATGAACTCTAGTGTAACCTACCAATATGTCATGACTTATATCTTCCATGACCTTATCCAAAATATTGTAGAGGACTATGTGGATGACCTTCTCAAAAAATCCAAACTCCAAAATGATCATTTAGCTATTTTCAAGATCATGTTTGAGCAACTTATCCATTGCCATGTCCACCTAAACCCCAAGAAATGTATCTTTTGGGTCCTATTAGGTAAGCTCCTTAGATTTATCATTTCCCTTCAAGGAATCAAAGTCAATCCTACCAAAATAAAAGTGATCCTTGACATGATTCCTCTAGTCAACCTTAAGCAACTTTGTAGTTTCTAGGGGAAGCTCCAATCCATCTATCACTTTGTCTCCTAACTTTTGAACCAATTCCAACCCTTCCACCACCTTCTAAAGAAGGATGTATCTTTCAAGTAGAATAAAAATTATCAAAAGGCTTTTGATTCACTCAAAAAGTACCTTTTATCTCCACCTATCCTCACCCCTCCCAAGGATGACCACCCTTTCTACCTTTATATCTCCACCACTGACCACTCTTTGGGGGTAACTCTTGCTCATCTGGATGAACAACACAAAGAGCAAGTCATCTAATACATTAGCCACATGATTATAGAGTACTAGACTCAGTACACCCATATTGAGAATATTTTTTTAGCCTTAGTCTTTGTAGCCACTAACCTTTTCCACTACCTTCTTAAACACAAGACCTATGTCATAACCAATACTAACCCACTCAATTATATTCACTCCAAGCCATACCAAAACCAATGTATGGCCAAGTGGATCATGCTTTAAGCTAATTTTAACCTTAATTTAATTCAATAGAAGTCAATTAAAGGGCAAGTCATTGCTGAATAATTGGCCAAAGCACGATTAGCAAACAACCAGCCTTTTCCTCTTGAGTTCTTTGATGAGTCCATCAGGACCCTCTCTTAGATAGACTTCATCTATCAAATCACCATGTTCTTTTATGGATTAAAGTGTCAATGTGGTGGGGGAGCACGGATCATCCTTATTTCCTTTGATGATGAGCCTCTTCCTTTTTCCTTCAAGTTATATTTTGAATGTACCAACTGTTGGGTGAATATTTTGTCACCAGCTAACTAATGAGCAAAATAGGTCTCTTCAACCATAGCATAGGGAGATTGGTCATCCAGATGTGTGGGTTTACCATATCAAAAGGGGAAAAATCTCTCCTCTCATCAAGGGGAGCTTCCTTTATAACTATGAGGAGCTATATACTATATATATATATATGCAAAAAATAGCACTTAGGGGTAGGATAACACCATCCATCTCTCTTTTTTTAGAGATAATTTTCAAAAGCAAAGGAGAAATCTTGGTGAAGACACTAAAGGCACTTCTCTTTTTTTAGAAGTGGTCTGGCAGGAAATAGCAGGAGTTCTTTCAGGTAAGAAACAAGTAACTGGTAACAAGGGCATAGTAACCAGCAGACTGAGGTGTAGCACAAAGTCTCCACCTTGACTACCCAAGAGTGAAATACAAAGGACAATGAGGGCACAAAGTCATCCCAAGGTCCTTTACACAAGAACAAAAAATAGACAAACACACTAAAGGCAATTGTAAATAGCACAAAGTCTTTCCACAATTGGCTTCAGGACACCTTCTTGATTAATTCCACAAGTTTTGTTTATTTCATTAACTGGACAAGAATGCATTTAGAAGATAGACATAAGAACAATCTCTTAAAATGACACAAGCTATAATAGCACAAAGTCTGAAAGTAATTTGCTTTCTCATTCAAATAAAGAAATGTGATTAACATCCTGAGCTCAAAGTCTCAATAATCACCTTTCAATTTCAGTAGAATTTTACTTCTATAACAGAGAGATCTCCCTTAAAATGACACAAGGGACTACAATATATAGCAGCCAAGAAAGGCTTGGCACTTTGTTCCATGGAACAGCCCATGCTGCATTCAATGCCTTGAATGCATTTCCAATTTTATCAAGGAGGGCCATGTTGGAATAGGGCAGCCACCTTAACTGTGGTGTGTTGATTCATCTCAAATGTCTTCTCCTGGGCTTGAGTCATCTGGTATCTCACTTGATATCTGTGCAACTGTCCACTTCTCCTTTACTTCAAAGGGGACAAATAGGCTACGTCTTCAATGTTTGCAGGCTCAAATATCTACCTGGTGGACTGTTCCACCTACTAAAAATAACTCCTATAGATATTTTGGCCTTTCCCTCTTTTTACTATGATTCAAACCCTCAGGCTACCTTTTCCCTTTTCTGGTTCTCTTGGTTCCTTTTCTTAGTGGTTCTTCCTTTTGCCTTGTAGGTCTCTGAATGCCTTTGGGTCCATCATTTTTTGAAAGCCAACGGCTACTTGGTTGCCCTAAATTTGATAGCTATGGGCCTATCATCCTCTATATCAATTCCTTCATGTCTTTCCCACTTGCTTTGGCTACTTTCCATTGATCTCAACAAGTGACACATGGCGTGTTCCACTGTGAAATAAGCAAAGACAAATGGCAGCATCTGCTTAACTTATAGCAACTTTAGACACCCTTTGAGAGTCTTGCAAAAGATGACATGTGGTAGTTTTCATTGAGCTTTAGAAAAAATATAGAAACATTAGGACTCAATTAGATTCATGTGAATGCTGACACTTGGCATGATCCATTTAGTTTATAGGGGACACATGGCAAGTTCTGCTTCTTTGAGAAACAAATCATAATGTGTCTCGGTAGATGACACCTGACAACTTCTGCTTGACTTATAGCAACTCACCTGGGGCCCACTACAATCCTTACATCACAAAAGGAAGAAGCTACGGATGTTGACACTTGTCAGCTTCCACAGAGCTTTGCAAGGGACATGTGGCATGTTCTGCTTCTCTTAGAAAAACATATTAAAACCTTCCATAGTTGCCACTTGTCACCCTCCATGGAACTCTGAGAGAGACTTATTGAAAGAACTTTAAAGCTTGAAATGTAGATGCAAACATGTGTCATGCTCCATTGAGTTTTAATGGGACACGTGGCATGTTCCACAAAGCTTTAGATACCTTTTAAGAGTCTTGTAGAAGATGACATGTGGTGGCTTCCGTCGAGCTCCTAGAAACACTATAGAAACATTTGAGACTCATTTGGATTCATGCCGATGATGGCACTTGTCACGCTCCATTTGAGTATTAGTAATTCACCCAAGGCTCACCACAATCTTTACTTAATAATGAAACCAAAGGAAGACACAATGGCCATTGACACTTGGCAGCTTCTGCAGCTTCTCAAGGGACACATGGTGACTTTCATAGCTTCTTAGAAAAGCACATGGAAACCTTTCACATTGGCCACTTGGCACCTTTTGCAAGACACTGAGGGAAGCCTATTTAAAATAAGTATTGAAATGTATTAGAAACTTGAAATGTAGATGTAGACACTTGTCACGCTCTGCTAAGCTAGAATAGGACACGTGGCACATTCTATTATTTTGAAACTTTATTAGAAACTATGTCCCATTAGATGACACTTGAAAGCTTCTGCCCTCGAGTTTTTTTCCTTTATGGCACTCCTTTGAACCGTTTGATTAAACTGACCGATTGAACCAACCCTATAAATGTCTAAGTGTTGGAAACTTGCTCTTTTGAAGGGATTTACCTGTTAAAGCCATTGAACCCTTTGAACCTATTAATTTCAAGCATGTTAAGTTCATAGATTTCTTCCTATGAAGTTTGTAGAAACTGAGTCCATAGAATCCCACCTATAGAGTCCATAGAATCAAGCCTGCAGAGTTTGTAGAATTCTGAGAAGCTTGAAAAATGAGGAATTTGAATGCTCAAAATAAATTTTGAAAAGGGAAGAGACATTTTTAGTCTTGCAGGGCCCAAAATAGTTCATATGTTGTCTCAAAAATGAGTGATATTTTTTGGGGACAACAGCTAGCTCTAGTTGGGGAACTTCCTTCATTTGAAAATTTGAAACAATTGAGGGGAGTAGAAACCAGAATCTCCAGTGCCTTCAAGTATGTCATTGGGTTATGGAGTCATGCTACCCAAAAAAGAAAGGCAGCAAAAATGAAAATGAAAAGCATAAAATAGAACTAAAGACTATACAAATATACATATTTATAGGTGAACTCATCTTATACTTCAAGAATTAAAGTGATTCAGATGCTGCCCATTATGAGACAATGAAGATGGCATTCTATCTTGATAAATTAGTAATAAACCATTTTGTCCCTAGAATTGATGATGGGTGAATGGAACTCTCCATCAAGAATCATATTCTTTGTGCACTCCTTTTAGCTCTCTCTTCTTGCTCCATAGCAAGACGTGATCTTCAATCTAAAAATTGTAACTCCTAGCTCTCTTGGCAAAGAGTTCCTTTTGCTGACTTCAGAGTACAGCAGTATGGTCCACTACCATAGCTTGCTATTCTTCTAGTTTAGTCTAGCACATGTTTTGATTGACAGCATCAAACTCTTGACAAACCATCAGCTCAGCATCTCTTTTGATGTGAAGGAGTTTGACATCTTGGTCTTAAGCAGCCTTCAATCTGATCAACAGAGATTCACATTCAACTATTTTGTTGGTGTTGTTAAACTACAACTTGCATGAAATAAAAATATCTCCTTGAGGAGATATCAACACAATCCCAGCTCTAGCATTGGTAGAAGAATTACTACTATCAGATTCCAGGATCTAAACATCATCAAAAACTAATCTTCTATCAGATTTCTCTTCATTAGAAGTGGAAGATGCTTTTTCATCTATACTACACCCTACCAATTCTTCTAATGTCTTATTTGAATCAATTTTCAAATTGACACCTACAGGACTTTCATCTACAGAAACATGAACACCCTCTATGATCAAGAAGTAATTACCCCTGCTTGAAGACTCAAACAAAATTTGAGCTACAGGGGCCGATGTTTGGGTGACCATGTATCTTGCCAGCTTTTTAGGGAGCAATCTCTTCATTACACCTTTAATAGGGATCCTTGCCTCAGACAGAGCCATGCTTAGTTCTCCTCCCACATCCTTGTAGAAATTTCATCCAAGTAAAATGCAATAGGATGCTAGGACATCAGCTACCAGAACTGTCATCTTGATTCTCTTGTCTGGGAATTCTGCAAATGCAAATTAGGCATCTTTGATTTTCTCCAGTAGTGGTACTTGTTTGTTCTCCATGGAAAAACATCTACCAAATGTCTTGGTCAATGTGAGACCAAAGAATTATGCCACCTTGGTAGGCATGACATTGTCTGAAACACTAAAATCAATGATGCAGTTGCTCAGCTTGTGACCATTTATCAACAGAGAAACATAGAAATGCTCTATTTTTCTAGGGGCAGCAGGAGGAGTAATGACAAGGTTATTTAGGATAGACATGTTCCTTGGGGGATCATGAGTTACCTTCTTAGCTTCTTGTCCTACAAGGATGGTTGTATTCTTCACACACTTTACCAACCTGTCCAATTGCTCATGATTGGCTTGTAGGAATTCAAATTTAGTCATTTGGATTTTGGTTTTATTGACATGGTTAATTATGTCAAATAAATGAAATGGACTATGAAGAGAGGATGGGAGTTCATCTTTTTGGGTTTTGGGAGGGGGAGGACTAGCCTAAAAATTTGAAGTAGAAGGCGTAAGGATATTTGAGGCACTTACTTTTCTGGCAATCATCGGGTCCTTTGACTGGAAAGGCAAAGTGGTTCCTCATTTAGTAATTGAAATTGTTGGTTGAGGTCACTCCTCTGCTTTCTTTTTATCAGTTAATTGGGCTGATTGATTCTTGGATGGGGTGAATACCACGTATGATCCCTCCACTACTTCACCTTTTCTTTTACATTCATCCTAGTAATTCAGAAAACCAATGTATGAGTCACCAGTTGACTCTTCTTGATCCTCCGTGAAGAAATCAGCATTATTTTATTGATCAAACTTAGGTTGGAAAGAGAAATCATGTTCTATTTCCAAATATCCAATTGCTGAGTTGGTTGGAGGTGCTTCAAAGGCAAGGTTCCTCTGTGGGGGAAGAAGATGATTTGGCTACCCTTGATTCCTGGCAGCATTGCGTTGATATGGCTAATTCTAAAATGTCCTCCTTGGCATATCCTGATTAGGAGAAGAAGACATACCTTGGGCCATTTACCTTTTCAAGACTAGCAGTTCATTTACCAGATTTTGCACCATTTGATATGTGGTGCCTGTAGATAGATACTTAGAAGATGAAGAGGATTTACCTATGTTTGGGTCTCTCCTTATCTTCCTTACCAATATAAGCTCATCTTCAACTTTAGTAGCCAAGTCTTGAGCAGCCTCAAGGTCTATGTGGCCAGCATGTCTCAACAGAAAACTCACTTCAAGTAGTTGTGATTTAATGAAGAAGCACTTGAGGTTTTCAAGTGTCAACTGAACAATAGCAAGGATTCAATTCCTCAACTTGTCAAACTCTGATATGAAATCCCTCATAGGTTCATGAGGCTCCTTCTTCATCTATGTGAGATGAGATAGAAAAGCATGTGCATCTTTTGTAGGCTTGAGCTTTGCTTTGAATTTGGCTTTGAGTGTGTCCCAGTCAGTCACTGACCTAGCCTACAGATGGTAGAACTAGTCTGCAGTAACACCTTGTAGTGTTTCCATGAAAAGCCTGACTGCCACATCTTCAAATTCAACTCTTATTACACCATAGGCTATGCTGAAAGTTGTAATATGTTCATCAGGGTGAACTCTTCTATCACCAAATAATTTGGAGAAATTATTTCTTGAGCTGCATGGGAGTTCATGTAGAGGTGGAGTGAGGTTGAGTGGGCCAAAAGAGTTACCCCAAGGGCCTTGAACTACCAAGATGGGATTATGAAAAAGAGGGATAACAAATCTAGGTGGCATGTGGATAGGCAAAGCTCTGCTAATAGAAAAAAAATAGCTTTGTCTTGTGTTGGTTTCTTGGTATGGGTAGGAGGAACACTCCTAGATCTTTAAACTTGAAGTTAGGGAGGGAACAAGTCAAAACTACCTTGCTGCACCAACTCAAAAACTAGGTTAACAACACCTTGGGCACTCTGGCTCCTGGTATAGTGTGGAGTTGCTAAATTTTAGAATAAAAATGGGAAAGAACTGGACCTACTCCAGCTTGAAGCTTGAGACTTCAAACTGTGCATTCTATCCCAGTTGGCGTGGAGGTGAAGGGAGATGGTAAGGCTATAATAATAATGGGTAAGACACAAAATGGAGTTGTCAGAGTCTATAATGGATAAGGTTAGGGACTATTTCAATCTAAAACTTGACACTTCAAATTGCACATAAATCTCTATTAGAGTCACCAAAAATTGTTGCATGAAGCTAGGAGAAAAAATTAACAATGGGAAAGCACTGGAGCAGCTCATTCTTCCATAGTAGGATAAATGGATAAGGCTATAATGATAATAGGTAAGACATAGGTGATGTTTCAATTTGAAGATTGAGGCTTCAAATTGCACAAAATTATTGTGTCCTCAACGGAGTCACCAAAAACTATTGGGTGAATATTTTGTCACCAGCTAATTGATGCGAAAAATAGGTCTCTTTAACCACAGCATAAATCATCCAGATGTGTGGGTTTACCACATCAAAAGGGGACAAATCTCTCCTCTTATCAAGGGGAGGTTCCCTTATAACTATGAGGAGTTATATACTATATATATGTGCATAAAATAACACTCAGGGGTAGGATAACACCATCCATCTCTCTTTTTTTAGAGATGATGTTCAAAAGCAAAGGAGAAATCCTAGTGAAGACACTGAAGTCACTTCTCTTTTCTTAAAAGTGGTCTATCAAGAAACAACAAGAGTTCTTTTAGGTAAGAAACAAGTAACTGGTAACAAGGGCATAGTAACCAGTAGACTGAGGTATAGCGCAAAGTCTCCACCTCGACTACCCAAGAGTGAAATAAGAAGGATAATGAGGGCACAAAGTCATCCCAAGGTCCTTTACACAAGAATAATAAATAGACAAACACACTAAACGCAGTTGCAGATAGCACAAAGTCTTTGCACAATTGGCTTTAAGATACCTTCCTGATTACTTTCACAAGTTTTGCTTATTTAATTAACTAGACAAGAATGCATTTAGAAGACAGACATAAGAACAATCTCCTAAAATGACACAAGCTATAACAGCACAAAGTCTGAAAGTGACTTGCTTTCTCATTCAAACAAAGAAATATGATTAACAATCTGAGCTCAAAGTCTCAGTAATTGCCTTTCAATTTTGGTAGAGTTTTGCTTCTATAACAGAGAGATCTCCCTTACAATGACATAAGGGACTACAATATATATAAGCCAAGAAAGGCTTGGCACTTTATTCTATGAAACAGCTTGTTGGTTGAATATTTTCTCGATCAGCATACTAATAACCAAAATAGGTCTGATCAACCAAAATAGGAAGATTAGTCATCTAAATGTGTAGGTTTACCACATCAGAAGGGGACTGATCTCTCCTCTCATCAAGGGGAGGTTCCCTATAGATAGGCCATATATATATATATATATATATATATATATATATATATATATATATATAATAATCAAGGATAGGACAAACCATCCATCTCTCTTTCTTCAAAGATGATGTGTGTGGATCAAAAGAGAAACTCAAGGAAAATGATAGAAAGCACTCCTCTTCTTTCAGAAGTACTATTCAGCAAGCCACAAGAAAACTCCAGGTAGTAACAACAAAATGTAACAAAAGATGTAATAACCAGCAAATCGAGATGCAGCACAAAGTCTATGCCTGAATTGCTCAAGAGTAAGATACGAAAGACAATAAGGGCACAAAGTCACCCCAAGGTCCTTTACATAGAAATGAAAAGAAAACACACTAAAGGAAATTATGGGGGCACAAAGTCTCTCCACAGTTGACTCTTCAAGACACCTTCTTGACTATTGTCACTAATTTTGCTTGTTGAATTAAAGGAACAGAAGATATATTAAGGAAAAAGACATAAGAACAGTTTCCTCAACAACAAAGATATTACAGCATAAAGTCTGAAAACCATTTGCTTTCTTATTCCAATAACAAAATATGATAAATAAACTAAGCTCAAAGTCTCAAAAGTGTTTTTCAATTTGGGTAGAGTTTTGTTCTGATTGTCAAAAAGAGATTCATTTACAATAAAAGAGAGTCCTTTATATAGCCACTTCAATAAAGACTTGGGAACAGTAACACATCATGTTGCATTGGAATTTGTTAAAAGATAGGCTAGAACATAGGGGTGTTTACCCATTTTATTTTATCAATGTAGAGAAACAAATCACGCTATTGAAAGTTTGCAACTTTCAATGTCCACCTGGCGATCTGATCCTACCTTCATCATTCTTCTTTTTTTGGTTAATCGAATCAGGTCCTAGATTCAATTTGTTGTTATATTCCTTCCTCACTTTCTGCTAGTCTTGGCCTTGAAGTCTATGAATGCATTCAGGTCTATAGATTCAAAAGATCAATAGTTATTTTATGAGCTTTAAAATTAATGTTCGCACGCTCGTCACTATGTTTTCAATGGCTAGTTCATTGTGTTGAATTTGACATCTTCAGGTGCATCACCCCTTGGTCCTTCTTTAGCTTTTCTATTTGGCACTTTCCTAGAAATAATCTACCCTTTGAGGCCTTAAGAAATGATCCACTTTGGGTCGAGAAGAGCTCCCTGCAAGGTATCTGCCCTTTGGGCAGTCTTTGAATGGCCTTCGGGCTTCTTATTTTACATCTACCTGAAGAGAAGGTGACCCTTCAACTTCAGGGAAGTGTCCTTGTATTCAGTAGATGGGAGTCCCCTGTAAGGGCACCTACCCTTTGGGGTCCTTTAGCAGCCTTTTGGGGTTTCCTGCAGGCATTTTCCCTGGACAAATTCCTATAGACAAAAAGTCCATGGAAATTTTCCATGGACAAAAAGTCCACATAAAATGTTCCTATCACTTTTTCCTTGGTTATTTCTTCGGGCTTTCTGCCCACAACTTCTCCAAATTCTTTCGAGCTTTTTGTCTGAAAGAATTCCTTCAGACAAAAAGTCTAAAGGAATTGCTTCTTGCCTTAGTCTTTTTCAAATGCCTTAAACAAAAATCTGAAAGAATTTACCTTTTGGGGCTTCTTTGAAAATGACCCTTTCAAAGGGTACTTTTGTCATCCAAGTGCCCCCCACAAGGGCACATTGTCCTTTGGGAAACTCTTTGAACTTGTGCATTTGAACTACTCCGTTGAACCATGACAATGAACCACTTGGTTGAACCAAATGTTGAACCAAGCTGATGAACCAAGCTTTGAACCAAAATGGTTCAAGTTGATGGTTCAATTGAATCAAATGAATCCTTTGAACCATGTGTTTGAACCTGCCTTTGAACCAAAAGATGTCGAACCAATTGTTGAACCATGTTTTGGTTCAATGATTCAAACAAAGCCTTAAATCGATTGATGAACCGTTTGATTGAACCAAAGGATGAACCAAAACATTGAAACAAAGTGGATGAACTAATTGAACTGAAAGCATTAAACTGATTGAACTAAAAGCATAGAACTAATTAAACCAAAGCGTTGAACCTATTGAACCAAACTGGTTCAATAGTTCAATGGTTCAATGGTTTAAGCCTCTTTTGCTTGAATGCTTGCCGATAGACATCTTTTATTGAACTAAGGCACTAAACCAATCTTGAAAATGACCAAGTGTTAGAAACTAAACTGATTCTCTTGGTTGAACCCGCCTCTAGAAGCCTTTGAACTTGTAGAAATGAACCTACCTATAGAGTCCGTAGAAATCAACTCTGTAGAAATCAACCTATAAAGCCCATTGAACTTGGCCTACAGAGTCCATAGATTTTCTCTTTCTATTGAGTCCATAGATTTCTCTTCCTATAGAGTCTGTAGATTTAATCCTGTAGAGTCTGTAGATTTAAGCCTGTAGAGTCCATAGATTCAAGCCTGCAGAGTTCATAGATTTTTTAGAAGCTTGAAAAATGAGGAATTTGAATGCCCAAGACAAATTTTGAAAAGGGAAGAGACAATTTTGGTCTGTAGGACCAAAATAGTTCAAATGTTGTCCCAAAAATGAGTGATATTTTTGGGGGACAACAGCTAGCTCCAGTTGGGGAACTTTTGTCAATTGCAAAAAGAATGGAAAGGAGTAGAATCCAAAATCTCCAATGTCTTCATGTGTACCATTGGGTTACAGAGTCATGCTACCCAAAAATGGAAGGCATAAAAAAGGAAACAAATAAAGCAAAATAGAATTAAAAACTATACAAATATACATATGTACAGATGGAATGATCTGATACTTTAAGAATTGAAGTATTTCAAATGCTGCTTTTTGGGAGATAGTGAAAATAGTGCTCTATTCTAATAAACTAGCAAGAAGACATTTTGCCCCCAAAAATGGTGACGAGCAAATGGAGTTCTCCACCAAGAAACTAATTTTTTGCGTCTTCCCCTTGGCTTTTTCTTCTTCTTGCCCCATGGCAAGATGTAGTCTTCAATTTGAAAACCATAACTCCTTGCTCTCCCTGTGAAGGGTTCCTTTGCCTAATTTTGGTTTGCATCCTCTATGGTAAAAAAATACTTACCCCTGCTTGAAGACTCAAATAGAATTTGTGCTGCAGGGGTTGATGTTTGGGTGACCACATATTTTGCCTCCTTTTCAGGGAGTAATCTCTTCATTATGCCTTAGACAGGGATCCTTGCTTCAAACAGGTCCATTCTTAGTTTTCCTCCCACATCCTTGTAGAAATTTTATCCAAGCAAAATGCCATAGGATGCTAAGACGTTAGCCACCAAGACAGTCATCTTGATTCTCTTGTCTGGAAAGGCTGCTAATGCAAATTTAGCATCTTTAATTTTCCCCAGCAATGGTACTTGCTTGTTCTCCATGGAAAAACATCTCTCAAATGTTTTGGTCAATGTAAGACCCAAAGACTCAGCTAATTTAGCAGGCATGACATTGTCAAATACCCTAGAATCAATGATGTAATTATTGAGCCGATAACCATTTATTAACAGGGAAACATAAAAAGGTTCTATTTTCTTAGGGGCAGCTGGAGGAGTAATAACAAGACTATTCAAAATAGGCATGTTTTTTAGAGAATCAGGACTTATTTTCTTAACCTCTTGTCTTACAAAGATGGTCTGGTTTTTGACACATTGGACCTACTTATCCAATTGATCAGGATTGGACTACAGATATTCAAATTTAGACATTTGTATTTTTGTCTTTTTGATATGATCGATTATGTCAAATGGCTGAATTGAGCTAGGTACAAAGATAGGTACTTCAAATTTTTGAGTTTTAGGAGGGATGGGAGGTGGGCTGGTTTGCAAAATGGGAATAAAAGGTGAAGGTGAAATTAATGTACTTACATTTTGGGTGATCACCAGATCTTTTGACTGAAAAGGCAAAATGGTTCCACGCTTAGCAATAATGACAACTGGCTGTGGTTGTTCTTTTGTCTTCCCTTTATCAACTTGCTAGACTGATTGGTTCTTAGATCTGGTAAACACTGCATATGATCCATCAATAACTTCTCCTTTGCTTCTAGGTTCATCTTGGTAGTTTAGGAAACTAATGTGGGAGTCGCCAGCTGATTCTTCTTGATCCTCTGTGAAGAGATTAGCATCATTTTCTTGCTCAAACTCAAGTTGGAAAGAGAAAGTATGTTCTATTTCCAAATATCCAACTGCTGAGTTGGTTGGAGGAGCTTCAAGGGCAAGTTTCCCTTATGGGGGAGGAAGGTGATTATGTTGCCCTTGATTCTTGGTAGCATTGCCCTGATATGACTAATTTGGGAATGTCCTTCTGTATGAAGGAGCAGAAGACATTCCTTGAGCCATTTGCTTTTTGAGAGCAACTCATTTGCCAACTTCTACACCATTGGATCTATGGTGCTTGTAGATGAATATTCAAAAAATGATGAAGCTATATTTCTATTTGGATCTCTTCTTATCTTCCCTGCTAAGATGAGATCATCTTCTACCTCAGTAGCCAAATGTTGAGCTATAGTAAGATCTATTTGACCACCACGTCTCAAAAGAAAACTTACTTTAGATAATTGAGAATTAATGAAAAAGCATTTGAGATTCTTAGCTATAGGTTGAGCAATTACAAGAATTCTATTTCTAAATTTATCAAATTTGGCTATGAAGTCTCTCATAGGCTCATAAGGCTCTTTTTTCACCTGTGTAAGTTGAGCTAGAAGTGCATGTGCATCTTTTACAGGTTTGAATTTGGCTTCAAACTTATCTTTGAGAGTATTCCAATCAGTCACTGACCAAGCCTGTAGATGATAAAACTAATCTACAACAGTACCTTGTAGTGTCCTCATAAAAAGCCTGACTGTTACATCTTCAAATTTTACTCCGATTACTCCACAAGCTATGCTAAACGCTGCAATATGTTCATCAGGATGAACTTTCCCATCACCATAGAATTTGGGGAGATTCTTTCTTGAACTGAGTGGAAGCTCATGTAGAGGTGGAGTAAGATTGAGAGGACCAAAAGCATTACCCCAAGGGCCTTGAACTACCATTGTAAGATTATGAAAAGGAGGGATAACAAATCTCAGAGGGGTAATTATTGGCAAAGTTTTATCAACAACAGAAGTAGATACTTTGTCCAGCAATGGAGATCTGACTTTAGTAGGAGGAAAGCTCTTGGTTCATTAGAGACTAGATGGTAAAGGAAACAGATCAAAATCACTTTATTGTACCAACTCAAATATAGGGTCAATGATACCTTTAGCCCTTTGGCTTTGTGTATACCTTGAATCTGCTAGATTGTGAAACAAAAATGGAAAAGAATGGACTTTGCTTCAATTTGAAGCTTGAGGTTTTAAACTATGTGTTATTTCTAGATTGGTGTGGAGGTGAATGGATAGATTATAAATGGATAATGGGTATATCTCCAGTAGAGTTTCCAAAAAATGTTGGTTGAATATTTTATCGATCAACGTACTGATAAACAAAATAGGTCTGATCAGCCAAAGTAGGAAGATTAGTCATCCAAATGTGTAGGTTTACCACTTCAGAAGGGGACTAATCTCTCCTCTCATCAAGGGGAGGTTCCCTATAGATAGGCCATATATATATATATATATATATATATATATATATATATATATATATATATATATATATATATATATATATATATATATATATATATATAAACAGAAAATAATACTCAAGGGTAGGACAAACCATCCATCTCTCTTTCTACAGAGATGATGTGTGCTCATCAAAGGAAAAACTCAAGGAAAATGATAGAAAGCACTCCTCTTCTTTCAAAATTACTATACAACAAGCCACAAGAATACTCCAGGTAGTAATAGCAAAATGTAACAAAGGATTTAATAACCAGCAAATTGAGATGCAGCACAAAGTCTATACCTGAATTGCTCAAGAGTAAGATATGAAGGACAATGAGGGCACAAAGTCACCCCAAGATCCTTTACATAGAAATGAAAAGAAAACACACTAAAAGCAATAATGGGGGCACAAAGTCTCTCCACAGTTGACTCTTCAAGACACCTTCTTGACTATTGTCACTAATTTTGCTTGTTGAATTAAAGGAACAGAAGATATATTAAGGAAAAAGACATAAGAATAGTTTCCTCAACAACAAATATATTATAGCACAAAGTCTGAAAAACCACTTTCTTTCTTATTCCAATAACAAAATATGATAAACAAACTAAGCTCAAAGTCTCAGAAGTGTTTTTCAATTTGGGCAGAGTTTTGTTTTGATTGTCAAAAAGAGATCCATTTACAATAAAAGAGAGTCCCTTATATAGCCACTTTAAGAAGGACTCAGGAATAGTAACACATCATGTTGCATTGGAATATGTTAAGAAGATAGGCTAGAACTTAGGGGTGTTTACCCTTTTGATTTTATCAATGTAGAGAAACAAGTCACGCTATTGAAAGTTTGCAACTTTCAATGTCCACCTGGCGATCTGATCCTACCTTCATCGATCTTCCTTTTCTGGTTAATTGAATCGGGTCTTGGATTCAATTTGCTATTATGTTCCTTCCTCACTTTCTGCTGGTCTTGGCCTTGAAGTCTATGAATGCATTTGGGTCTATAGATTCAAAAGATCAACAGTTATTTTATGAGCTTTAAAATTGACGTTTATGCGCCCGTCACTATGTTTTCAATGACTAGTTTGCTATGCTAAATTTGACATCTTCAGGCACGTCAACCCTTGGTCCTTCTTCAGCTTTTCTATTTGGCACTTTCTTGGAAAGAATTTGCCCTTTCAAGCCTTAAGAAATGATCCACTCTGGGTCAAGAAGAGCTCCCTGCAAGGTATCTGCCCTTTGGGCGGTCTTTGAATGGCCTTCAGGCTTCTTGTTTTACATATCCTTGAAGGGCAGGTGGCCCTTCAGCTTTGGGGAAGTGTCCTTCTATTCAGCATTTGGGAGTCCCCCGTAAGGGCACCTACCCTTTAGGGTCCTTTGGCGGCCTTTCACGGGTTTCCTACAGGCATTTTCCTCAGACAAATTCTCACAGACAAAAAGTTTGTGCAAATTTCCCATGAACAAAAAGTCTACAAAAAATGTTTCTATTACTTTTGCCTTGGTTATTTCTTGAAGCTTTCTACCCGTAGCTTCTTTGAATTCTTTCGGGCTTTTTTCTGAAGGAATTCCTTCGGACAAAAAGTCTGAAGGAATTGCTTCTTGCCTTAGTCTTTTTCAAATGCCTTAAACAAAAATCTGAAAGAATTTACCTTTTGAGGCTTTTTTGAAAATGGCCCTTCTGAAGGGTACTTTTGTCATCCAAGTGCCCTCTGTAAGGGTACTTTGTCCTTTGGGAGGCTCTTTGAACTTTTGCATTTGAACTGCTCCGTTGAACCACGACAATGAACCACTTGGTTGAACCAAACATTGAACCAAGCTGATGAACCAAGCTTTGAACCAAAATGGTTCAAGCCGATGGTTCAATTAAATCAAACAAAGCCTTTGAACCATGTGTTTCAACCTGCCTTTGAACCAAAAGATGTTGAACCAATCGTTGAACCAAGTTTTGGTTCAACAGTTCAAACAAAGCCTTGAACCGATTGATGAACCATTTGATTGAACCAAAGGATGAACCAAAATGTTGAAACAAAGCAGATGAACCAATTGAACCGAAAGTGTTGAACTGAATGAACCAAAAGTGTTGAACCAATTAAACCAAAAATGTTGAACCTATTGAACCAAAGTCATTTAACGATTCAACAGTTTAATGGTTTAAGCCTCTTTTGTTTGAATGCTTGTTGATAGACATTTTTGATTGAACCAAGGCACTAAACCAATCTTGAAAATGACCAAGTGTTAGAAACTAAACTGATTCTTTTGGTTGAACCCACCTGTAAAAGCCTTTGAACCTATAGAAATGAGCATACCTGCAGAGTCCATAGAAATCAAGTCTGTAGAAATCAACCTGTAAAGCCCATTGAACTTGGCCTATAGAGTCCGTATATTTTCTCTTCCTACTGATTCCATAGATTTCTCTTCCTATAGAGTCCATAGATTTAAGCCTGCAGAGTTCGTAGATTTAAGCCTGCAAAGTCCGTAGATTCAAGCCTGCAAAGTCCGTAGATTTAAGCCTGCAGAGTCTGTAGATTTTTGAGAAGATTGAAAAATGAGGAATTTGAATGCTCAAGACAAATTTTGAAAAGGGAAGAGACAATTTTGGTCTGTAGGACCAAAATAGTTCAAATGTTGTCCCAAAAATGAGTGATATTTTTGGGGGACAACACAGCCCATGCTGCATCTAATGCCTTGAATGCATTTTTAGTTTTGTCAAGGAGGGCCATGCTAGAATAGAGTGGCCACCTTAACTATGGCATGTTGATTCATCTCATATTTCTTCTCCTAGGCCTAAGTCATCTAGTATGTCACTTGATATATGTGCAACTGTCCACTTCTCTTTTACTTCAAAGGGGACAAACAGGTTATGCCTTTAATGTTTGTAGGCTCAAATATCTACCTAGTGGGCTATTCCACCTACTGGCAATAACTCATGTAGATATTTTGGCCTTTCCCTCTTTCTACTACAATTTAAACCCTTGGGCTACCATTTCCCTTTTCTAGTTCTCTTAGTTCCTTTTCTCAATGGTTCTTCCTTTTACCCTGTAGGTCTCTAAATGCCTTCAAGTCCGTCATCATTTGAAAGCCAACAGCTACTTGGTTCCACTGAATTTGATGGATGTGGGCTTGTCATCCTCCTTAGCAATTCTTTCATGTCTTTCCCACTTGCTTTGGCCACTTTCCACTGATTTCAACAAGTGACACATGGTGTGTTCCACTGTGAAATAGGAGAGGATACATGGCAACATTTGCTTAACTTATAGCAACTTTAGACACCCTTTAAGAGTCCTACAAAATATGACACATGGAAGCTTCCACTAAGCTTTAGAAATAATATAGAAACATTATGACTCAATTGGATTCATGCAGATGCTGACACTTGGTGCGATCCATTTAGTTTACAGGGGACATGTGGCAATTTCCACTTCTTTGAGAAACAAATCATAATGTGTCTTGGCAGATGACACCTAGCAGCTTCCGCTTGACTTATAGTAACTCACTTGGGGCCCATTATAGTCCTTACATTACAAAAGGAAGAAGTTGTAGATGTTGACACTTGTCAGCTTCCACAAAGCTTTACAAGGGACATGTGGCATGTTTTACTGCACTTAGAAAAATATATTGAAACCTTCCACAGTTGCCACTTGTCACCCTCTACAAAACTCTGAGAGAGACTTATTGAAAGAAGATTTGAAGCTTGAAATGTGGACATAGACACGTGTCATGCTCTGCTAAGTTTTAACGGGACACGTGGCATGTTCTACAAAGCTTTAGATACCTTTTGAGAGTCCTACAGAAGATGACATGTGGTGGCTTTTGCTGAGCTCCGAAAAACACTATAGAAACATTTAGGACTCATTTGGATTCATGCAGATGATGATAGTTGTCATGCTCCATTTGAGTGTTAGTAATTCACCTGGAGCCCACCACAGTCTTTACTCAATAATGAAACTAAAGGAAGACACAGTGGCCACTGACACTTGGCAGCTTCCACAGCTATTCAAGGGACACGTGGCAAAATTTGTAGCTTCTTTAAAAAGCACATGGAAACCTTCTATATTGGCCACCTGGCACCTTCCACGGGATGTTGAGGGAAGCTTATTGAAAATAAGCTTTGAAATGTATTATAACCCTGAAACATGGATGTAGACACTTGTCGCACTCTACTGAGCTAGAATAAGACACGTGGCATGTTCTATTGTTTTGAAACTTTATTAGAAATTGTGTCTCAGTAGATGACACTTGGCAGCTTCCACCCTTGGGTTTGTTTTCTTTCTAGAACTCCTTTGAACAGTTTGATTAAACTGACCGATTGAACCAACCCTGGAAATGTCTAAGTATTGGAAACTTGCTCTTTCAAAGGGATTTACCTGTTAAATCCATTGAACCCTTTGAACCTATTAATTTCAAGCATGTTGAGTCCATAGATTTCTTCCTACAAAGTCCATAGAAACTGAGTCCATAGAATCTTGCCTGCAGAGTCTGTAGAATTTTGAGAAGCTTGAAAAATGAGTAATTTGAATGTTCAAAACAAATTTTGAAAAGGGAAGAGACAATTTTAGTCTTGCAGGACCCAAAATAGTTCATATGTTGTCCTAAAAATGAGTGACATTTTTTGGGGACAACACCAACAATATGGCTGAGTATAAAGCCTTAATCATAGGCCTTTAAACTACTTTAGTCCTAGGAGTCAAAATGATCAACATCTTTGGTGACTTCAAACTTGTGGTCAATCAAATCAATGTCTCTTACCAATATAAGAATGATGTTTTGCAATAGTATAAATAGTTAGTTGATAAACTCTTAGCATCATTTAAACACTACCACATCTAGTAACCCCACGATCTACCAATAAATTTGTTGGTACCATATCTTCCCTCACCTCTCATATCCCATTTTTACCCTCTAACTCTAAGCTATCTATCATTATCTATAGACTTACCTAGTCTTCTTATGTCAAACTAAATTCTCTCACCATTTTCAATGTGGAAGAGACCCAACTTGACCTTTGGTATCAGTAGACCTTCGACTATCTTAACCTTGCCATATTTCCTTTTGGGCTTTCCAAGAATACTTGAAGAGCCTTTATCAAGAATATTTCATGGTATACCATTATGGGGGTTCTTTATAAGCATGGATTTCATGGCTCCTCTTTTGTTGCCTACTCAATCATGAAGCCTCTCATGCTATTAAGGAAATGCATGATGGAATCTATGGGGGATACTTTAGTGGCCTCATTGTATCTAAATGCATCCTTCACCCTGAATATTATTGGCCTACCCTTAAATAAGATTGTTGTGATTATGTGAAAAAATGTGTTAAGTGTCAACAACACACTAATATGTATCATACACCTAGCCATAGTCTTCATGTTTCTACTAATTTTTGGCCCTTTTCATAATGAGGTCTAGACCTTATTGGTGAAATTAATTCCCATTATTTTTAGTTACACCATTCTATCATCACTATGATCAAATATTTTACCAAATGGGTAGAGGCTATTCCTCTAGTCTCAGCCAAAGTGAAAAACATTGTAGACTTTACCAACCATCACATCATCTACCACTTCAGTGTTCCTCACAAGATTATCACTGATAATGAAAAATATTTTAAAACAAGCAAGTCCAAGGTCTTTGTGATGCATTCGGTATTAAGTTTCTCCTCATCCTATTGCCCTTAAGAGAATGGATAGGCTAAACCCTCTAGCAAAACTCTTAACAACATGCTCACTAAAATGGTCAATATATTTGGTCAATATTGGCATTTGCACATCCCCTTCACATTATGGGCATATCACACTAGCATTCAAAATCTTAAGAGTGATACCCCTTTCTCTCTTATGTTTTGAGTGGAGGCTATCTTGCCTCTCAAAGCCCAATACCTTATCTTCATATATCTTTGTAAGATATAATTATTGAGGATGATTATTGTCAGCACCATTTATCCCAGCTTGAGCTACTTGATGAGCGTCGCTTAGCCACCCTTACTCATCTTCATGTCTACCAAGAGTGCATTAATCATGCCTATAATAAACACCTTAGAGTGTTAGAATTCAACATCAGAGATCTCATTCTAAAATAAAATCAACATGTCACCATTATAGAGAAAAGAAAGTAGGGTAAGTTTGATTTTAATTGGCTTAGACCTTATATCATAACCCTCAAGTATGGATCAAGAGCTTACCAGTTATCCTCTCTTGAAGGCAACCTAGAACATGAGCCCCTCAATGTTTACATCGACATCCATTCTTTTGTTAAGAAGGATCAAGTTCACCTTTTATTTTAACTTAAGATCATCCCTTGCTTTCAATCACATTCATCTCCCTATTTTAGAAGTAATTGATTAAAATTGAATCATGTGATTATCCATCATAGTCATAGCCTAATATTGAATAATGAGTACCATGGATTTACCCATGGCATGATTCTCATGGTGTTTTCTATCCTTTTGTAGAATAAATTCCCATGATCATCATCCCCTAAACCTCTTTACACCTAATCAACCTTCTTGTGCTTTTAGTTTTGCCTTCATAAAGGTGAGCCCTTAAGCCTATATAAACAAGTCTATGTCAAGCAAAATTAAACAAAGCAAAAAAGAAAAATCCCTACCAATAGTAATCATGGGTCATTCCTAGCATTCACATGTTTCTCTCTTGAAGGATAGCTATTGAAAACATATTTAATAGTGCTCAACATAAGGTGGACTGCTCCCTTGAAGGATAGCTATCAAAAGAATTAAACAAATCACATAAACTTAGACCACTCCCTCGAAGGATGGCTGACTAAAGCATTTGTCAAAACAAGCAATTTCTTGGAAGCTTCTCACATTGATTAGCTTCCCCAGCCCTTGTAAGCAAATAATCAATAGACCCATTATCATTCAAAAAGTAAAAACATAATAATTTTGAAATCCACAATCAGCTCTCATAATCAAACTAAATATTGAAAGCTGCAATCAGCTCTCATGAATAGAATTCCCACATCGATCAGTCTACAATTTGTATGACATGGACTTGTTTATACTGACTCTTCAAAAACCTATATAAGATGCATGCTAGTCTCACAACAAGGTTCTATTTTCATCCATCTCCCCTTTATACACTACAAGTAAGGGATTTGAGCTCACTTAACATTATGTGATCAAGACACCTTTGTTTAACCAACTAACATATACTAATGTGAAGCATTTGAAGGACTTATGTTCCCTAAGCCAATCCAACTTCAATTTTGTTTTATTCCTTGTCAAAGAAGAAGCATCACACCCTTTTCCTATCTTATCATGACTAGTTGATATTTCACTAAGACATTTGTCTCTTGATTATATTCTTTGTTCTCACATCTAGTTTTTATTAATCAACTTATTTCCTAAGCTTTACCATAAGCAAAATAACAACCATAATCATCACATCATATCAATATATGTCATAATCAAATGCATAACCATAATCATAACTATAACAAACATAATAATATCATAACATCCATGAGTAATAAAGTAATCAACTATTTTAACCACATGTCTAAATCTAAATAATGAAGCCTATTCATTAAAATTTAGTGTGTCATAAACATACATGTCAAAAATTATAACCATGAATAAAATCCATTTCATGCCTAGTTAGGTGAGTTTACATCAGTGTCTAGCATCCATAACATAAGCATAATCCATAATCAATATAAACATCACAAGCATTAACATCAAAGAAAACCATAGACCATAAGTATGAGCAATAAACAAAGATTATATATATAACTTGTGAGTCAAATAACATCATAATATATACAACAAATATAAATGTCTCTCTCTCTCTCTCTCTCAAAATATACATCTCGCCACATCAACACATAGGCTAGAATCAAAATGATGTACAAAATCAAAATATCATATCACATGTGTCTTCTCTATGCCCTTGGGGCACCACTACCACTAGCCCCTATTGCACTGTTGCCTCATGGTGTCTATCCTGAAGTACCTACCTATCTAGTTGTAGATGTGACCCACTAACTAGGTATCACTACACTTGCACCACTTGCTATCCTAACTCTATACTCACCCCATTAAGGCTCTACTAGGTATTGAGTGAAGACTATAACCTCATAATATCATAATTTTTATATGGTGGCTATGTACCTCTGCATATCAATGATCCCTACTAGACTTTTTGGTGTTGTTGCTACTTCCCCAGCCTATCTCAAAGCATCTTTCTCCTAGGTGACTAGGGATAGTGTAGCTCTAACCTAGTCCTTCTCACCTATCATAGTGGCTAGCTAACCTTGTAATGTATCCACATGCCCCTATAATTTTGTCACTTGTGTCTATGTCATAGCTAGTGTTGTTTGTGTCTATACATCGAGGCCAACCCCCTGTACCTGAGCCCTCTGGCCTCTCCATGGTTAGGTCCACATCCATAGCCTTCTTACCACCATCATGCCAACCAAAATCTACTACCATATATAAATCTTGATACTATGTAGGGTACCCATCAATTACTGGCCTCATTGGTATCTCCTCATGATCTAGGAGTGACCATACTAGCTGTGGGTTTGGAAGAAGAATCTCAACATCCTCTTGCCTATACCTAAAAAGTGGACCTAGAATGCCATGTACCAAGTCAAATTGTCTCCATATCCTATCAAATGGAATGAGTTCCACCTCTCCATCCCTTTGGCCAAGAATCCACCTATAACTCTAGAAAGAGAATGTATGTCTCCTTTACCCAGCCCATTCTAAGAACACAACATATGGTCTCTAAATAATGTCTCTAATCACTAGTGTACCTAAAGCACCCTTGAACCAATCAACATCATGGGATCCTCCTCCACCTAAAATAGAAAAATCACCTCTACTAAATAAAGTCAACTGAGAAATCTATCTGAGTGTATCCCATCTACGATAATCCCATTAGCCTTAGCACCTAGATGTGCTCATAGGCCCAATGGTGTAGCACAAGACTGACACTAATGCCATATTCCTATGGGCCCTAAAGCCCCACAAATCCCTATAGATCTAAACCAAAAGTACTGGTACCCATCCAAACATGGTATTCCTCAATAACAACTCAACCAATATCCCCAATATCAAGTATAAAAACCTCCCACTACTTGAGTCAAGAAGGGAAAAACATGAAATGGCCATCATCAGCATAGTCATAAGTCTTCTCTCACTTTATGACCTCTAATACACTATAATTTAGCTAAATCCCCAAGCATGTCATCTCACATGATCACTATCATCTCCATATAATAGCTTTAAATGCTCATCATGTTTCTCCTACTCTATGTGGTCAATTAGATCACCCCATATGGGTATTCATGTAATTTTATTTACATCTTCTATTAAGATCATGATCTTTCTAGTGGGTAGTAGGAAAGTGTTCATGGCCAAATCTCATCTCTCAATGAGAGCCACAATCATAGATGCCTTACAGGCCACATGCTGGTACTACCTCATTGCTTTAAGGCTGACCTCCTCCATATGTGCCTAGTCTATAGGGGTCATCCCCTGGTGAATCTCTATGAATATGCATGACACTCAATCATGCATTTTTATCTTCTATCATGCCTACAAACAATCAATAATAAACACACTTAGTCACCTATACTCTATTGCCTATACACTTAGCCCATTCACCCTACCTGACTTCACCCATTTGACCATTTGGTAGAACTCCTACCAAAATTAAAATTTAAAACCCAATAACTTAATATCTTAATTCATCAAATATTACCCCTCAAACCTCTCATTGACACTATTCACATCTTAATCCAACCATTGACCTATGTAAAACCTATCACATCCCTTACACTTACCTTTAAAATCTCTACCATTCAGCCTGACCACCGATCCTCATGATGACCATAGATGGTCACATACCCCTTTTTTTGATAGATGTTGGTTAGGTTGATCATCGATGGTCACTATGTATGACCATAGGTAGCAATTTTATAACCCTACTCTGCCTTAAAATTATCATAAACACTTACACTATCCCCTCTTTTCCTACTTAATACCTAACCCCACACTAGTTACCCTACCCCACCCTATCAATTTCAAAATATACCTAAAAAATTGACCAAAAATCAAAAACCCTACCTAGGGTAAAAAAACATAAAATCCAACCCAGCAACACAAATGCTAGTTCAAATGTCTATTTAATTGTTATAACCAAAGCACACTATAACTACATATTTAAAAATACCAGCTAACTCATTCTTTGACCATCATCAAAGATTAATCTAGGGACCCACCCGTCCTCATCCATGTTCATGCTACATTCTACCTCCATCAAACTCAATCACTCAGTCCCCTCAATCTGGCCACCATCACCTCTCAAGCAATCACCATCAGCAATATTCTTGCCTAATGCATCCAAATCCATATCTCCAACATCAACAAAAGCCAATGATAAAATGACTTAAAATGATATACTTTTTACTTTTAACCCCCATGACAGTGTAGCTTTAGGGTTTTTACCTTGACCATTGATGGTTAGGGTGACCATTGATGATAATTCTTTAGAACCTTGATCATCGATGGATAGGGGTTTAACTCTTTATAAGTTACCTCTTCATCCATGTAAATTTTCAATAGAACCCAAAAAATTACCCACCCATGGAGACTGCCTTCTTCACCCACCTTGACTACCTCATCACCTCACCATTGGTCTATTTTAGCCCAACTAACATGTATTTTGTGATGCCTTTTACCTGATCCTTTGACTATAATGATAACATTTCCATGTTGACCACATTTTGCACTTGTGCCACCTATCGCATACCCAACCCACTTGTGTCTTCTCGAGAGCACTTCTTACCTTAGATACTCATGACACTTGCCCAATTTGTGTTTTCATCAGAAGCACTTCATGCCTTGGATACCCACCAAAATAACAAACATTACTTAGGAGACATGCATTTACAACTGTACCCAGCCACCACACCTAAATGTGATCACATAGTCCACTTGTCACTTGTCCTTCTAAACATTGACCTTTATTTTGATTAGCTATTTAGTTATAACAACCTAGTCTTTACATGATCTTGGCTATCACACTTTTTATTAGACTTTGTGCACTTGTTTTCTCTTCAGTGCCCAATGTATCACTAACTTTCATTATGTTCACCTTCATCATCACCTTCATCCACCTCATAAAACTTGCACCTGATTTTGTTTTACCTCATCAACTCTTGGTTTGAGGGGGAACACCTTTCCCCATACTTGGGGCAACTAGACCTTCGACCAGTACTCAATTTTTATTTTGCAGATTGTTAATTCAAATCTAAATAACAAAAAAAGGCAAAATGTAGACATCAAAAATATGCACACTATAATTCCAAATGTCAAAACACCCCTAGACCACCTAACGACCCTCTTGGAACCAATTTGACCCTTTCACCCTTAGCCAAGCCTAACCATGGTCATTTTGACTAATTGACTTAACCTACCCTTTTACCCATTCTTTACCTTATCCCTCAACCATCAATGATCAAGATGACTACTGACGGTCACCCTGACTATCAATGATTAGGGTCCACCATCCCAAACACTAGCATGCAAACATCTACCTTGATTTTCTAAAAATAACTCATCTAAATCCAAGTGTGAGATATTGTATACACGAGCTATAATTATAAATCCTAGTTAACATCTTATTGCACCTTTATTTTTTATCTATAAGAAGAGAGGGTTAAGAGGTGAAAGGGGTCACATCCATAACTATCAAGAGCTTTTGCATCTAGAGATTTTTTTTGTAGGTGATTTTCTAATGATCTAACCATCATGATATAAATCTAACTTATCACCTCCCCTCGGTCAATAGTCAAGTACTGTTACTCTACCAAAATCATGGTAGACTCTATTAATGAACCAACTAACCCAAATATTCATCCAACCAACCTTCTTCAAGCTAAGTGCATGTTTTATAATATTCATTTACTTTATTTTTATTTTGAAATTAAACCAGCACCAACTCATCTCTCAAAATCTAACTTTGTGATCTCATCTATTGGCTATTTATTACCTACATCATATACACAGTAACTATTGATCATCAACTTGACTATCGATAGTTTATCTAACTGCCTACAGTTATCTCAACCATCGATGGTCACCTTAACCATCGACGATCACACCAACCATCAATGGTCATTATGGTAGAAAATAATAGTAAGTTATTTTCACCCTCTTAGCCTTAACCAAACCCAATTTTATATGTTCTTACCTATTCACAGACCCCTATCTAATTTTTTGAAATAGACCCAAGCCATTTAGCATTAGTGTTGACTTGTTTATTTCTATATTAGTCATTCTTAACCTATTTTTTAGCAAGCATTTCTTCTGTAAAATTTGAGTACCTTTTGATTATTAATGCAAGTACCTTATCTTCTATTTTTTGAAATTAATTATTTAAAATGTATGGATTGATAGCCCCTGAGGAAGTTCTTTATTATGGCATCTAGATAACGTTAGGTAATCCACTCAACTATCTATCTAACCAACCATTTTCTTTAGTGTTGTCTTATTTATAGGTCATCCTCCCAAGCCAAAGAATATTTCTTCACAATCATCTGATTCAATGCATGCATAATCAAATAGGTTTTTTAACTATACCCATATTTAATTTCTTCTTCTTTTACCAAAACATAATCTAAAATTCATTGAAACAGGGTGGTTGGGTGGAGGAAGAGGGATATGTCCATGGAATGGACACCTTTGTCATCCCCTTATCCTTTGGTTGAGTCTATGATTGTGTGACCACATGGATGGTATGGATTGGGGGAGGAGTTAGGCTAGGTGATTTCTTTGCTTCTTATTCACTCTAAGGTGAGAGTGGAGGGGTAGGTAGGTGTTGATCGATAGTTGTTAGTTCTTGGATTGATGTCAAGCTCATAAGGGGCTTATCTGATAATAAGTCATCCTCATGATATAACTGATGGGCTATCACTTGAAAAGATTTATACTTCTCTATGTCATGCTCATGTGTTATATGGTATGAACATACTAATTTGTCAGTGTACTAAGTCTAGGACTATGTGGGTTAAATGGTTTAATAAGTGGCAAGGTTAAGCAAGATGCTTGTAATAATCTATATAGGATGGTGGAGTAAGACTCAAACCATGGTGGTAGAGGCATGCATGGCTCAGATTTGGTAGTGGGGGTGAAAGCCCTTTAAGGATTGGTTTTGATATTCAAAGACTTGGGTTAATGGGTGCCCTTGGTGGATGGTTTGGGTCTTGGTAGATAGGTTGAGGGTTAGAAATTTTTGGGTTAGATGTTCGAGAGATAAGCATTTTATTTATAGTTGGTTGGGAAATAGGAGGTATACGCATGGGTGTCTCAGTAAAAATAGGTGTGGATGAAATTAAAATTGATGGTGTAACTAAAAGTGGTGGTTGGGTTTTGAGTGGGATGGTTGGCTTCTTGATTAAGGTAGAGGGATGAGATCCTAAAATAGAGGGAAAAGTGGAGAGGGGAGGTAGAGTTTTGATTTTTGGGTTCTTAGGTGGTTTTACCTTCTTTATTGACTTATCTTGGGGTTTATTTGATAGGTTTAGTGGGCTTAAGTCCAACTTTACTGACAGGTAAGTAATGTTATGAGTATGCAATATGCCAAGGTTCTTATTGGGTTTTATTAGGATGGTAGGGGTGATTTGGTGACTTTGGGTGGGTTTGGTTCTGATGTTGTTGTTATAGTTTGATGGGTAGAGGTGTTTGGTAGTTGGATTGTGGAGATAGTGGTTTTGATAATGGAAAAGGAAGGTTTTTCTAGTAAATAAGGCTCCTACTTGGTTCTATAAGGGATTTGAAGTTGTTTTCAAAAGGTGGCCCAGTCCAGGTTAGGGTTAGATATGAACTCTAAGTTTTTAACTAGTCTAGAGAAGGGTTTATAGATGGGTCTAAATCCCCTAGTAGTGGGGTCAAAGGATAGACCTAGGGGGTCGAGAGGGAGAATAATCACCTCTTCCTTTTCATGATCAATAATTTCTAATATCTGGGAAGATAATTCCTTGGTGTGTAGGCAAAGTTATTTCTTCCTTAGGAGTGGTTGCTAAAGGAAGAGTGGGTTATTGTATGATTGAGGAAAATTATAGGGTGGAAATGGTTTCTTCCTTTGATGTACATAACAAAGGAGAGGTTGGTGACTCTACTACCTCAATAATTGGAATAGGAGAAGAGGTGATTGGATCAATGATTTCCTCAGTAATGAGTATGTCAAGAACCATATTGACAATATGGGCCTCGTGATTATGAGAGGATTTTAATTTTTTTTCATTATTGGTAAAAGTAGAATGGTTGGGAAATGGTTGTCTAAATATGTCAAGTGATTGGTTCAAAGGTGCATTGGGTTTATCCAACATAAGTTCCCCCTTGTCAATGAGAGTTTGGACAATGTTCTTGAAGGTATTACACCTACTAATGTCATGTCTAATAACTTGGTGTAAGGTGCACATTTCATTCTCCTTGTACCAACTAGGTAGAAGATGAGAGGAATCAAATTATTGTAGAGATTTGATCAAAGGGATTTGTATGATATTAGCTTTTAACAATTTTCCCAAGATCAAAGCGTATGACTCCCCAAGTGGGGCAAATTGCATTTAGATGTTAAGGTTTGGGTTCCTAGTATTTTGATTGGAGGAATTAGAAGAGTTGGATTAGTTAACAATGGGTAGAGTGGAAACCTTAAGGACAACCACATTTGTGGTTCCCTTGTTATTGGAATTAACATTGGTTTGGTTATTGGATTTGGAGGGGCAAGCCTCATTTTATTTGAAGGTGGAATTATTATTTCTCAATTTCAACTTCCCCTCATCAATGGCTCTATTCTCTAGTTCTCATGACATGGTAAAAGCTTCATCAAAGGTCTTGAAGCTTTGAACTCATAAGGTAGAGGAGATATGTTTGGCACAGGCTTGAGTAAAAAGTTCAATCAGCTTGGGTTGGGTTAGAGAGAAGGAGAGTTGGTTTATCAAACTTCTCCAATGGGCTACAAAGTTAGAAATGGATTCATCATCAAATTATCGAATAGAATAGAGATAAGTGATGGATACTTTCTTAGAGATGTTTATAGAAAATTAATCTAAGAAAATTTGAGCTAATTGGGAAAAAAAGAGGGAGTGCTTTGTAATAGCATTGTACCAATCTAGCGTTGACCCTGATAGGGACATGGAAAAGGTACAAAGGAGAAGAACATCATTATAGGCAATCATATAACACAAATACCTAAATTATCTTAGGTGTTGTTGAGGGTCCTCCTTATTCTATAACTTTGAGAAATTTAGAAGTTCCCATTGAGGAGGATATGGTAGATTGGGGACAGATGGGTGAATTGGTTCATTACAGATTTGGTCATATGAAAAAATATTATGAGATCCAAAAATAGATGATTCCAAAGTAGTCATTTTGTCTATTAACATTTTGATAAGGTTGGTTTGGGGTTGTACACCCCCATAGTTGCAAGGTAGATTGTGTTGGGTCTAGGTAGGTTCAACATATGTATAGTTGGTGTGGGTTGAGTGGTTACCATATGTTAGTATGTAGACATGGGTGGTTGGGATGATGCCACATATAAATATGTGGAGATAAGTAGTTGGGTAGAAGGTAGAGGTATGTACCCTTTTAGGTTTGGCATGTAGCTTAGGTTCTATATAATGAGCGTGTAGACACTATAAAACCATGCACAATGGTTCTAGATGTTGAAACACCTCTGGATAAAACCATTACCTAACCTCTAACCATGATCCTAAGTTATTTTAGCTAACTAGATAAACCTAAATCACTAACCTACCTTTTTACCCCTATTAGATTTGAACCCTCTTCCACTGATGGTCACCTTGACCACTGATGGTTAGGTCCCTACCACCTAAACACTCAAACTTGGTATGTGTGTGAACCTAAACATATGATAATTTAATTTATGTAACGAGATAATGCATCAAGAATTAAATTAGTGTAACAAGTTTCAGCCCTTATAGAATCTACACCTCCATCTCTTTTTCCTATAAAAGAGAGGAAAAAGAGGTGAAAAAAGGGATCCATTGATCTAAGAAATTATCAATTAGACAACCAAGCTATCAACCAATAGTCATCAGGAGCTTCTAGCATCAAGAACTTCTTTGCAGATCTTCCTTCAACAAGTTAGCAGCCATGATAGAAACCTAAACCTTTACCAAAATTTTTTTTTAAGCATAGTACTATTACTCTACCAAAATTTCTTCTCAATCTACCATTAGTCATCAAGTAACAAACTAGATACATTTCATATTTCAAGTTTTGTTTATTTGTTTTCTAACATATTTACCTAACCCAAACCCTTCTGCTTATTACCCTCCAACCCTTTGACTCCTAATAGACCTTTAGCAAGTTGTTGTATCTATTTTACTACCCTTTTTTAAACATACTCAGAACCCAAAACAACCATCAATGGTCACCCTGACCGTCGATGGTCACCTTAACCACCGATGATCACCTTAATCGCTAATGGTCATCCCAACCATTGATAGTCATTGTGGTAGGAAATAATAGAAAGATATTTCCACCTACTTACTCTCAACCAAATTCCACTTTTTGTCTTTCTACATATTCACAAAGACCCCACCTATTTTATAAACCTAACCTAATCTATTTAGCATTAGTATTGACCCACTTATTGATATAATTAATCTATTTTCCTTATCAGGTATTTATTTCTTCTTATATTCCCTTTCAATATTTTTTGTCAGTTGATGCAAATATTTCATCTTTATTTCTTTCAGCTTAACTATTTTAAAAGAGTGGATTAATAGCTTTCTAATAAGCTCACGCTTCTTGGATCTAGCTTACGCTAGGCAATCCAATTTGTTATCCATCTAACAATCCCTTTGCATTAGTGTCTTCTTATCTATGGGTCATTTTTCTTAAGACAACAAGGAGCTCTTCATAATCATCTAGATCACACATGCACAAACAAACAAGTTCTTCTACCATACCCGTAATCAGTTTTTTACTTCTTCTTTAACTAAAAAATAAACTAAAATTGAGAGAAATATTTTGGCACGTCTAGTGGGACCTAGTAGCATCTACGTGCCCTTTCTCTTCTTTAGTCTATGCTCATATAAAGAAATCAAAATTTATTTTGGGTATAAAATAAACCTTGCATACATTGATTTCTTGCATGTTTAGCTCATGCAGTTAAAAATTAAAGGAAAAGTAATTCAATCATAACTTCACTTCTTTATCACACACCATACCAAACCACTTAAATCAATCAAAACATCATAACAATTGACATAAGGCTTGACTAAGGTTTTATCTCCTAGTAGATCACCTTCACCCTTTGGCTATCTTACTTAGAGGTCATTACCAAGTAGATAAACCTAAACTCAGCTCTCTGGTTGAGTCTAAACTCTAGAAATTGGTATATACTGGCTAAGCACCTGACAACCTTATCATTCTAGTGTGTGAAGTGAGGGGGTAGGATCCAATACCAAGCCACGTATTGATTTCCAACACATATCCTTTTAAGAGCCTTAAACACCTAAAACTAACCATAGACTTCTTTTCTAGTACCTATTCTACAAACTAAAGTTCTTTTTCACACTTTTCAACTAAGGCATAAGCCAAAATCAAGATAAAAGGTACCCTAAGATTTTTAAACACAATCTAGTGGATGTTTTGATTACTTTAATATCTTTTTATTTTGTTTTCTTTATGTTTGAATTGTGAGCTTTCCTTTATTCCTTTGTATTTCTCACATGGTCTTTACTAGACAACAGTTGAGGAACCAAACCAACCAAGACCCACCATCCTTTTCTTCTTCCTCCATGGATTATACCTCAGATGTTGAGGGTTCTCCCCATACTTTTACCCCCTACCATGCCTTGAATTATTGTCTAAGGTGATGTTGATTTTACCACATTCCTTGGTAACAACCTTGTGGCCCTCTAACATTACCTCAACAACCTATTTTACTGCACCCTTGCTTAAATTACTCCTAGTGATCCACCTTATGGCATGCCTCCTCATCTTATGGTTTCCACTACCTATACCCAACCTATGATCACCCAAACATCTTCCTCCCCCAGTAACACATCTACTACCTCCACCCAAACTCAATCAAATAACCCAGCCAATAACCAAACACCCCCTACACCAACCATCAATTCCTCCAACATAGGGAGAACCTCACATATTATTACTTATAATTCACCCACCATGGGGATATCTTCTACCCATATTTCCACTATTCCCCTTATCACTACTAACCCACCAATTTCCATGTGCTATCTATACCTTCGACCCTTCCACCTATTAGTCCCAGATTCACCACTCACCCCTAACCAATTAACCCATCCATACTTCCAACCCAATTTATATCAATTCACCAATCTCTCAATATGATCATACCTTTGAACCAACCCACATCAACTCCTTAACAAATACCTATGACACCCTACCCATGCTATGTTCCTAATCCATAAGGATACATAGCTCTATCTTCCACTTAACTTCTTATGCCTATTAACCCTTATCTAGTAGCATCACAACCCTTGATGACCACATACCAACATGTGGCATTTCCTCATCATTTTACCAATTATCTATATATTACATCCACCTAACCTCAACAAAATTTATTATACAATTATGGAACTCCCCAGCCCCAAATAGATTTCATCAAACTATTGATGGACAAAATGACCAAGCTAGAGTCATCTATATCTAGGGCTCATAACCTCTTATCTTACGACCAAATCTATAATGAACCTATTTACCCATCTGTCCCTATCCAACCTTACCCCCCTCAATGAGAACTACCCAAATTTTATAAATTCCAAAGAAAGGAGGACCCCCAACAACACTTAAGAGTGTTTCAGTATTCTTGCTACTTAATTACCTACTATAATGCTTTTCTCCTTCGCACCTTTCTTATGCCTTTATCTGGACCAACATTATATTGGTATAGTGTTATCACCAAGCACTCCATATTTTATTTTTCCCAACTCACCCAAACCTTTTTAGACCACTTTTATATCAATATATCTAAGAAGGTCTCTATCACCGACCTTTACTCCATTAGGAAATTTGATGATGAATCAATTGTCAATTTAGTAGCCTGATGGAGAGGTCTTATCAACCAGTTCTCTTTTTCTTTACCCCAACTTGATTTGATTAAACTTTTCTCTTGATCTTGTGCTAAATACATTGCCCCCACTTTATAAGTTCAAACCTTTAAAACTTTTGATGAGGCTTTCACCATGGCATGCAAACTAGAAATCAGAGCCATTGATGAGGGGAAGTTGAAACTAAGAAATAAAAACTCTAGATCCAAATCCAACAACCCTTACCATACAAAACTACCAACCAATCTAACTACCCTAACACCAAACCAAAGGCAACCACAAATATGGTTGTCCTTAAAACTGCTCCATCTCTGGTTGTCAACCAACCCAACCAAACCAACTCCTCTAAATCCTCTAATCAATAAACTCAAAATCAAAATCAGGCTACCCCAAAATAATACACTCCACTAGGGGAGTCATATGCTTCAGTTTTGTACAAGTTGCTCGAAGCCAACATCATACAATTTCCCCTATCAAACCTCCTCAATAATTTGATGCTTCTTCCCCTATTCCTGGTTGGTATAATGAGAATGATTTATGTACTTTATATTGTGTCATTGGACATGACATTAGTATGTGTAACACCTTCAAAACCATTATCCAAAACTTCATTGATAAAGGAGAACTTGCATTGGACAATCCCAATACACCCCAAAATCAGTCACTTGACATTTTTTGATAACCTTTTCCCAGTCATGTCCCTTCTACCAACCATGATGACAACAAACTAGAAGCATCTCATGCTCATTAGGTCCATACAGTCAATGTAATTATCAATGAACCTATCATTGAGGAAACCACTACCTCAACTATCTCTTTCTCCACTCCACTTATTGAAGTGGAGGAATCACCCTCCATTCCTTTAGATACCCAAATAAAGGAAGCAACCATATCTTTTCCTTCACTTAATGAGATAATAGACTTATCCACCTCTCCTTTGATATAAATATCAAAAGAGGCAACCATTGCCATCACACTTTCCTCCCCCATCATGGAAACACCCACTCTCTTTGGAAACCATTCCATAAAGAGAGATCACCTTATCTACTCCTTCCATGGAGGGAACATCCTCTTAAATCTTAGAACCTTTCATCAAAGACAAGGGTGAAGAAACCATTCCCTTACCTCAACCTATGGGCCTAATCTTTGAATCTAATGCCCAAGGAATTAAACCAATTTACAAACCCTTCTCTAGACTAGTCCAAATCTTAGAATTCTCTTCCCAACCTAATTTGGATCAAACCACCTTTTGACACTATCTTTGGCTCCCCTATCAAAACAAGCATGAACCTTCAACCCCACTTTCATCCACCATTAAACATATCATCACCTCAATCCCTTCATCAAATGTCTCTCCCTCCCAAGTCATGGAAGAACCATCCAAACCATCCCCATCCAAAATTATCAAATCACCTTACACCTATTTAATCAAACCTATCAAGAACCTAGGGGTACTTCCTACTCATAGACTTATCTAACCATCTTATAAGTTGGAATTAACCCCATCTAGTCCACCAAATAAAACCTTGACCAAACCAACCAAAAAGGTGGAGCCACCTAAACTCCCACCTAGAATCAGAGCCATACCACCCCCTTCCCTCTTACCTTCTATCTTGGGACCCCATCCTTCTTCCATCCTAGGATCCCATCTTTCTATCAAGAAGGCCAACCCTCCCAAAACTACCCAAACTAAACTTCCTCTTTTTATGCTACCTTTCCCTACCCCCTCTAAATCATCAAACTCCTCATCATTTTTAACCAAACTATCTACCTTTACCTACCCACCTATCTCCAAACCTGCATCATCTCAATCATCCACCTCCAAATCTTTCACCTTTAAACCTTCCACCTCAAAACCATCCAACACCAAGCAACCCCAATCAAACCCGCCTACCAAAACCATTCTACCACACACAACTTCTATGGTGAAACCTACTTCTAAGAAGGCTCCCACCTCGAAAACCAAAAGCCAATCACCCTTAACACCTTTGCTTGAATTTTATTTGACCATTTTATAAAGTTTGTTACAAAATTCCTCCTTAAACATACCACATGTCAAACCCTTTGACCCTTCAAGTCCTAAACCATCTTGGTTCAATGACAGTTTAATTTATTCATATCACAGGACACCTGAGCACAACATAGAGAACTACAAAGCTCTCCAAGCACTTGTCCATAACTTATGGGATGAGGATGATCTATTATCTAATGAACCTCTATTAAAATCATCATCAACACAACCCCCAAATTAACCTATCCAACACTCACCCACTCTCTTACTCTCATCCAAGAGTGAGGAGGAACCCAAGTAGCCTTCTAGACCAATGTTTCCCCTCATCCACACTACCCATATGGTCAGCCAATCTCAGGCCCAATAAAAATATGAGGAAAAGGCCAAATTGTCCATTCCATATACATATCCTTCCACCCTTCAACATTCTAACTAAACTCAAGCACTTCACCTTCACCAAACCCCAAAATATCCATCTTAGGAACCTTTCCCTCCAACCCTTTTAAATTTATCTAGTGAGTCATTCTGAAATAGTTTCACCAAACACTGGTGAAGATAAGCCTATATGAACTAATTAACACCTCACCCCATCTCCACCAATCATTGATAAAAACCTTTCAATCTATATAGGTTTAACCCAAAGACCCTCGACCTCTTGTAGCCTTTGTCAAAACTCTTCATCTTTCCACCCTTATCACATTTAAGGATTCAAAAATACCTTTTGTTCATCCTAAAAATGCCAATCCTCCCCTCTTCATCACTACATATATCAATCAAACCCATATCAAAAGGGTGATGATTGATAGGGGAGTTAGTATTAATATTATTTCCTCCCATACTTATGACCAACTCCAACTTCAAAAGAATATCATGTTAGAAACCACAATGGTCCTCTGTTCTTTTAATGATATTATGACCACATCCTTGGGAATAGTCATCTTCTATATTTGCTTAGGACCTCACATGTTTTTAGAGCTCTTCTATGTCATAAAAGGTGAGTTTTAATACAATGTCTTACTTAGATACCCTTGGATTTGCTCTATGATTTGTGTCCCATCCACCTTGCATTGATGTGTCAAGTTTGAACATGAGGTTCAGGTCATCAACATACAATTTTACCCTAGTATTTTCACATCTTACAACATGACATATCAACTTAATGATATTCTTCTTCCTTGTTCATCCACCTCACTACCAACCAACAATGACTCTACCCCTACCATTGATGAAGCTTTAACTAGCTCATATATCCCTTCTTCTCATATCCCTACAGAGGACCCTTTGGAACCTATGTTCCAACATCTCTCACTAAGAGAGTATCATATTTTGGAATTAGATGCCCTCCCTACTCCTCAAGAGTATGGGAAGCTTGACCATAATCCCAGTTATGATCCCAATATCAAAACCATCATTCCTTTCAGGCTTCCCAACCACCAAACCAATTTCATCTATGGGGGACTTAATCATCTGCTTCTAACTTCTTCCACCATCTCTTTTACTTGACCATTTACCTTTAATTTATCTTATTTAGACAAATCAGAATTTGCCAAATTATACCTTCATAAGTGTGCCTAAAATGGATTTAGCCTTGGTCATTATGACCATGGACCCCACTAGTTACCTTTGATCAAAACCCAAAAACCTTGTGAGCTATTTGACCTTGGGTTCAACCCACTAGAATAACCCACCAATTTACCTAAACCCATCACCACCACTAATACATTCCATTCTCACCAACCCCATCTCCTTTAAATTTTGAGTATTTTAAAACCATTCCTTCTAACTTTTTTTTAGTTAATGCCATTATTTTGGGCCTCTTGACCTATCAAAAAGGTGGTCAAACTAAAAATTTCCCTCTTATTCATCCTAAAATGGTAGAAAATGATTTTCCTACTATCCACACCATCTAACTTCAAGATGATGATTCCATTCTCACCTATCTTGGTGTAAGGGATTCTTCTATCCACAAACCCCTTCCTCCTAAAAACTAAACCATGTTGAATGAATCCACTATCAATGTCAACATGGGTACTCAGGATAACCCTTGCATTATAAAGATTGGTCAATCCCTAGATCCCTCAAAGCAATAGGATTACCCTTCCTTCCTTTACGACCAAATCATATAATTTGCTTGGTCCTATCAATATATGCCCAAAATTAACCCTTCCATAGCTCTCCACAATATTGTCATCTACCTCGATGCTAAACATGTTAGTTAAAAGCTTTGTAATATGCACCCTCATATCACCCTTCTAGTTAAAGAAGAGCTTCAACACCTCTTATCTTTTAATTTCATTCAACCCATTGATTATCCCTAATGGGTTTCTAATATCATTCCCATCACCAAACCCATAAAGATACTTCACCTTTATGTCAACTATCATGACCTCAACCTTTCTTGTCCAAAGGATGACTTCCCTTCGCCTAACATTGACTAACTTGTTGATATTATGGTCAGCTATGAGATGTTATTTCTCATGGATGATTTTTTGGGATATAATCAGATCCTAATTGCTCTCAAGGATCAACCTAATACTTATTTCATCACCCCATGGGGAACCTTCTGCTATAGGGTCATGTCATTTGGTCTAAAGAATATTAAAGCAACCTCCCATCATGCAATGGCCTACATCTCCCATGATCTCATCCACAAAATAATAGAGGACTATGTATATGATCTCTTTAGAAAATACAAATATTGCAAAGATCATCTAGAAGCTCTCAAAATTATCTTTGAGCACCTAATCCATTTCCATGTCCAACTCAACTGCAAAAAATGTGTATTTGGGGTCCTATCTAGAAAGTTTCTTAGCTTTATCATCTCTCTTCGAGGAATTGAAGTAGACCCTACCAAAGTTAGAGTGATCCTCAACATGACACATTTAACCCACCTTAAGCAACTCTACAACCTGTAGGGGAATCTCCAATCCATCTTTCAATTCATCTCTTAGTTATTAGATAAATGTCAGCATTTTCACCATCTTCTCAAGAAAGATACATCTTTTAAGTGGACTAAGGACTATCAACAAGCCTTTGATTCACTCAAAGATTAAATTCCTTCTCCACCCATTCTTATCCCTCCTAAAGAGGACCAACCCTTATACCTTTATATCTCTACCACTAACCATTCCTAAGGGGCAATACTCGCTCATCGTGATGAACAAAATAAAAAATAATTTGTCTACTATATAAGTCAAATAATTATAGAGTATGAGACTCAATACACCCATTTTGAGAAGCTTTATCTCACCTTAGTTTTTGTCGCTTTCAAACTTCATCTTTACCTCCTCAATCACAAAACCTTTATCATCACCAACACTGACCCACTCAAGTACATGCACTCGAAACCATACCAAAACTAGTGTATGGCCAAGTGGCTCATGCTCCTAGTTGAGTTTGAGTTTGAGTTCCTCTAGAAGAATTTGATTAAAGGGCAATTCATTTCTAATCAATTATTTAAATTTCCCTTTCTAGATACCAACCACTTCTTGCATTTTTGAATGATTCCATCATGACTCTTTCTCAAGAGGACATCACCTACCAAATGACCATGTTCTTCGATGGCTCAAAGTTCCAATACAATGGGGGTTTCAAATTTATTCTCATTCCCCTCAATGGTGAACCTCTTCCTCTTTCTTTCAAACTTGATTTTGAGTGTACCAATAATATGGCTTAGTATGAAGCCCTAGTAATAGGTCTCCAAACTAATTTAGGTTTTGGAGTTAAGATGATCAGTATCTTTGGTGATTCCCAACTTGTAGTCAACCAAATCAATTGATCCTACCAATGTAATAATGATGTCTTGCATAGTAAAAAAACCTATTAGATGTACTCTTAGCATAATTTGATCATTGTCTTATCTAATATGTTATGTGCTCTATCAAAAATTTCATGGATACAATGGCTTCCCTTGCTTCCCAGATCCCAACTGCACCTTTCAATTATAAACTCTTTGTCACAATTCATCATTTTATCACACCCTCTTATATTCAATCTGAAATCCCTACCATTTTTAGTGTAGAGGAATCTCTACTGAACATTTGGTATGAATAAACCTTTGACTACCTCAACCTCAACATCATTCCTCCCAACCTCTCTAGGAATGCCCAAAGAGTCTTTTTTTAGAGTACCTCTCATTATACCATACTATGGGGAATCCTTTACAAATGTGGTTTTGATGGCATCCTTCATTGCCTACGTAGCCATGAAGCTTCCCATACTATCAAGGAAATGCATGATGGAATCTATGGAGGACACTTTAGTGGTTTATCTATCACTAAACATATCCTTCACCTTGGATACTATTTTCCCACCCTCAAGCAAGGATGTTATGATTATGTAAAGAAGTGTGTTAAATGTCAATAGCATGCCAATTTAAATCATACACTGACACATTGCCTTCAGGTATCCAAATATTTTTGGCCCTTATCACAATGGGGACTAGATTTCATTATGGAAATCAATCCCCATTCTTCACAGCAACACCACTCCATCATCACCACCACAGAGTATTTCACCAAGTGGGTGGAGGCTATTCCTCTCATCTCGACCAAAGATAACAAGATAGTCAACTTCATTAAATAACATATCATCTATAATTTTGATGTTTCCCATAAGATCATCATCGATAATGGAAAATATTTCAAAATCAAACAAGTCCAAGGTCTTTGTGACACATTTGGCATCAAGTTAAGCTTTTCCTCACCTTATAATCCACAAGTAAATGAAAAGGTGTAAGCCTCTAATAAAACCCTGAACAAAAATTTAACCAAAATGGTTAGTGCTTATGGTCAAGATTGGGATTTACACATCCATTTTATTTTATGGGCCTATCGCACTATCATTCAAACCTCTATGGGTGCTACCCCTTTCTCTTTAGTTTTTGGAGTAGAGGTAGTTTTGCCTCTTGAAGTCTAAATTCTCTCTATTTGCATATCCTTGCAAGACATCATTTTTGAGAGCAACTATCATCAATAACATCTAGCATGACTTGAAATACTTGATGAGTTGTGCCTAGCTACACTTAACCATCTCTATGTCTATTAAGAGTGAGTTAAGTGTGCTTATAATAAATACCTAAAAGAGCAACAATTCAACATTAGAGAACTCATCTTAACAAAAAACCAATATGTGACCAATATGGGTTAAAATCAAGTGAGGCAAGTTTACTTTCAATTGGCTTTGACCCTACATCATAACCCATAAGTATGGATCAGAAGCTTATCATTTGTATTCTCTTGAAGGCAAACGAGAACTTGAGCCTCTCAATGCTTCACATATGCATTCTTTCTTTTTTTAAATAGGGATCTAACTCACCCTTTATCTAACTTAAGTTCATCCCTTGATTTATGAGATTTTCACCTTCCTCACACCTTCAACCCATTCTTTTGAGGACAACTGATTATAAAATAGAACCATGTGATTAGTCATCATAGTCATAACCTAATCTAAATATGGGTACCTTGGCTTTACCCATGGTATAGTTATCATGGATACTTTTCATCTCTAATTGGATGGAATCCCATGGTCATTATCTCTCAAAAAAACCCCTTTTACCTATCATTTACCCTCTTGTGCTCTAAGTTTTTCCCCCATAAAAGGTAAACCTCTAAGACAATATAGACTTGTCCATGTCTGACCTAGCATCAAAACAATTTGGGATACCAAAATATCATTTGGGTAAAATATCTCTAGCATGCATAATACTCCCTTAAAGGATAGTTACCCAAAATTTAAAATTTCTTAAAAAGATAGATTGTTCCCTTGAAAGACACCTACTAAAATAAACAAATCTAAACTCAGACCACTCCCTTGAAGGATGGCTAAGTCAAATTTTCCAAAGAAATCATTTGAAGCTTCTCGCATTGATCAGCTTCACAAACCTATCAAAACAAAGTAATAAAAGAACCCTATATCAAAATCTGGACAAGCTATCCCAAAAAAGCTGTAATTAGCTTGCATATATAGAATCATTATACTTCCCATATCAATCATTTTATAGCTTTCATTAAGACATGGATTGTCTACTATGATTCTTAAGTCACCTATAAAAGGGGAAAACTAACCCTCAAGAGGTTACACTACCCTTCACACCACCTATCACCTATCCCCCCTTTATACCATCTATAAATAAAGGGATTCATGAGCTTACTTGATACAATGTGATCAAGACACCTTTTTACCAACCAAAGCATGTTAATGTAAAGCATTCAAAGGGCTTATTTTCCTTAAGTCAATCTAACTTTGGATTTTGTTTAGTCCTTACCAACAAAAATACATCACGCCCTTTCCTTATCCTCTCATAATTGGTTCATGTATTCATTTAGATGTATGTCTCATGATTTTCATCTATTTTCCCACATCTAGTTTTATTATCTAACTTAATTTATGTGCTATCATCAATAAAGTGACTACATAATCAAAACTATAATCATAAATCACATCATCATAACCATAATCAAAATATCACATCCATAATCATAAACCACATGACATATCCATGATCATGATCATAACCATAAACATCATAACCATGCATAAAACAACACATAACATCATCATAAATAAACATAACCATAACTCACCATAAACATCATCCATAATCATCACATCCCTAAGCTAGTGAGTCTATATCTCATAAGCATAATCATAATAAACTATACATATCAAAATAGTGAACCATGAACCACAAAATCACATCTATATATCATCATCACATCATATACATCATGTCTCATAAAAATAGAATAATACATGTAATAATGTACATCTCTCAAAAAAAAATATACATCTCACTACATTAACTCATAGGTCAGTATCAAAATCATCTACACCTATACATATCATATCATAAAACTATGCCCCTAGGGCACCGCTACCGCTTGGTGTCTACCCCCCTGACGTGCCTACCTATCCACCCACTGACCTAGAGTTGTTATACCTACACCACCTACCAAGCTATATCTTTACTCACCCCATCAGTGCTCCTCTAGATAGTGTGTTATAATTATGGCCTCATAATAATGTAACTCCTCAACTATAACTAAGTAACATGCCATGAGGATACTACCTAGTTGTCCTACTAGTTCCATGGATCCTCCTCTAATCTATCTTAGGGAGTCCCTTTTTTAGGTCACCAAGGCTAATGAATTCCTATCTTGGTCCCTCTCACCCATCATAGTGGCTAGTTAACCCTGTAGTGTAGCAACTTGGTCCTATAATGTATCCACCTACCTTTGTAAATTTGTGACCAATGCCTATGCAATGGTTAGTGCCACTCCTGCCTATCCATCAGGGCCACCTCCTTGTACCTGTACCTATGGACCCCACTAGCTAGGTCTACATCTATGGGTTGTCTACCTTTATCATCCCATCCAAAATTTACATCTATATAGAGGGCCTGATACCATGCCCCATACCCATCAACAAAACTTACATCATCAATCTCTACTCTAATGGACAGTTCCTTATGATCAAGCACCATCTCCACTGATTGTGGCTCTAGAATCAAAAACTCAGCATCCTCCCACATATACCTTGGGAATGAAGTTTAAATCCCTTGTACCAACCCCAACTACCTGTGAACCCTATCAAAAAGGATGAGCTCAGTCTCACCCTCTCTCTTCCCAAAAATCTACTTGTAGCTATACATCGATAAAATATGTCAAGTATAGTGGGCCCACCTCAAAAAGATGACATATGACCTCTAAACTACATCTACAACAACTAAGGCCTCTAGTGCCACCCTGACCTAGTCAATGTCTCATGCACCTCCTCCAGCTCTTATGAGCACATAATTGCTCCTCCACCACATAAAACCTACCATAAAGTCTAGCTGGGCATATCCTTCCCATGGTAGTCCCATCAACCTTAGAACCTAGATGTGCTCATAGGCCCAAAAATGTAGCACAAACCCAACACTAATGTCATATCTCTTATGAGCTCTAGACCCCCATAGCTCCCTATATATCTAAACTAATAAAATAGGCACCCACCCACAAATTATCGACCTAGTAACATCTCCACTAGGACTCCCAATAATAGATAAGGAAACCTCCCACTACTTGAATTTGGTACTGCAAAACATGAGATTGCCATCATCATCATCATCATCATCATCATCATCATTGTCATCAACCTTTGATCATCTTTGGCCCTTTGATACAATGGTTTGTAGTTAAATACTCTAGCATGCCATCTGGTGAATGTATGATCATCACCATATAGCTACTCCATCAGCTCATCCCTCTCTTCTCTCTCAATGTGATATATTAGTTCCCCCTAAATTGACAACTATGTAATCCTATGTATATCCTCTATCAAGGTAATCATCTCACCAATTGGTAGGAGAAAGGTGTTCATGGCCAAATTACATCTATTAATGAGGGCCAATATCATCACTACATCTCATGACATGTACTGGTAATACATCATAGCTCTGAGGTTGACCTCTTTCATGTGCACCCAATCATCATCCATCATCCCATAGTAGATCTCTACAAAGATCTAAGGAACCTGATCCTGTATCTAGATCTGATTACATGCTTGCACATTTTCAATATAGCAAACACACTTAGTTTTCTATAAACTACCTTACCCATGGACAACATCCTTCACCCCATTTCACCTACCTATTTTCACCTATATGAACAACATCTACATCTTTTCTTTTAACTTACCCTAAAACCAAGCTATCCTTAACATCCCACTACTCAAACAATTTATACTCACTAATTGCTTTCCTCTAAATCACTATCTCATTTAGTCGACCGTCGATGGTCACTTGACCATTGATGGTTGGTTGACCATTTTACCCTCAATATTCAACCATTGATAGTCGGTTATGACCATCGATTATCAAGAATGGCCATCGACAATCACTATGTGTGACCGTCGATAGAAAACCCCAACCCTGTCCTACCTATAAAACCACCCAAAATTCATTTCAACCTACAAAAAACCTATATTATATCTACCTTTCCCTCCCTCAACCTAACCTACCCTTCAAAATTCATTTTCACCCATAAATTCAACAAAAAACACCAAGGCCAACCTCAATACCTAGGGCAAACCCAAAACCCTCCCAAACCAATCATAAATTTAAAAAAATCCACTCTAAAGTACTAAAATAAATCTAATCTATCTATTAAATACAACCCATACCTCATTTCTCAGCTATCATTAAGGAAAGATCTTGGGTCTCATTACTAGGCCATGCCCTTGTCCACCCTGCATCCTTAGTCCAACACTGGTCAACTCAACACAAACCCTTGATTAACCAATCAGTAACTATTTCATCAACCCTCTTGCATAAATTGTCAAAGTTGTAAATGCATGAGAGTCAAGAGAGTCAAAAGCACAAAAGTGAAAATGAAAACTCTTTTTTAATTTTTATCCTTTGTAGTTTAGGGTTTTTCCCCTGATCGTTGATGGTCAGGGTGATTACCAATGGTTGATTTTGAGACCCCTGACCATCAATAATCAATATCTCCTCTTTTCAAATTTTGTCACCAATACCTTTATGCCCAATTTCAAAGATTACCTTCTCTGCTTACCATACCAACCACATCCACCTCAACATTAGACATTTTGGTCTGAACTTTTGTACATTTTACAATGACCCTACCTTGGTCCTCTTGATCACATTGACCAACATTACCATATTAAACATTTGAATTTGAACCACATAGTACACACCAAACCATTTATATTTTTATCAAGATCACTTCTTACCTTGAATACCTACAAAAAAACTAAATTGATCTATGAGACTTGATAGGAATAACCCAATCAGTTATGTTTAATGTTGTGTCTCAATTACCCTATCACTAGCCCTTCTAGAGCTGACTTTTAATTTTTAATAATTATGGAAACTTAGTCTATGCATGATTTGTCTATCATACTTATTCACATTTTTTATGCATGTTTGTGATCCAAATGTCAAACCTTTTTATCACTAACCTCGTAACTCATCATAAATGCTTATCAAACTCATACCTAATTTAGTTTCACCTCATCGATTCCTAGTTTAAGGGGGAACACGTCCTCTCATACTCAGGACAACTAAACCTTCAACCTGTAATCCATTATTGTTTTACAGCTTGTTAACATAAATTGTATAACAAAAAAGGGCAAAACATAGACACTAAAAAACCATGCATGATGGTTCTAGATGTCAAAACACCCTTGGATCAGATCATTATTTAACCTCTAACCATGACCCTGAGTCAGTTTAGCTAACTAGCTAAACCCAACTCACTAACCTACCTTTTTACCCCACTTAAATTTGAACCCTAAATCCATAACATTTGCCTTAACCATCGATGGTTAAGTTCCTACCACTTTAACACTCAAATTTGGTCTATGTGCGAACCCAAACACATCACAATTTAATTCATGCATTGAGCTAACACATCAAGAATTAAATTTTTGTAACAAGTTTTACCCCTTCTATAACCTAAACTTCCATCTCTTTTGCCTATAAAAGAGAGGAGTATGAGGTAAAAAAAAGGATCTATTGATCCAAGAATTTAGCAATCAGGCAACAAAGCTATCAACTAGTAGTCATCAAGAGCTTCTAGCATCAAGAAATTCTTTGCATATCTTATTCCAGTAAGTTACCAGCCACGATAGAGACCCAACCTCTACCAAAATTATTTTTTAGGCAAAGTACCATTACTTTGCTAAAATTATTTCTCAGTCTACCATCAGCCATCAAACAACAAACTGCATATATTTCATATTTCAAATTTTTTTATTTGTTTTTTGACATATTTACCTGACCTAAACACTTTTGCTTGTTACCCTCTGACTCCTTAACTCCAAACAGACCATTAACACCCTACTATATCTATTTTTCAACCCTTTTTTGAACATATCCATAACCCACAACATCCATCAATGATCACCCTAACCATTGATGGTCACCTTAACCACTGATGGTCATCTTAATCATCAATAGTCATCCCAATCATTGATGATCACTGTGGTAGAAAATAATAGAAAGTTATTTCCACGTGCTTACTCTCAACCAAACTCCATTTTCTATCTTTCTACTTGTTCACAAAGACCCCACTTATTTTCTAAATCCAACCTAATCTATTTAGCATTAGTATTGACCTGCTTATTGCTATAATTAATCTATTTTCCTTATCAAGCATTTATTTCTTCTTATATTTATTTTCAATCTTTTATATCATTTGATGCAAGTATTTCATCTTTATTTATTTTAACTTAACTATTTTAAAAGAGTGGATTGATAGTCTCCTAGTAAGCTCACACTTCTTGGATCTAGCTGACACTAGGCAATCCACCTTTTTATCCATCTAACAACCCCTTTGCATTAGTGTTTTTTTATTTACAAATCATTCTTTCCAAGATAAAGAGGAGCTCTTCACAACCATCTAGATCATGCACACACAAACAAACATATTCTTCTACCATGCCTATAATAATTTTCTTACATTTTTTAACTAGAAAATGAAATGAAATTGAGAGAAATAGGGAACTTATTGAGACATTAACGTAGGTTGGTTAAGACGTATGGTTGGGTTAGTATATATAGGTTAGGTGGTTACTTTGGTACTGATGGGTAGAAGGATGGAAGGTATGGGAACCACAAAGCTCTAAAATGGAGTGGGGGCAAGTAGGTTGGAAATGGGAGGAATGGTGGTGGTACTAGTAGAAGGTAATCCTAAGTCAAGGGAAGTGTTGGTGACCAAAGGTTGGGATATTCCTATACTAGAAAGGTTATTAGTTGGGGAAGAAGTTGCTTGGGTGTTGTTTAGTTGAGTGGGTTGGTTATGAATGGTGGAATTGGTGGGGTTATTGGTAGAGGATGATGCATGAGTGATTAAAAGTTGGGTAGAGATGTGGCCACAAAAGTGTCATCCATAAAGTGAGATGGCATGCCATAGGGTGGGTCAATAGGTAGAACCAAAGTATGGGTATGGTGAGATTTGTTGTTAGGGTAATGTTGGAGGGATATGGGGTTGTTATCTATAAAAGTGGAAAAGTCTGCATCACTCTAGGCAACCATCTAAGGGATAGTAGGACTCCTCAAAAGATGAGAAGAACTCTTTGCATCTGATATGTACTCCATGGATGAGGGAGAAGAGGAAGGTGGATGATTAGGAAGTGGGTCATGGTTTCCTTGGTTTCTTAGTTTTTGCCTAGTTAAAACCATGTAAATGAAGAAAGGAGGAGGATACAAGCAAATCTCATAACTCAAATAAAGAAAAGACAAGAAAAAGTCAAGGAAACAAAACACACATTAAAGCACGTTAAATCCTAAGGTTATTTTTAGTCTCTCTTGTGGTTTATGCCTTAAGTTTTAAAGATTTTATGACTAAATTTGGCTTGAAGAGTGGGTAGTAGAAAAGAAATCTATGGTTGATTTTAGGTTGTATTTAGGCTCTCAAAAGAATCTGTATTAGAAGTCAGTACATGGATTGATATTGGGGCATATACCCTCACTTCACACACCACATTCATAAGGGTGTCGAGTGCTTAGGCAAGATATATCAATTGTCAAAGATTATACTCAACTAGAGAGCTAAGTTGGTTCTCCCCTTGGTGATAAAACCCAATTAGGATATTCGAGAAAAGTAATTGCTAGGTAATGAAATCCCAGTTGAGCATTATGTCAATGCTTTTATGCTTGATTAGATGTAAGTGGTTTAGTTTTGTGTGTGTGATAAGAGTGAAACTATGATTGATTCACTTGATTAATTAAGTTAGGTAAGCCAAAATAAGCAAGCAAACAATATATGTAGTCAATTTTAAGCCCCAAAATAAACATTGACTTCATTATATGAGTAGAAAGATAAGAAGAATAAGGCACCTAGATGCAACTATGAACCCAAGAAGAGACTTAAGGGTACCACTGAGCATGCCAAAATGTATCAGAGAAATTTTGCTTGTATTTTTTTGAAAGAAGAGAAAATAAAATCGAGAAAGGTATGGTAAAAAAAACTTGATATGTTGTGCACGTATTGATTCAAATGATTGTAGATACTCCTCTTTCGTTTGGGAGGAATGACCTGGAGATAAGAAATCACTCATAGAAATGGTTTTGATTAGTTACATAGTAGGGTAGATTGCCTAGATATCTAGATCTAAGAAGCACGAGCTTCTTTGGAGGCTACCAATCCACACTTTTAAACAATCAAATTATGAAATATAAAGTACTTGCATATATCATAAAAGGTATTGAAATAAAATACAAGAAGTTCTTGATAAATGAATAGGTGAATTTGACTAATTATAGTAATTAATAGATTGATATTAATGCTAAATGAGTTAGGTATGGTTGAAAAAATAGGTAAAGGTTCTATGGTCAGGTAGAGGATCTGAAATTGAGTTTTGGTTAAGGTCTAGTGGGTAAAAATAGCTTATTGTTTTTATAACATACAGTGACCATCAGTGGTTGGGATGACCATTGATGGTTAGGGTAATCATCAGTGGTTGGGGTAGACCATTAGAGGTCAGAATAACCATTGATAGTTACTGTGAGTTCTAGGTGTGTCCAAAAAATTTGATGATGGGGTTACAAAATGGAGTTATGAGAAATGGATTTCAGCTAGGTTGACTGTGAGATGGAAAGAATGTAACTAATTATATATACTTAACTTGCTTGGTCATTGATCTAAAGAATGGTTAAAGGATTTATTGGCAAATCTCAAAGTAATTTTAGTAGATTAATGATAATTGGCTATCATTCGATGAGAAACAACACTCCAGATCTCTGTCACACTTTTTGGTTTACTGGTTCATTGGAAGAACACCTACAAAAGGAAGTGTTGATGCAAGAGGTTTTAGATCTAGATGTGAATGTTTGATTGATTCTAGATTTGGATATTTTTCACCTCCTCATCTCTCTTTATAGGAAGGAAGGAAAGGTGAAACAATATGTTAATAAGAGGTTTAACAAGCAGCTAAAATTTAACTTTTACATGCATTGGCTCACACACAAATTAGATGAACTAAATATAAAAAAGCAAGCTAGAGTTTACTTGATTTTGACTGTTTAGGTGGTAAGAACTTGATCATCAGTGGTTAGGCCAAACCATATAGTTAGGGTGACCATTATTGGTTGAGGGTCAAAGGCTAAGTTTGGTCAAGGTGGGTTAGTGAGCTAGTTAGTTAATCAGCTAACCTAACTTAGGTTTGCAGTCAAAGGGTTGGTGATGGTCCTTGGGGGGTCTTGAGGTGATTTAGGGGTATTTTGACATTTATAACCATTGTGTATAGTTTTATATCATCTATACCTAAAGGGTGAAACACCATCTTCTCCTCCTCAAGATGCCCCTTTGCCTCCTTCACTTGCTCCTCAAGCCTTGCATTCATCAGTAGCCTCAGTTCCTCAATATTCACTTCCATATTTGCCTCCACATGTTTTTGGTGCTCTAAATCTACCTACTCTAGAAGTGCCTTCCATAATGTCTCGATAACCATGAGTTTAGACTGCATAGTGTCAATCATCCCAAGTGTAGTTTGCTCAACTAGCAATGTCACGGACTCTAAGATTTGATACTGGGGTCAATTTGATAGTGATCCCTAAACATAAAACTTAATAGACACCTATCTAGGGTCACTCACTCACTCCTCCATCTCCTCCTATTTACTTTTTACCCCTTGTTCTTGGCATGTTTTGACTCTATATTCCTGCACCTATTACTTTTTATCTGCCTCTACCATTTCTCAATATTTGTGTTTCATCTTTCACTCAAATACCCCTGGGCTCAATCCTTTTGAGTGTTGTCACTTTTGCTTTCCCTCTCACTCCACCCATTTCATAGCTTAGACTCTTCTCAATGCTTTTTATGGGCATGCCTTCAATAATAGGTGTGGATATAACCTCTAAGAGTCCACCACCTCTAGAAGAGATGTTCCTAGCCCTCACTCTAGTAAGCCTGGTGATTCCTTTTATGAATCTAAGTCATCCATTACCAACTTTGGCTATCACAGTCATACTATTCATCCTAGCACCCATAACCAATCTAGAGAAGAGTTTGAATAAAAATTATAAAGATGTTTTAGAATTATCAATGATGTCATGAATGTGTCTAGATGAGTTGTTGAAGTGTCTTAATAGTCTAAGTGTCAATGACAAAGTGTACAGTGTGCTTGTCCTAATATGCTTAAAATAAGCTTGGTTGATCTTCATTTTGGAATGATTAGGGATAGATCTAAAGTATTGAGATCTGTGAGGGGTCCTATTAGAGGTCAAAATATAATTGGAGAGCTTGTGTAAATACATGGTATTCATCTAGTTCCTCATTATGTTCATTTTAATATAGTTAGTTTTATGACAAAAAAAATTGAGTAGGTAGTTTGTTGACATCACCATTACCACTTATGGATGACTCAGGGGGATTTGGTCATATAGGTGTGATCATATTAGTCCCAAGTTGTTATGATTCAAGTTTCAATTCATGCGATTGAGTGTAACTAAATATATGTAGGTGAAAATTTGGTCTCTCATAGAGAAGTTCACTAAGGTTCTATACTTGGCTAGATAATCACTACACATCATGCAGATATGAATGAACCAAAAAGTTTCTATATTTGATTCAATTATGTATAAAGTCATTTTTTATCAAAATATTACATGGATATATTGTTTATAGTGTCAAGACTATAAATTTGGAGTCTTGAAGTGTTGTCTATCTCAAGTTATAAATCTTCAAAGTTTCTCTACTAGACTATGATGGGTTGGAGACCATCAAGTTTAAACATGTCATAGACTGAGGTCATTGGTCTAGAAGACCTAACAGTGAGCACTTAATCATACATATTGAGATAAATGGTGCATATGAATTCAACATGTTAAAAGTTACATGCGCAAGTTACAAGTGTCATAGGCTTACTAATATAACAAAAGATCAATGGTGAGTGACATTTTATACTGACAAAGATCAATGATGTAGAACAAGTTAAAGAGTCAATAATGCACATGAGACTACCAAGTGGAATAATTGCAAGAGACGATTATTAAAGTGCTTAGAAGGCATAAGAGGGTGCCAAGTTTTGTAATCTCAAGATTTTTGAGCAAGATCTAATGGTGAGCACTACAAGATAGTGATTAGGGTACTCAGTAGAGATCAATGGTGCATATTTGATCAATATTTTAAAGATACATGAGATGAGGTCAATATGTTTAAGGTTTAAAATTTGGACAGTGGATCACTACAAGTTAAAATTCAAGATACTTATGATTAATATCAATGATGTGAGTTGAGTGAGCTGAGCGAAGAGCATGACATGTGTTATAAGTGATCAAGGTTTAACTATGACCATTTAGATTCAAATATTCGAATTTATGAGGGAAGACCAGTCTATAGTTTTTATATAGTAAAAATCAAAGTTATAGAAGACTTCAAGGTGCATCTATCAATAATCATTTGAAGGTCTAAATTTTTATACAGTTAAAGTTATTGAGCTTCAAAGTTGATTGTCTGTTCATTCGTGCTATGCAAGTAACCCAAGAAGGATAATTGATTTTTTGCTTGATAGTATTTTGATGTTTCAAGATGAGCCAACTAATAAAGATGTTGTAAACTCCATGAGGACCATTTATGTGGATTATTAAGGTTTGATAAATCATATTCAGTATTATCAAAGGCTTATAAGGTGATTGTATGTTTGTTTATGGTAATTGTGTGCATAAAATGTTGTTTGAGTGAATTGATCTTTAACAAAAGAGTGTTATGATGGTTTTTATAACTTAAATAGGACCTATAGATTGTGTGTCATGGTTCCATGTATTTAAAAGTGTTCATGTGTTCTTAGTTCATTCAAAGAAGTGTCAAAGAGGTGAATGGGTCTTCATTCGACCTAAAAGGTGACTTAGGCCTATTTGAAAGAGGGTTGTGCTTAAAGGTGACCCATGTTAGATGCCTTAAAAGTAAAGGCATGTATTATGTCTAAAAAAGAAGGTTTTGATCATAATAATAAAGAAGACTCTATAAAAGGTGAAACCAAATGTGATGGTTTATTGACTTGAGGAATAGACTTATGAGTGGGGGATCTAAGGTGATCAAGAGTATAAAGTTAAGAGGTGAAGGAGAGTAAGGGTGCCTAGTGGATGGATTGAAGAGAAGATCAGGTTGATGACTATGTACATGACATGTAGGTCATATTTTTGATGTTAGATATAATATTTTTACAGGTGTGAAGATTGAGCATAAGCAAAGGAAGAGAGATTGTGGCATGCCTATGTGAGAGGCTTGTATGAGATAGAGAGGGTGGTTCGTAGGTGATATAAATAGAGAAGACCATCATCAGGTGTGTAAGACATTAGAATAGAGGTGGAGATCATTTTGGAGGTGATTGAGTTGATGCTTGATCATCTAGGGGGTTGTATCATCCTTTCTAGTTGGTGCTAGCTAAAGGTCAAGTGGGTGCTTGACTAAATTGAGAGGTGGGTGCTCCTTGATCAATTAGTGTTGAACTAAATTGAAGAAATATCTTTATAGGATATTAATCCAAAGCTTGTTTCAAGTGATATTTTTTTCCCATGAGGGTTTTCCATATAATTCATGTGCTCTGTGTTTTGATCTTGTATTGTTTTCTTTGTTCATCGCAATGAATGGATTATATGCTTCATGAATGTTTTCTTTAAATGGTTAAGATATTGAATAATTGGAATTGAAGTTGATTTTCTTGCATCACTGATTCACCCCCCCTCAGTGATTGTACTTCAAATAATTGGTATAAGAGTAGGTCCTTTGGTAAAGGCTTGATAGCTTGAAGGAGATCCAAGGGACAATATGGGTAGCCATCAAATACAAGGAGGTTTTTCCACTAAGCAATCACCGATGTTCAATGAATCTAATAATGATTTTTGGAGTGTAAGGATAAAGACATGCATCATGTCCCTAGGGTTTGACACTTGGCAATCTATTATGGATGGTTATTCTACACCTACTATTCCTCCCTCTAGTGCTATAGATAAGAAGTTATTTGAGAACAATTCTAAGACAATGAATGTTATCACTTGTGATCTTTCAGAGACTGAATACACCAAGGTAATCTATTGCATGTCTGCCAAAGAAATGTGGTATAAATTTAAGACTATTTATGAAGGAGATTCAAAGGTTAAATTGGCAAAGTTGCAAACTCACCATAGACAAATTGAGAGTCTTAAGATGAAGGAAGAAAATTTTGTGGCATCCTTTTTTCAAAGAGTTGATGAGATTGTGAACATCATCAGAGATCTTGGAGAGAATCTTGAATAAGATATTGTAGTTCAAAATGTATTAAGGTCTCTCTCTCTTAAATTTGATTTTAAATTATTTTTTGTAGAAGAAAGTTGTGATCTTACTCAGTTGAAGATGGATGAATTGCATCGCATCCTTACTATTTATGAGATGAGAATAAATGATGATATACCACCAAAAAAGGAAGCATCATTCAAGACAAAAATGAATCCAAATAATAAGTTTCAAGGTAATAAATTCAAGGAGGATGACATATCTGATATTGATAAAGATGAACTAAATGTTTTGTTTACAAGGAAATTGAAAATAGGGTCAAGCAAGTATAAGATAAAACTACCCTTCAAATATTTTAGTTGTGGAGAATTAGGACATTTTGATAACAAGTGCCCTCATAAGCATAAGAAAAATGATGATGAATAACATGGTGAAGACCAAGATGAAGACAAGAAGACATACAAGTTTGATAAAAGGAAAAAATGATTTAGAAAGTATGACAACAAGAATAAGTCCTTCAAGAATAAGAAGAGTTTCTACAATAAAAATTACAGCTCATTATATTAGAGTGAAGATAATGACTCTAAGTATGATCATGAAGATGATTGTCTTGTTGAAGATGAATCCCTCTTCATAGTTGAGGAAGGAAGTTACTCATATCAAAAGAAGTCTACTTGGAGTGATTTAGATGATGTTAAATATGAGGTGGACTATGAGACTAAATTGATAAATGCTCTTGAAGAACTAGAGATTGAGAATAAAATTAACAAGAAGATGAAGTCTCAAATCAAGGACTATGAGGATCAATTCAATGTGTTTAAAGTAAGCACAAATGAAGACACCATGGAGCATGAAGATATAGTCAAGCATCTCATTTTTCAATTAAAAATCCTATTTAAAAGCTTGAAAGCTAAAGAAGATGAATGTTCAAGGTATGTAGTTGAAAATGAGTCATTAAAAGCTGAGTTAGAAAAGACATCTAGTATGATGCAATCATTTATGAGAATTGAAAAGAGCTCAAGTGATCTAGACAATATTCTGAGTGGTCAAAAGCATGCAAGTGATAGAACTGGTCTTAGATATAAATAAAAACCATAAAATACAACTCAAGACAATAAAAACTAATGTAAATCAGATCTTGAAGGTCAACAGTCAGTCAAGAAATGAAGGTTCTGGTAGAGTGAAGACAAATCAAATCAGACAACCAAATTTCATGAGGTATGCAAGTTTCAATGGTTATAATCAATTTGGGCATAGAGCTAGAGAATGTAAGCGACTTATTAGAAATAAGTTCGCATATAATAATGATGGGGGTTAGTCAAAAGGTGAGTCTTCTTCAAAAGGAGAAGTTTGTTTCACTTGTCAAAAGAATGGACATATTGCAAGATTTTGTTCTAATCAAGAAATAAAGGATAATCTTCTTAAAAGAGGTATAATGTGTTTCAACTATCAACAAAGAGGTCACATTGATAGAATCTACAAGCAAAGGCCTATAAGACATAATAGGTTTAATCAGGCATCTAGAGTAAAAGAAAGAAGGCAAGTTAACTCATGAAAACCAAAGGTGGTAAGTGTGAGTCATGATGAGTCTGTAGTAGCAAGTAATATACTATTTATGGTGAAGAATTATACAAAAGTTTGAGAGTGCCAAGATCTCTCATTATCTGCTCATGTTATGAATGAAGAGACTAAGCTCAAGGAGAAGACCAAGGCTCTAGTTGATACTAGTTTTGAGGTATCTTTGGATGTTGATGAAAAACTTATTATGTGTGTAAGTTTCATGTAAAGAACATCATTTGTCAATATCTAGTGATGAGGTTCCTAATTATAAGGAAGATTATTAGACTGAAAAGGTATGTCATGAATCTATCTTATACCTATGTGTTGTCAATACAGTCTTAGAAGAGAAGGAGAATGTTGTGGTGGATGAGCAAGATGTTTCTCTTAATTCTAAGAAAAAGAATAAGAACAATCACTCCTATAGTTACAAAATAATTTTAGTAGTTACTGAGGAGATGTGGGCCACTCCTGGCTTCACTTTGTTTTAAGAGCATTGTGGTGTAGAGGAGGTCTCTGTTTATGCTTCCTAAGAGACTTATTTCAATGGAGAAGCAAATGTTGTTGTGATGTTCTTTATAAGGTCATAGAAGGTAAGATATGAGTGTTTTCAATTAAAAGTTGTGTGTCAAGATGGGAGAAGTGATTTGATGAGGTCAGAGTGATGTCATAATGTGTTTTTGTTATGTATGTAGTGTCTGTAGGGTTATAATGGGTGTTTCAAGGTGGAATACTGATATTGATGGAATGTAAAGAAGAGTTTGGTGCTCAAAAAGTTATGTGCAATTCTGTGACATGATTTAGGTGATTTTATGGACTGAAGGTATGTTGAAGTCAAATTGAAGATTTTTTAGTACTCTTGGTTTTTCTTAGTTTTGGCTTAAAGACAAGTAGGCCTAAAATGGGTTATAGTATGTATGGGTTATTGAAAGTATAAAATCTCAAATCTTGGCCCATAAGTGTGTGATGGTTGTCTCCAAGTGTGCAATAATTTTTAGAGTTGGGCATTGACCAGAAGGAGGTATGTTGACCTTGTTTGTTTTTAGATTCTAAAGTTTTGGTCTATGTTATAAAAGTGGTTTGCCTTATGAGTTAAGATTTGAGGATTCTTAATAGGTTAAATGGGACAAATGGGTTCTCAAATCAAGATTCACATATATTTTAAGGTTTGTGTTTTTTAAATTATTTAAGTTTTTATCAAAATAGAGGCTTAATTAATTAGTAGATTTGTGAAGGAAGTATGTTGCAGAGGAGGATCTAGTTGACAAAAATGAGTGTTCTTGAGGGGGCATATGAGAGTACTCCAAATATGAAGTTTTAGGTCTTGAAGGTATGTCTACTGAAAGTTGTGGGATCTACAATTTCCAAGTAGGGTTATAAGGAGTCTAGATAGGCCTAGTGTGAAGAAGAGTGCTTTTGTTATCAGTTTCTCAAAAAGAGAAAAGCATGAATGTTTCAAGGTGAGTTCTCTAGTTGGTTTATAGCATTTTTTCTATTTGATGAGTGGCATGAAGTTATGTTGGTAGTCTTTGAGGTGGCTTGAGAGATAAGGCTAGTAAGCCTATGTGGTGGTTCTTCATGGTGTGTAGAGATCTGAAGATGCTCAAGAGGTACAATGGCTCAAAGATCTTAGGGGGAGTCCCTCTTAGATATTTTTGAGTTAGGGGGATCTAACTCAAATATATTTAGTGCCTTGAGGATCTATTCTTGATTTAATGGGGAGCATATGTGAGATGTTCTAGCCTTGGTAAAAGTATGGAAGAAGTTTGTTACAATTGTGAATTCAAAAAGTTTAAAATGTTGACTTGATCAAACCAAGTCATGTCTTTTGAAAATTTATTATATATTTTTTCATAAGCAAAGGAATCTTATGAGTTCTATAGGTAAATAGGTACAAAGATCAAAATAACCCAAGTTTAAATTAATATATGTCAAAGAACAGATGACATGAGATGGAGCATGATGTTAGGGGGAGATTTCTAGGCTCTATCAATAGTTCTTCAGATCCAAAGATCAAAGGTGTTCAATTTTAGATTGATGCATGTCAAAAAATGATAAATTATTTAATATAAGGTCCTTAGGATCAGTATGTGCCCACTTTGTCATTGTGTCAAAGGGGGAGAAGGTTCCTATTTTGAGAGTGCTTGAAGAGAAATAAGGTGAGCTATATGATGGGTGTTGACATCAATGACAAAGGGGGATATTTTTGGATAATTTTCAATGATGCCATGAAGATGTCTAGATGAGTGGATGAAATGTTTTGATAGTCTAAGTGTCAATGATAAAGTGTGCAGTGTCCCTGTCTTAGTATGCTTGGAGCAGGCTTGGTTGATCTTTAGTTTGGCATGATTAAGAATCAATTTGAAGTATTGAGAATGTGTGAGGAGTCCTATCAGAGGTCAAGGATGATTGGATATCTTTTGAAAGTGCATGGTATTCATTTGGTTCTTCATTATATTCATCTTATCATAGTTAGTTTTGTGACAAAAAAATTTGAGTAGGTAGTTTACTGACATCACCATTGCCACGTATGGATGAGTCATGGGGAGTTGGTCATATGGGTGTGATCACATTAGTCCCAAATTTCTATGGTCTAATTTTTAGGTCAAGAAATTTAATGTAGCTAAAGATATGCAATTACAAAGTTGGTCTCTCATACAGTTCACTAAGGTTCTATACTTAGCCAAACAGTCACTAGACGTCATGCAGATATGAACCAAGAAGTTTGTGTATTTAATTCAGGTATTTATAAAGTTATTTTTTATCAAATAATTAAATAGATATGTTTTATATAGTGCCAAGTAGCTATCCTAAAAATTTGGAGTCTTGAAGTGTTGTCTATCTCAATTTATAAAGCTTCAATGTTGCTCTAGCAGACTGTGATGGGTTAGAGACCGTTAAGTTTAACCACATCATAGACTAAGGTCATTGGTCTAGAATATTCAACAACGAGCACTTAATCATACATATTAAGATCAATGGTGCATATGAACTCAACATGTCAAATTTGTCATGCATAGGTGACAAGTGTCACAAGCTTTCTAGTCTGACAGAAGATCAATGATGAGTGACGATTCATACTAACAAAGATCGATGGTGTGACACAAGTCAAAGAGTCAACAATGCACGTGAGATTACCAAGTGGCACAAGCACAAGGGACTATCAATAAAGCACTCAAAAAGCATATGAAGGTGACAAATTTCATAATATTAAGAGTTATGAGCAAGATCTAAAGGTGAGTGATGCAAAATAAAGACCAAGCTACTCAGCAGAGATTGATGGTGTGTATATGGGCAATATTGCAAGGATGCATGAGATGAGGTCAACATGTTCGAGGTTTAACATTTAGATAGTGGATCACTATGAGTTAAAGTTAGAGTTACTTCTAAAGAATATCGATGATGTGAGTTGAGTGAGTTGAGTGAAGAGTATGAGATGTGTTCTAAGTGACTGAGGTTTAACTGTGACCGTTTAGATTCAAATATTCGAATTTGTGAGAGAAGACTAGTTTGTAGTTTTTGAGCCATAACTTTTGATCTATGTAGAATTTGATGTTTTAGTAAAAATAAAAGTTTTAGATAAATTCAAGATACATCTATAAATATTCATTTAAAGGTCTAAATGTTTATATAATCAAATTTATTGAGATCTAAAGTTGATTGTGTGTTCATTCACGCTCTCCAAGTAATTCAAGAAGGGTAATTGAGTTTTTCTTGATGGTATTTTGATATTTCAAGATGAGATAACTATCAAAGAGTGTTGTACACTCTATAAGGACCATCTATGTGGATTATTAAGTTTTGATTAATAATATTCAATATGATGCAAGGTTTATAAGGTGATTGTGTGTTCATTCATGGTAGTTGTGTGCACAAAATGGTATTTGATCAAATTGAGCTTTAGCATAAGGGTGTTGTGATGGTTGTTATCACTTAAGGAGGACCTATAGATTACGTGTCATGGGTACATATATTTTAAAGTGTTCTTGTGCTCTTAGTTTGCTCGGATAAGTGTCAAAGAGGTGAATTGGTCTTCATAGGACCTAAAAGGTGACTTAGGCCTATTTGAAAGAGGGTTATGCTTAAAGGTGACCCATGTTAGATGCCTTAAGGGTGAAGTCATGTATGTTGGCTGACAAGGAAGGTTGTGATCATAATAATCAAGAAGACTATAAAATGTGAAACCAAATGTGATGGTTTCTAGACTTGAGGAATAGACTTATAAGTGGGGGCTCTAAGTGGAGAAAGAGTATAGAGTTGAGAGGTGAAGGAGAGTAAGGGTGCCTAGTGGATGGATTGAAGATTAGAGTATTTTGATGACTATGTGTATTACCTGTAGGTCATATCTCGATTGAGCATAAGTGAAGGAAGAGAGATTGTGGCATGCCTATGTGAGAGGCTTGTATGAGATAAAGAGGGTAGTTTGCAGGTGATAGAAAGAGAGAAGACCATCATTAGGTATGTAAAATATCATATCAAAGGTGGAGATCATTTTGGAGGTGATTGAGCTGGTACTTGATCATCTAGAGGGTTGTAGCCTTCTTGTTAGTTGGTGTTAACTAAAGGTCAAGTGGGTGCTTGACTAAATTGAGGGGTGGGTTCCCCTTGATCAGTTGGTCCTGATCTCAATTAAAGTAATATCTTTATAGGATAGTAGTCCAAATATTATTTCAAGTGGGGTTTTTTTTCCCATGAGGGTTTCCCACATAATTCATGTGTTATGTGCTTTGATCTTGCATTATTTTTTTGTTCATTACAATGAATGGATTATATGCTTCATGAATTTTTTTGTTGAATGGTTAATATATTGAAGAATTGGAATTGAAGTTGATTTGTTTTCATCACTGATTTAGCCCCCTCTTAATGATTGTACTTCTAACAAAGGAAACCCATCCTTTGACTCTTTCATCTCCAGCAGCAAGAGCCCATTGATTGACTCCCTGGCTTGCTCTCTCCCTAACCCAAGGCCCCACTGGATTCACCTTAAATCAACCCATCTCATCTCTATTATTTCATGATCCATTATTAAGACCAATCTTGTCTCAGGTTAACCTAACCCAGGAGTAATGACAATCTTAATTATTCTCATGGGCTTTTCCTTTCATTATCCCTCCACTCCCATGCCACCGTCACCTCCACTCTTTTCCTCTTTCTTTGCTTCCACTTCCTCCATATATCATCCACCTCATCCTCTGCCTCTAGCCACCATTTCATCCACACCTCCTAAAGCCCCAACAGTTCAAGGGATGATGCCAAGATCACATACTCCAAAGGTATATGTCCATGGTGACCCTGATGTGTAATGGAGTTTTGATAGAGCCTCTAGGAGCATAAAAAGGAAACTGACTCAAAGGTATGTATAGGAAAAGAAACTAATGATATGGCAGATCGATCAGGTTCTATTTTCCCTTACCAAGGTAAGTACTACTACTAGGGAAGAGAATATAGTTGAGGACCCACTATTTATGTTATGAGCTAACCATGACCTGTCTAATAAACTCCTCGAGGACATACAGAGCTAAGTTTGAACTCTTGAAGCTCAAATGTAAAGCACATTCCTAGTCAGATTAATTAGGTAGGTCATGATTCCCTCTTATTACTTTTTTTAATCTTGGAGAAAGTAATGGTGACTCAAGCTAAGACTAATTCAATTATACAAAGGACACAGGATTACATGATTAGAATCATGGATATTGATGGGAAGTGTTGGAAGCTATAGGTCATGGTCAACAAAGAGATGTTCTTAGAGCTCAAGTTGATGCCTACCTCAAATTTGGCATTATACCAAAATTATGTCAGAAACATGAGAGTAGTGATGGAAGAGTGGATAGTGTTTGCATACACAACCATAGATTCCATAGAAGAGAGCAATAAAAATATACTAACATACTTCCAAGAGGTCAATATCTTAGTGTTATTCCACTTGGATGGAAGTCTATTCGACCAAGGGGCATTTAAAGTCTACTTGGGTTAATTCAACTAGGTTACAAGGAAAAAAGTCACTAAGGAAAATCAGGAAGGAGCTCGAGCAATGTTGGATCTGTCAACCCAGTGCACTATGAGCATCAACTAGGTTTCAAGAGATTAGGCCTTAATGGATGTAGTTTTTTAGGTCTTCTAGATATTGGTGACTCAGATAGAGGTGATCTTCAAAGAGCCTCCAATGAACCTGGTTAAGCTAGACAAGGAGTTTGATCTCGTATCAGTCAGACTAGAATCCATAAATGCCAAGTTGAAATAGTTGGGAGTCAGTGCCTTTTAGCTACCTTCACATGTTTGGAGATGATTCCCACTTATTTGTTATGAGTTTTTTTTATTTATTTATTTTTTTTTTGAAATATGGTTGTAATTGCAATGAGTGGCCATCATGGCTCAAGATAGGATTTTCATACTTTTTAGAGGTGAGCCCCGATATTTATATATTTATAGAAGAGTTGTATTGTATTTTAGGGATGACCAAAAAAATGGTCGAAAGTGCTCTTGAATTATTGTCAGTTCCTATCTACACTCTAGTTTGTAATGGTGATTCAAATCAATTATTTTAGCAATTCTTCATTCTTTTAACAAATGCAAGTTCTATTTTTGTAAAAGTGTTTTTTTTGTGTTCAATTTTATTCCATTTGCATGTTTAAATTATCAATAATGCTATGATCGATTGAATCAACACTTTGTCACTTTATGTATGTCATGATTATGATGCGATTAGCTATTGTATTCTCTCTATAATTTATTTCCTTCTCTTTTGATAAGTATTGATCATTCATGTGCTTCCCTATAAGTTTTCATATGGTATTTATATTTATTTGACAATAAAACAATGGTGTTAATGTCTAGTAGGAATTCACATTGAAACCATACTTTGGTTTTCATTAGGCCCTCTTCACTATATGTTTCCAGAGGTAGAATTTTAATCAAATTTGGTTTATATAGGTATAATTATGACACATATACAAAGATCTAGTTTCAATGAAACACATTAGCTCAGTTTTCTATTCGATTACTCGATATTACTATAGCTTTACTATATTTTAAATTTAACCAAAATGCCAAGGAATACCATTGAAAATGATGTTAGGTAGTCCTTATCCCCTAGATATCTTTTATTCGTATCATTATCTTAATGTCATGCATGTTCCGAGTATATACAAGTATTTATAATCAATGAAACACATTAGCTCAGTTTTCTATTCGATTACTCGATATTACTATAGCTTTACTATATTTTAAATTTAACCAAAATGCCAAGGAATACCATTGAAAATGATGTTAGGTAGTCCTTATCCCCTAGATATCTTTTATTCATATCATTATCTTAATGTCATGCATGTTCCGAGTATATACAAGTATTTATAATCCAAATTAGATAAGTATAATTTTCTTTATTCACACTAAAATCAATATAATTACTTATAAATATGGATTTCGGAAGTACTAACATTTTAAGTTGAAATGCATTCATGTCCCCATTTAATAATGAATCTCAATCATACCCTTTAATCTTATCTATTGCATTTAAATAGATAATTAACTTACATCTCTTAATTGTGAAATCATTCCCATTCTAAGAAGAATGCTAATACTATCTTAATCATAATAATGATTCCAATATCCACTTTGTTTATTTGATGATCACATAATTTGATTTTTCCAATATTTACGTAGAGTTAAATTATTATTGGAATCAACTATTAATCAAATATGTAAATCAAGGCACTCTGGCATTTATGCATGATTACAATGAAATTGAAATAATTTCTTTTTATACCCTCATAAATTATAAATTTAATGTTTAAACAGGTAATTACCATCAAAATTGGATCCAATCAGTGCCACAAACATGTATTTATATATTGATCAAACAATAGAACCTTTTGGAAACAAATGCAAACACCCAAGTTCCTTCATAAATATAGTAATACAGTAATAATTATGCTAGCCATGACCTAAATACAAATATATCACTGATTTCAAATGTCATAGTATAAACCCATTTGGATAAGGATTTCCCATATTTTAAACATGGAAACAATGATGTGATACAACCATATGCCAAAATAAAGGAACTTCCTCGAGGTCATTACCTTTGAAAAATACAAACTAGTAAAAGGAAGTAAACATAAAGCAATAAATTACAACCACCAAATTAGAGTTAGGGTTTCTACTTCACTTCCTTGAAATGATTGCATCAGTTATGATAAATGCAATGCTAAATCCAAACACACAACATTCTTAGAATGACAAAAAAATATTTTCCTATGAATGATAAGTGTTTGGTCCATTTGACAAACCCGAGAACCTTTAAATAATGCCATAAATTCACTTTGATTTTGATAGACCATTTGAAAAAATTACAGGTTATTTCAGACTTATCCAACAATGTTCAAATGAATGCACTAGTTTTATAAAAATAATGATAATCATAAAGAAATGAGAATCAAGTATCAAAATAATATTTCTAGATACTTTTGATGAATATAAATACAATGTTAAAACAATGCTCATGAAACTGAGCGATATGACACAAACCATAGCCAAGTCAAAAGACATGATTACTATAAGGAAGTTGGCTTTACTTAAATAAAAAATGAAACTAAAAGAATCTCATCACACTTATTTATATTCAATGTATACTTTAGCTTATTCTTAACCTTTTTCTTTTGACAACAAAACTTTAGCATGCACACATTTATAGCTATACTAGGAGTATGTGGGAATTGTTGATCCTTGAAAGTGTATCACAGGTGGTTCAGAGTGTTTAAGAAACACTACTCATTTATGGATTCAAATAATCCAATGTACGAGTTGTAGATTGTGATATTCTTGATATCTTTAGTGGAGTAATAGTAGAACAAGTGAATTGTTTTACAGAAGTTATAATGTTTGGTTATTAGGAGCAACAGTAGCCTAATAGCTAACTTGTGAAAATGAAAGTGATATATATTAAGTGAAGTGAACAATGCTCAAAATTTAAATCTAAAGATCTAAGCTACAATGGATATTCACAATGAAGCTAATCTAAAGTGAGTTGATCAAAAAATAAGTAAAAATAATGTTAGGGCAAAGAAGAAATAGGTTATTGATCTTCATTATAGACATTATGACAAAGCTCAAATTTTATCTAAACATGCACTTAAAATCAATGTATAACATGAAATAACATAAGCTCAAATCCTATCACACATTAGGCAAACATCTAAAGATTGTATAAATAATGCAAATAAGAACAAGATTCACTTTAAATATTTATTCTTGCAAGCAAATAGCATAAGCACATCTATAAGCAAAGAAAAGAAATAAAAATGAATCAAAGAAATTTCAATCAATCTATCATTAACATAAATTGACAACTCTGGCTTTAAAAAGTGAACATCAAAAATTCATAAGAACCATTCAAATTTGCATATTAGATTAAACAAGTGAGAGACCAGCCATAATAACAATCACACAAAACAATGAGACTATCTTTTTAGAATTCTCTACTTGTATTAAATACCTCAAATTTGCACAAAGTTTTCTTGCTCAAAACTCCCTCCTCTTTTTTACAATTGGCAATACCCCTTATATAGTAAACTATGGAGATATGTCAGTCAATCATGTCAAGTTACAATTTTACAAGTGTCATAAGCAAGTGTCCTTTCTACAATGATCTAGAACTATGACATCTCCTAATGGACTGACTTATAGGTGATGTGCTTTACAATTTTCACGTGCCTTTACAAAAATAATATTCCCTTTACAAAAATATACATGTCAAGTTACAAATGAATATACTTAAGTCAACTGATTTGACTTTGGGACTCCCTTATGGTTGTAGTATTTTGTTTTTGTTGTAAAATATTTATTGCCCTCTCATGTTGCCCATCAATCAGCTTGAGTTTGATGATGGGTTCCATGAACATCTCATCTTCTTGATCTACCAAGTCTCTAAAGTCCTTGTCATCTTTGTCTAGTGCTTCTCTGATGCTCTTGGCTAAACCAATATTCTCCTCAGCTAATAGAATCATGTCCAAGATCCTTATATTATCTACCCCTATTCTACCTTGGCTCTGATTCTTTACTTCTTACATGACTTGGGTATCCCTAAGCTTGAATTCTTCATTAGTGATTTGGCCAATGGGGTTGAGTTTAGTTGGGTCTATGATCATGCTCCCTAATATATCCCTCATTCTGATCTCTAATTGTTTGGCACCATCATAAATATTCTTCAGCTCTTCGACCATTTATTCAAACCTTTGATCTTTTTTATCAATACAACCATAGCCATGTTCAAGTAGGTTAGGTTGACTATCTTGAAATTAAGAATTTGATCTTCTGTTAGAATAGTGACCAATTCCTTCACCTTATTGTATGAATCCTACCACTGAGCTACTTGATTCTTACCACAATATCCTAGTTGCTCACTACATCATGTCTAGACCTTATTGTTTTCAAGGATTTGAAAATATCATACAAATTAACTTCAAACTTATTGATCATAGCTTTTGGAACCAAAAAAATGTATATACATAATATTTTCAAACTTTTATTGATTATTGACACTTTGTATCTTATAGGAACTTATCGAGTCTCAATCTCTCTGAGTGCATGTCTTTAGAAGCGCACTAGGAAAGGGGTGTGCAAACCATCGGTGCTTCGTAAGATTTTTATTATATTTTTTGCTTGCCATCTATACATTTCTCCCCTAAAACCATTTAACCTAAGCTTATTCTTCTCAGTCCTACCTTCTCCAATCTTTTCCTCTTTCCATTCCTCCTTTTCTTGCCTTAACACCCTTTTGGATAGTTAGTTATACTAGGTCGATTGGGTTAACCCAGTATAGTTTAGGGGTATTTTTCACTTTCTTGGCTTGTTATCCTTTCGACCGACCTAGCTCAGACCTAGTGATTTATCCTCAAAAACACACTGGGTCGATAGGATCGACCCTGTATAACTAACATTCCTGGGAGGATTTATGGCAAGATCTACCTATATATACAAGTTTATTTCCCATCATTTCAAAATAAAAAAATTAATGGCAAATAAGTGTGAATGAACATCTACTTATTGACCATTCTACTTGAGAATAAAGCTTAGGGTTTTGTACTTTCTTTAGAGATACAGATCTTGTCTTGTGGAAAAGTCTTTTGGATGCTTAGATAAGTTGTGTAGCCTAGAGCTGATTTAGTTTTTATCCTTACATGCCACAACAATCTCTTGCAAAGCACCTTGGTGAAGGGAAAGATTGAGGCTCGATGAGTTTATCTTTAAAGGTAAGTATTCCTAACTTTATTTCTCCTTTGTAAGATTAAATAGATATTGAATTTGTATTCTTCTCCCATGTATTAGAATTTTGTATACATTAACATGAGTATATGTATTTTAATACATGTTTAGTTTAGTTTTTTTTATTGTTTCTAACCCCCACATTGTGACACATGCTTTGGTGTGCACTATATTAGATTTACTTTCTTGTTATTAGAATAGAGTGAATATTTTAAACCTTGGAACTCCATTAGGGTTGTGCAATTGTGTTAGATTGTAGGCTTTGGAACCTTTCCAAGCATGATGTGTTGTGACAAATGATCCCTTAATTGGGCCTAGTGAATCCCTATATTTGTCATGCTCCTACTTAATAAGTGTATCCTCAATTAGAAGTGTAGGTATGCTCTATCTTTTTTGAGCCATGATTGATTTATAGACATGATATATTTTTGATTGCATACATTTTAGTAAACCCGATGTGAAACTAACCCTTGCAGGATTTCCTTCACTTTTTCATTCTTTTAGTTATTCTTTTGATCATCATTTTTATCATATATTTTAACATATTATATTGATTTTATCGATCCATCTATTTTTTTATGTGCATAAGTTTTTAAGAATAGACAACTGGATCAACCCAATCGACCCAGTATAGGTTTTCATCCTTTTAAATACCTAGTTTAGCCTACTAGGTTGACCCAGTCAACCCCTTATAGTTTCAAAACTTTTCAACAAGTTCATATACAACTTGATCGATTATGTCAACCCAGTTTGTAGGGTTCTGAAGCATAATTCAAGGTTCTTCATCAATAATCTTCCTTCATTGCATCTCTGATCCACCAAGATTTTTTTCTACCTCTCTAATTCTCTTTTTTAATCTTTATTTTCACATTTTGTAGTTTTTAAAACTACCCTTGCATAGTCAACTGGATCGACATTATCGACCCAGTTCTATGTTCTGTGTGCTATTTAAAATAACTAGATCGACACTATCAACCCAGTTCATTTTCAAACCTTGCTTCCGTAGTACAGGTTCAACCCTGTTTATATTTTGTGTATATAGTGTCAACACTATAGCTTGTTTTAAATTAGAATTAATCTCATATCTATTAGTAATTAATTTACACTTTCTTTTTCTATTGTTTGCATGCTTAGAATAGTTCATAGTCTAATTAGGGGATTTTTATTTAATCACTTAGTCTCACTATTTTTATTTTATCCACACATGACCAAATCACAAAAACATAAACAAACACTTTAACATTTTATCTACCCTAGGCCAACCTACTTGGATTTCATCACTAAGGAGGAAGTTGACTCGATACTCTAATCAAGTATAAAGCATAGTTAATGGTATATTATAGCTAAGCACCTGACACCCTTATCATTATGGGGTGTGAAGTGAGGGGGTAGGCCCCAATACCAAGCCTGTATCTTTGCCACTATAATCTCTTTCATCCCAAACTACCTGAAACCATCCTTAGATTGCTATCTAAAACCTTGCTTATAGCCAAATTTCATTCACATTTTAAATCATTATTAATAATCTAATTAACAATCAAGTTGACCAATTAGTTAGCTTTACTTTTCAAGTTGATTGCTTGATCTTTGTTCAATTATGTGTGCAAAAACTTGCATTAGTTAGCGTTAGTGTAAGATTTTACTTTGTGTGTTTCAATTAGATTGTCTAGCATTAATCCAATTGATTATTTATTTCCTTTCAAGTACTTACTACTTTTCATTACTTTCAAACTTATCTTGTTTCATTTTTGCAATCTGTTTTTAGGCTTCTTAAATACCCTGTCTATTGTTTCAAATACGTAGTGTACTTGCTGCCACTTCTAGAGTCTCTCCCTATCTAGCATGTCGTCTCCTCGCCATCCTATCTTATTTTCTCTTCAAAGCTCTCTTTTCTCTCCTTTACAAGTCAAAATAACAAATGACTTGTCTTTTTTCCTATTTTAAAAAGCTTTTCAAAATACAAATCTTTCTATTATTGTCTTGCAAATTCATTGTTTTGCTTCTATCTTTGTTTCTACTCATCTATTTTGCAAACTATAAAATGTGTTAGATTCATGATGACGTAGAGATTATTTTCCACTATCATATGCCTATCCTTCAAAAAAATTGATTTTTGGCTATTTTTTACACTAACTTCTACAAGTTCATCTAGTGTTCTCTACATTGGACACCTTCCCATTTCTTGTAGTCTACTTTTTTATCTATGACACTAAAGTAAGTTAAAGTTATGTATTTTTTTAATTCAGTCCTTTTATTTATCTTATTTTGCTACTTATTGTAATTTACTTAGCATCAACATTATGTGTTATCATGTTTTATCTCGAAGCACCATCCCATATTACACTTACATGATATGTGATGAGCTTTGAGTGGGGCATATATATACACAATATTTTCAAAAATTATTGATTACTAACACTTTGTATCTTGAAAAAACCTGTGAAGTCTCAATCTCTCTGAGTGCATGTCTTAAGGGGTACACTAGAAAAGGGATGGATAGGCCATCGATGCTTCATAAGATTGTTGTTCATTTTTCCACTTTCCATCTACACACTTGTCTCCTAAAACCATTTACCTTAAGATTATTCTTCTCGGTCCTACCTCCTCTAGCCTTCTCTTTCCATTCCTCCTTTTCTTGCATTTACACCATTTTGGATGGTCAATTGTACTAGATCAACTAGGTCGACTCAGTATAGTTTAGGAGTATTTTTCACTTTCTTGGCTTGTTAGCCTTTCAACCAACCTTGCTCAGACTTAGTGATTTGTCTCCAAAAACACACTAGGTCGACACCTACAATTGATGTTCCTAGGAGAATTTAGGTCAAGATCTGCATGTGTGTGTGTGTGTGTGTGTGTGTGTGTGTGTGTGTGTGTGTGTGTGTGTGTGTGTGTGTGTGTGTGTGTGTTCATTTCATATCAATTCATAAAAGAATAATTATTAGCAAAGAAGTGTGAATGAATATCTACTTATTGACCATTCTACTTGAGAAATAAAACTTAGGGTTCCATACTTTCTTTGGAGTTATGGATCTTGTCTTGTGAAAAAGCGTTTTGGATGCTTAGATAGGTTGTATACACTAGAGATGATTTATTTTGGTTATCCTTACACACCAAAATAATCTCTTGCAAAGTACCATGGCCAAGAGAGAGATTGAGGCTCGATGGTTTCATCTTCAAAGGTAAGTATTCATAACTTTATTTCTCCTTTGTAAGAGTAGATAGTTAGTGCATTTGTATTATTCTCCCATGTATTAGGATTTTGTATACCTTGATGTGAGTATATGTCTTCTAACACATGTTTAGTTTAGATTGTTTTATTATTTTTAACCCCTATTTTATGCCATAAGCTTTGGTGTGCACTAGATTATATTTAATTTCTTGTTATTAAAATAGAGTGAATGTTTTAAACCTCAGGACTCCATTAGGGTTGTTTTGCAATTATGTTAGACTATCAGCTTTGGAACCCTTTCTAGCATGATGTGTTCTGACAAGTAATCCCCTAATCGAGTCTAACGGATCAATATATTGGTCATGCTCCTGCTTAAAAAGTGTATCCCCAATCGAAAGTGTATGTATGCTCTATCTTCTTCAAACTAGGATTGATTTATGAACATGATGCATTTTCAATTACATTCACAAGATAGCTTGATCCTCCAAGTTCTTCTTTTGTTGTTTCATGCCCTTGATGTCTACCTATAACTGCTCTATCTATGATTAGACTAACTCCAAGGGGTCCTCTTCAAAGATAGGATCTTCTCCAGGCTTATGTCCTTATTTTTGAGTTAAATTGGTTAATGGCTCTATCTTTTGATATGTGATTTCCTCACCACCTGTCATGATCTTCTTAGTCACTTGTGGGGCTAAGACCTCCATTTGTGATGAAGTTATTGTGTCATCTAGTGTAGCTAGTCTTCTATCCTCCTTTTGTTGTAAAGCAACTATCCATAGTTTAATCTCTTCATGCATAGGAATATTAATGGCTTTCATCAAATCCCAAGGGTGATGTGTAGTAGGAATTTTCTACAATCTAGGTTCATACAAGAACCATTCTGGAATGGGTGGGCCATACAATATATTTTCTTCACTGAATAAGTTAACTTTACTTAGAGTAGTGAAAGTCATTTTGGGCCTTTTTTCTTTAGGAACAATAGCCAGTTTAGTCTCTACTTTCCTCTTGGGGGTATCAATAGCTACTAAGTCCAAAGATTTCCATTTATCAGCCTTAGTTTCCTCAACACTTATCTTCTCTCCTCATCTGAATTTGTATATGTCATAGATAACATCTTCAATACATCCTCAACACACTCTTGAGGGTCTATGGCTATCATATGGACTTCCTCTTGATGTAATTCATGTTCTATTGCTTTGAAAGGTTCTAGAGTTGATGAAGTAGAAGCAATCTCACTTGGCATTAGCCTCTCCTCTTCAGACTTTTGTGTCTCTATCGGTGCACTAATTGGTGGTGGTCTATATGGTTCACCACTAATCCAATGGTACTGTCTTGGGCCCAATTTCCACCTATCATCCACTTTTTGATTTCTTTCGAGCCTAGGCTAAGGCCTTAGGCCATGTTCTTACAATTTTCTTATGACGCTTTGGTGTAAATGGGATCATAGGCACCAGGATCATGTTCATATTGCACATTTAGAATTCTTTTGTTTTTTAGATGTTCCTTAACTTTCCCATAAGAATCCCACTGCTTGAGCTCATCAATCTGTATGTTGAAGGATGATTTATGTTTTGATGTAGCTTCAATATTATCCCATTATCTGAATATGGTCTTCCCAATTATCATAGGGAAGTTGTGGAGTCCCTTTTTTTTTGTCTTGTTAAGGCCATCAATGTCATAAAACAACAAGTATGTAACTTCTTGTTCAGCTAACCTGTCAAGGACATGAACAAGTAACTTGAGAGGGGAATTTTTTATCCCCTCAATCTTGATAATAGTGCAATCTGGATATAGACATATATCCCCCATAGAATTTATGTATTTATTGATTAGGGGTCTAACCCTAATCATTGGCATATCAATTATAACTTCACTCAGGATAGGGTAGATGCAATCACATATAATTGAATGTGATCTCTATATTTATAGATTTGAAGCTTGGAGTAATATTGTGAAACAGTTTGTGTTCCACTTGGGGACCATTCTCGTTGGTTTGGGATTTTTATAGTTATGCATAAAGCATCTAAGATATATGACATCATGAAAAATTGGGTTTTCTTTATATGCCTAATTACAAATACTTGTTTGCTAAAAGAGATGCTAATTAACTCACCTCGTTGGGGGACAGTTGCTTTTTCAGCCATGAAGTAAATTATGGGCACCCATATTGGATTTACATAAATTGTGATTGCATCCCCACACAATCTATTCAACATAGTCATTCTCATTCTAACCCCAGGTCTAAATTAGCTAATAGGAATGTTTTTGTTAAAGTCTAAAAAGACCTGGTTTCCAAAATCTAGCCACATGGCAAGGTTGTCCATCAAATTGTTCTCTTTGGCCTAGCAATTGATTGAAGATAGGTCAATTTAGGGTTTGGGCAATTTGTAATATGACGCAAATGTAATAGCAAAAATATAAACATTTTTCCTTGGATTGAGCTCATTAATTATCATGCCCTTATCTATCTTAGTTTCCTTAAAAATAGGAGCAAAAATGTCAATGCAGTGGAGTAGTTTAGGTTTTACTGTTGCATAATACAGATCGATCATTTGAATTGTAACTATATCATCATACATCCTTTTTAGAGAGATATTCTACTCTTCTTAGGTGATAGCAAGTTTATTTTTTATTGTTCTAAACAATTTTGACCAATTATTATCTCTTGTGTTTAGAGCATAGGTGACGAACTTGATATCCTTGAAAACACATCCTTTAGCATCTATTTTTAAGTATCGTTCCACATCTCTTTGAAACACTCTTTTGAGCCACCATTGCTATTAATTTTATCAAATTGCTCAATAGTGGACTACAATTTAGCTCTTGATTCAATTATCTTAGTGCAAACAATAATTCAATTTTCCTTGGCTCAAATTTAATGACAAGGACAAACTAGGGCTTTTGTACACTTCGAGATTTCTTGGATGTTTTTAATAGATCTTCAATAATGTTAATCAAGTTATAAATTATGAGTTTTGTGCCTTAGTTTTTGCTTAGATTTCTTATTTATACCTTCTGTGTCTGTGGGTCCACAAGATCTTTTGAAATTACTTATCTTGCTTATGTGGCTCTGTCATGTCATACTATTCATTAATTTTGAAATGTGATCATTTGTCCTTTTGGAACACATGTCAACACCTCATGAAATAGCCTCCTGACCTTAGCTTCACTGTGAGCCATTGATTTTCCTTCAAGCTCCTAAGATCTTACCACTTTGTAGCTCTGTGGGCTCTTTGTGTGCCTTGAAAACACATACCATCACTTAACGTTATTATTCCATGTGACAGACCCTCATTAGATTTGGGTTCATTGATTTGTCAACTCTCCACTCATCATTGGATCTTGATCCTTGAATTTGAACACCATTTTATGATCTCTATTCCATTTATTTTGGTTACAACATGTGTTGATACCATGTCTGTTCTTAGCTATTTGAAAAGTCAGCTTCATCTAGCACTATTGGATCTTCTTTGCATGGATCAACACACTCTATTGATCTCAATCTGGAAGGTCGAATGTGATTGGTTACTCTACTTCCTTTGTAGGATGTTTGACTTGTTGAATTTTCTATGTAAAGTTAGATATGCTTTATACGTTTTAACACATTCCATTGATCTTGATCTAATTTACTATGTTTTATCCACTACGGTTGTGACACTTGTCACTACCACATTCAATATTCAAGCTTTAACAATTTGACCTGAGCAGACATCTGTGCACCATATATCTTCCCATAGAGTTTTAAGATCTCATCATGTGTCATCTTCGTGTTGATCTTGTAAACAATTAAAATAATTAAGTTAGCGCTTGGGGAATATAAATAACTTAGGATAAAGTTTTGGACTAAAGTTTTAATTGTATTAATAAATACCATTAAATCTTAGGATATAACTTAGACTTAGTATAAAATATAAAAAAGTGCTCCCGTAATTAATTAGTCCAGGTGAATAATAAAATAGACTTAGCAGAGATCTCAAGATATAAAGAGAACTTGGCATAAAAAATTAGCCAAAGGTTTTGGTCATGTTAATAAACACGATTAGAACTTTAGGATAAAACTTTTAACTAAGTCTATGACATAATTAAATGTTCCCATGTAAATTAAGTCCCACATAAATTTGAATTCAATTCAAAAGGGTTTAGTCTAAACAATTAGATTTAGGGTTTTTGGATATCCAAATATGAGTTTAATTAATCAATTTAAAGACCAGGTTTAATAAATGGGTTCAAGTTAACATTAAAGTACAAAACCTCAAATAGTGTTCACCCAATTGGGGCTTCATTGAACTTGCAACCTGAAACATAAGAAGCAACGATTAACAACATTAGATGGAGTACAACAAGGATCATGTGCAAATATGTCAAGTAAACCACTAATGTGAATGATCTTTAAATAAAAATAATGTGATGACATGCTAATGGCAATCTGATCAAGGGGAATATTCAATCCTTAGTATAAATTTGCAAGATTTAAAATAAGGGTCTATATTTTTCAAAAATAGGGGTATGTTGGCCTCAACAAATGGCAACTTCGAGGGGAAACATTTCCAAATGTTAGAACTCAGATAATTTAGTTTGAACTAATAATTAGACTAATCATTTAATATGATTAGGTACCATTATTAATACCAACTTATGATCAAAACAAGTCTTACACATGCAAAAATAGGCTAAAACACCAAAACTTAGTCATGTATTGTTTATGTTTTTTATTCCTTAATGGATTGCCATGGGATTTAGAGAATGACTTCAAACTTCATGACCTTGATCACTAACACTAACTTATAGCATATTTAGATGCTCATTAAGAATCATGAGTTATAAAAAGGAAGGCTAGGGCATTACTTTATTGCCAACCAAGGATCCATATCTCTAATAGAGATACCTTTATCTCCACTCAAGGCCTTGTTCCATTGCAAGCCAGACGTCCATATCCCCGATGGAGATTATTCAATCACCTTTGCTCATAAATCTTTTGGATTTTGAATAAAGATTTTATTTTTTTGTATTTTTTAGATATATTTAGCTTTCCAATAAAAGTTGGGAACCAAAATTAACTAGGTTTTAAGATTTTTGTTGAATGTTTGATCTTCAGACAATCATCCTTGGTCATAAACTTCATCCTAGACAATAATGTTTAAGTGTTAACATGCATTTGTCCTAATAATTCAAAATTTCACTCAACATGTGTAATCCTTATTAGAATTAGATTTAGATCAGAATAAGGCTTAAGATTTTAAGGAATGGCCAACCTAGATAACAATACTTACCACTATATCCAAATCATTACATCAAGCTCAAATTCCTAGAATCCATGGTCCAATAATGGTTGAAGTTCATTCCTGCATTCTTGATTTCTTGACCTTTAAGCAAATACATACATTGGAGAATGGGAACTATCTTAGAAAGACTTATTGGAAGTAGGGAACAAAATAGAAGAAAGAGACACACAACTAGCAAACAAATATTTACAAACACCATGTACAAATAAGGAATAGGAAAATAAACTAATCTAAGCCTACCTACACTAACTCTAACTAGTCTTACAAGTTACTCCATGTAGATTTGAGGTGGTGTAGTAGAGTAGTGATTGAGATATTGCCCATTTGTTGGCAAAGTAAACTCTACTCCCTACAAATACTTGAGCTTGAAGATGTTGTCTCCTAGTATTTTTCCAATCTAATAGGGTCTAATCCACAAAGAGGTGAATTTCTCATGTTTTCCCTTTATTTCATATGCTTTGTCCTAGAGAAGAACTAGGTCTCCATGCCTAAACACCTTAATTTTGGAATGTTTGTCAAACCATCTTTTCACTGTGGTTTGATGTCTATTGAAATTGGCAAAAGCTTTCTCTCTTGCATCTTCCATTTGAATAATATCAAGTAACCTCGAATTTTTAAACTCCTAATCTTCCTTCATGTACTCTTGCATGAACTTGTAGGTTGGCAACTTGAGAATGATGAGAAATACAGGTTTTTGACCATATATAAGAAGAAATGGTGATGCCTTCAAAACTTACTTGACTATTTTTATGTCTATCCAAAGAGCATATTTGAGCAACTTATGTCATATTATTAGTTTTTCAGTAACAAACTACTTGATGGCTTTCATCAAATTTTTATTAGTTGATTCATAAACCCCATTGCCTTGAGGGTAATGGTTTGATGAAAACTTGAGAAAAATGTTATTATCATATGTCCACTCAGTCATCTCAATGGATATAAAGGTAGGCCCATTATCATAAACTAGAGATACTGGTGTTCCAAATCTTGTACAAATGCTCTCTTCCAAGAACTTTATCACATCTTTCATCTTGCATTGATTGGTAGCAACTACTTTTATCCATCTAGTGCAGTAATCAGTGGCAGTGAGCACATACTTATGTCCTAAAGAATTTGGGTTGATGACCCCCACAAAGTCTAATATCCATTAAGCAAAAGGTTTATCAATCATAACTAGTTTCAACGGCATGGTTGCTTTTGGTTCTTTAGTATTGAATATCTAGCACTAATGACATTCTCTCATATGTTTGTGAGCATCTTTGAAGATTGTAGGACAATAATAACCAGCCCTAAGGATCTTATGAGCTATTTTTATTTTGAATGGGTGTCCACTTTCAAGCTTGTCATGGAAATTACTCAGGATTTCAGCTGCTTCATCTTTAGAAACACATCTTAGGTATATTCCTAGATAATTATTCCTAAAAATCACACCATCTTTGATTAGGAAATGAGTTGCCTTGAGCCTTAAAGCTCTCCTTTGCTCCCTACTCAGCCCTGTAGGACAAGATCCATTGATTAGCAAATGAATAATTGAATCATACCAATCATTGAGTTGAAATTTTTTTTGCTCCACTTGCATGACACTTAACTTGGGATTAGTATTGGCAATTAATTGAATTAATCCTTGATACCTTACCAATTTATCAGTCTTAATTTTCAAATCATATTCTTGAAATATGGACATCCATATACCTCTTCTCTCTCCTAATTCACATTGGCTAAGCATGAGCTTAGTGGCAGGATTTGATAATATTGCATGCACCTTATTCCTAAGAATATAGTGTCTAAAATTATTTACTATCTTAACTAAAGCACATGTCTCCTGATTGACAGTGAATAGTTTAACTAAGCATCTTCAAAATTAGTGCTCCTAAATGCAATAGGATGATCACATCTATCTATTTTATGAGTTAGAACAACTGCAATTGTATGATCAAAAGCAAAAGAATAAAAATAAAAATCTTTTAAAAAATCAGGACTTATCAACACTGTGCCTGCACTATTGCTTGTTTGACGTCCTTGAAGGCTGTTCATGTTTCTTCATTCCAAGTGATCTTGGATTCCTTCGTCAACATGTCATTTAGTGGTCTCAAAATTTATACAAAATCAAAAATGAACTTACTCACAAAACTTATTTTCCTGAAGAAAGATTTTAATTCTTTTCTACTATTAGGGGCTTATATTTGGGATATAGCATCTACTCTATCAGGGTCTATAGAAATCCCCTCTTTAGTTAAAACATGTCCTAATAACTTTCCATCAGTAACACAAAAAATACTTTTCTTGGGATTGAGAGAAATTTCATACCTCCTACATCATTCAAATACATGTTGCAAGTGCATGATATGATCCTCCCTATTTTTAAAGAACACAGTTAAGTCAACCATATAAATTATAATGCACTTACCTATAATCCCTTGGAAAGCATGGTCCATAGCCCTTTGAAAAGTTGTTCCTCTATTTATTAATCCAAAGGGCAGTATTTTGTAGGCAAAAGTTCCCCACTTAATAATGAATGTAGTCTTTAATTTGTCTTCTTTGTTTACAAGTACTTGGTTATAACCTAAAAAACATAAATAAAAGACATCATAGTTAAACCACTAACCATTTGAATGACTTGATCAAGTGAAGGTAAAGGATAGTTGTCCTTTTCAGAAGCTCTATTCAAATTTTTTAAGTCTACGATAATCTAATTTCCCCATTCTTATTCCTAATTGGTACTAAGTTAGCTACCCAAGTGGAGTGTCTAATGGGAAAAACTATTTTGGCATCTAATAGCTTCTTGAACTCTTTATAGATCAAAGGTTTTAAGACAAGGTTGATAGGTTTTTGCTTTTACCTAAAAGGCTTGTAAGATTCCTTTAATGGTATGGTATGGGTAATGACTCTGGGATAAAAAATCTTTAAATCCTCATAAGACCAGGCTATAACATCTTTATATTTGGTTAGCAATTCTTTGTATTTTCTTAATTCTTCATTTGTGCAGATTGTATCAATATTCACTAGCTGGGGTTGAACTTGTGTTCCCAGGTCAACTGCATGATAATATTTCCCACTTACCTTGGGAACTTTGAAAATTTCAGCCAGTTTGTCTATGTCAAATAATATTTCTAAGGCAATCATTCTTTTGGGAATTTTGTCACTTAGTTACACAATCTTGTCATTAGGGTTGCTTTCATCAAGAGAATCTTCATTGACCTCATCAATAATATGAGACTCAAATACTCATGAGTGGTTCATGAAGTATAAGATCTATTGATCATCACTGAATACTTATAGATGGTTGATATTATTAGGAATTGAGGGACATGGAACCAATTCAACACTAAGGTTTCCAAGTTGAGAATCTTGATTAGGCATAAGATTGGTTGCAGTTGAGGCTAGCTCATTGGCAAGCATGTTCTCTTCTCTAGGAGTTGAGACAATATTAAAATCATCAAAGTAATCTATCAAGTTTTATACTATAAAATTATACTTCTTAAGATATGACAATTTGCACTAGTACTTACTTCTAACATGATTAACTACTAGTTCTCAATCACCATACACTAGCAGTTCTTTGACCTTATGCTTGATAGCAAATTTCAATCCTAAGATTAAAGTTTCATACTATGCCAAGTTATTAGTGATGAAAATTGAAGTCTGTAAAAAGTACTAAATTCTTTTACAATGGGATTAATCAAAACAATTCCAACTCCATATCCAAACTTAAATCTAGCACCAGCAAAATAAAAAAGTTATATTTGAGGTATAGCATGGGTATCTTTAGAGTCATATACCTTAGAAATGTCAAGAGTGTAAACTCATAACTCAAAATTGACCATGTTGACCCTTTCATTTTTAGCATTGTACTTGGTGATCATATGATTAATCTTAGGCTCTTTTTCAATAGGAATCTAATTTGGAACTCCCTTCCATGGAAGCCACATATGAAAACAATCAGTAGACATGTAACCAGTCAAAGACTTTGTCCAATCTCTATTGAGAAACATTCCATAAGCATCAAAAATTTCCACCACTTAGATGTCTATAAACTATTGTATCCTTGGATCAGCAACAAGTTGCATATGAACATTCAATAATTCTTCAATTACTTTCAACCTAGATTTGTCTAATTGACTGACAACTACATCAGATTTAATTGGAGTTAAACCAAGTTGCTCACAAACACCTTTAGGCATGATGTTAGCAAATGCACCTAAATCTAACAAATAATTATGCAAATTCTTACCAAAAATATTGACTATTAGAAAGAAAGTTGGAACATCTGCCTTGTTCTTATACATAACAAAATTGGCATTTATAGCTTTGGATGATTTACCTAGATTCTTAGATAAAGATTCTAACAATAAATTTCTTTGCTCAGTAATTTGAATCAGTTCATACAATGTGATGTTAGCCTTAATCTTTTTCATGTCCTCGACTATATTATATCCACCCTTAGTAGTACTATATGTATCATAATTATGCTTATAGGTACTTCCTTTTGGAGGTTCTAGATTGTTTTCAGTTGTAGGATCAGGGGTGTCAAAATTATTTGGTGTTGAAGTTGTCAAAGGTTGTTTATGTTCCTTATTCCTCAGAGGATAGGTCTTCTTCAAGTACTATTGAAAGGCATGAACCTCTTCATGAGTATCCTCAAGCTCATTCTCTTCTTGAATGAGAAGTCAAATGTCTCCACCATCATAAATGTATTGGTAGATTTGATTGACTTTGAAGATCTAGATGTACCTGTAGTGTTATCTTTATTAGGTGCACCTTCAGATGTATTCAATTCATCCTGAAACAACTCAAAAGCATTATAGAATTCAATACAATCTAACTCACCATGTTTTGAATTATTGTGAACCTTGCAATATTCATTTAGAGCTACATCACAAATATAATTAGGATTGTTCTTGATGATGACTCATTGTTGTTATTATTACTATTGTCATTGTGAAATTGGTTGTTAGGTATGTTGAACCTTTGATAAGCATAATTTTTATTGGAGTTTTCCCCAGTATTGCCTACTTGTTTTTGCAATTAAATGAAGTCAGTACTCAATTTTCGAGCCATTTTAAGTATAGATTCATTCTCATTCTTTGGTGCCTCTAAGTTATGAACTTGAGTATTACCATTGCTAGTTGTTGGCACCAAGGCTCTTTGATCTTATGGATGAAATCCACTTACATTGCTATTCAAGAATCCTAGGTTTTGGCCAAGATGAACATGAGTCAAGGGCAATTGGTTCAAGACTAGTGTCTGATTTAAAGTAGACACATTTTGATTGGCATTAGGAATGGCATTTAATATAGAAAAATTAAGATTAACATTTGGAATGGTATATGCTAGCTGACCTTGAGGTTGCATTTGATCATTGTTTATGACAGCTTCAGCATAGGACAAGGCCAAGGTATTTATAACTCCAATAGACCTTTTAAGAAACGCAAAAGTCATGGGGTCTAAAGCATCCTTATAAATTTCTAAAGCCAAGGCTCCACCAGGTTTTTAAGGAGCTATGGTTCTATTAAACATCTTATAGAATCTAGCATTAAAGGCTCTAATAGTTTCACTTGAATCTCTTTTCACAGTGGTGAATTGTTGATAAAGAATGCAAGGACTAATGACCTTAACAAATTGATCAATGAACATATGATTAAAATGATTCCAATTGGTGATATATTTCTTAAGAAAATTGAGAAACCACTCATATGAAGCATATTTTAAAGTAAATGGGAACAATCTACATGCAACATCTTCATAAACTACATTCAACAATCTTATGGCAACTTTTAAAGATTTAAATGTTCTTCAGCAATGACAACACTATTAAGATTGAAAGATGGTAAATACTTTTTAGGGTTCCTAAGTAAGTCATGTACAGGTCCAGGGATATTAATAGAAGATCCACCTAACCAAGCCATACCTTGATAAGGATTGAACATAGAAGCACCATGAACAAATGAAGTAGGCTGGGATTTAGAAACCCTTTGCTTACCTTTGTCTGCTCTTACTTCCCTATGAACTTCTAATGAAAGGAGAGGTAATCTTGATTTAGACTATGATATAGTCCTGATTATTAGCAGTTATAGCTTGTAAACCTTAAATCCTAATCAAAATATGATGTGTAAACCTTATCTTTGCAAATAATGATGATTAGATTTGCACGTTAATCCAATTTTGAGCAAATTTAAACAAATGACTACTATCTTTAACTGAGTTAGCTCAAAGATGTGTCTAAACTGATGAATCTGAATGATCTTTACACTCCTAAGTTCAAATAAACCTAAATTCATAGATAATCAATCAATCTTTGAAAAAAAAAATTATTACTAACCTTGAACGCGGAAGACTTACAAAGCTTAAGCTACTTTTGAAACAATCTGCCATGAATCTAAAAAGAATAAAAATATTCAATTAAATGAGCCTAAATATTGGTCTTAAACCATGAATATCAATGATCTTTAACAATTGAGCTAAGAACAACACAAATATGCAAATAATTCACTAATCTTTAAACAAAATTCAATAAAATTGGCAAATACACTACAAATTCACAAAGATCTAACTAAAGTCCCTCCTAGAACTAGCGAAACACGATCCATATTAATGCCCAAAAGTGTATCATAGGTGGTTAAGATTGTTTAAGAAACACTACTCATTTCTAGATTCAAAGAATCCAATGCATGAGTTGCAGGTTGTGATTTTCTTGGTATCTTTGGTAGAATAACAGTAGAACAAGTGAATTGTTTCACTAAATTTATATATTTGGTTGTTGGGAGCAACCGTGGCCTAATAGCTAACTTGTGAAAATAAAAGTGATCTATACTAAGTAAAGTGAACTATGCTCAAAATCTAAATCTAAAGATCTAAGCTATAATGGATATTCTCAATAAAGTTAATTTAAAGTGAGTTGATCAAAAAATAAGGAAAAGGAAGGATAGGGAAGAGAAGAAATAGGTTGTTGATATTCATTATAGACACTATGACAAAGCTAAAATTTTATCTAAACATGCACTTAAAACCAATGTATGACATGAAATATCATAAGCTCAAATCCTATCACACATTAGGCAAACATATAAGGATTTTAAAAATAATGCAAATAAGAACAAGATTTACTCCTACAAGCAAATAGCATAAGAACATCTACAAGCAAAGCAATGAAATCAAAATGAATCAAAGAATTTTCAATCAATATAGCATTAGAAAAAATTGATAACTCTGCATTTTAAAATTGCACATCAAGAATTCATAAGAACCATTCAAATTTGCATATTAGATCAGACAAGTGAGAGATCAGCCATAATAACAATCACACAAACCAATGAGACTATCTTTTCAGAATTCTCTGCTTGTATTAATTGTCCCAAATGTGCACAAAGTTTTCTTGCTCAAAACTCCCTTCCCTTTTTTACAGTTGACAATACCCCTTATATAAAAAATTATGGAGGTATGTCAACCAATCATGTCAAGTTACAATTGTATAAGTGTCATAGACAGGTGTCCTTTCTACAATGTTCTATAACTATGACATCTCCTAATGGACTGACTTATAGGCAATGTGCTTTACAAACTGCACATGCTTTTATAAAAAGAATATTCTCTTTTCAAAAATATACATGTCAACTTACAAAAGAATATACTTAAGTCAATTGATTTGACTTTTAGGCTCCCCTGTGGTTGCAGTATTTTGTTTCTACTATAGAATCTTCAATGCCCTTTCATGTTTCCCATCAATCAGCTTGAGGTTGATGACAGGTTCTATGAACAGCTCATCTTCTTAATCTGCCAAGTCTCTAAAGTCCTTGTCATCTCTACCTAGCACTTCTCTGATGCTCCTAGCTTCACCCATCTTCTCCTCAGTTGATAGGATCATGTCTAAGATCATGTTATTATCTACCCTTGTTCTACCTTGACTCTGATTCTTTACCTCTTGCATGACTTGGGTGGCCCTGAGATTGAATTCTTCATCAATGATTAGACCAATGGGGCTAAGTGTAGTTGGGTCTGTGATCATGCTCCCCAATATATCCCTCATTTTGATCGCTAATTATTTGGCACCATCAGAAAGATTCTACAGACTCTTAGACCATTTACTCAAACCCTTGATCTTCCCTATCAATACAAGCATAGCCATGTTCAAGTGGGATAAGCTGACTTTATTGAAATTAGGCAATTGATCTTCTATCAAAATCATGACCAAGTCTTTCACTTTGTTGTGTTGATCCTAACACTGAGCTACTTGATTCTTGGCCATAGTATCCTGGTTGCTCACTACATCTTGTTTGGACTTTCATTGATTTCAAGGATTTGAACATATCATAAAAAGTAGCTTCAAACATATTGATCATAGATTTTGGAACATAAAAGATAACATGCTCCTCCAAGTTTTTTTGTTGTTTCATTTCCTTGATAGTTGCCTATAGCTGCTCTGTTTGTGCTTGGTCTAACTCCAAGGGATCCTCTTCGAAGATAGGATCTTCTCTAGACCTTTGTCCTTATTTTTTAGTTAAATTGTTTAATGGATCTATCCTTTGATATGTGATTTCCTCACCACCTGCCATTTTCTTTTTCTCAATTACCCTTTTCAAGCCAGTAGTCTTTGGGTCAAATTTGAAACCAAATATGAATTGATTCAATTGTGGGGTTAGGACCTCCATTTGTGATGAAGTTGTTGTGTCATATAGTGTAGTTAGTCTTCTATCTTCATCTTCATGTAAAGTAACTATCCATGGTTTAAGCTATTCATGCACATAACTATTAATGGTTTTCATCAAATCCCAAGGGTCATGTGTAGTAGGCATTTTTTGCAATCTAGGGTCATACAAGAACCATTATGGAATGGGTGGGCCATACAATATATTTTCTTCAATGAATAAGTTGAATTCACTTATAAGAGTAGTGAAAGTCACTTTGGGCCTTTTTGCTTTAGGAGCAATGGCCAGCTCAATCTCTACTTTCCTCTTGGGGATATCAACAATTACTAAGTCCAAAGATTTCCCTTTGCCATCCTTAGTTTCCTCAACATTTATCTTTTCTTCCTCATCTAAATTTATGTATGTCATAGATAACATCTTCAATACATCCTCAACAAACTCTTGAGAGTCTATGGCTATCATATGGAATTCCTCTTGATGTAATTCATGTTCTATTGCTTCAGAAGGTTCTGGAGTTGATGAAGTAGAAGCAATCTCACTTGACTTTGGCCTCTCCTCCTCAAGCTTTTGTGTCTCTGTCTATGCTCTAATTGGTGATGGTCTGGATGGTTCACCACTAATCAAATGGTATTGTCTTGGGTACAATTTCCACCTATCATCCACCTTTTGATTTCTTTCTAGCCTAGACTCAAGCCTTAGGCTATGTTCTTTCAATCCTCTTATGACTTAGAAATAAGAGGATGCTTTGGTGTAAATGGGATCATAGGCACCAAGTTCATGTTCATATTGCACATTTAGAATTTATTTGTTTTTTAGATGTTCCTTAACTTTCCCATAAGGATCCCGCTGCTTGAGCTCATCAATCTGTAGGTTGAAGGATGATCTATGTTTTGATGCAGCTTCAATATTATCCCACTGTCTGAATATGGTCTTCCCAATTGTCATAGGAATGATGTGAAGGATTTCCTTTCTTTTGGTCTTGTAGAGACCATCTATGCCATGGAATCGCTAGTATGCAACCTCTTGCTCAGCTAACTTATCAGGGACATGAATAGGTAGCTTGAGAGAAGAATTTTGTGTCCCCTCAATCTTGATAATAGTGCAGTCTGGATATAGCCATATATATCCTATAGCTTCTATGGATTTCTTGATTAGGGGGTTAACCCTCATCATTGGCATACCAATTATAGCTTCACTCAAGGCAGGGTAGACGTAGTCTCATATAAATTGAATGTGATCTCTATATTTATAGATGTGAATCTTGGAGTAATATTGTGAGATAGTATGTGTTCCACTTGGGGACCATTCTCTTTAGTTGGGGATTTTTGTATTTGTACATAACGCATTTAAGCGATATGACATCATGAAAAATTGGGTTTTCTTTTTATGCCTAATTGCAAATACTTATCTACTTAAAGAGATGCTAATTATCTCACTTAGTGGGGAGACAGTTGTTTTTTCAACCATGAAGTAAACTATGGGCACCTAGACTAGATTTACATAAGTTGTGGTTGCATCCCCACACAACTTGTTCAACATAGTCATTCTCATTTTGACCCCAGGTTTGAATTGGCTAATAAGAATATTTTTGTTAAAGTCTGAAAAGACCTGGTTTCCAAAATTTAGCCACATGGCAAGGGTGTCCATTAAATTATTTTATTTGCCCTAGGAATTGATTGAAGATAGGTCAATTTGGGGTTTGGGTAGTTTGTAATATGACTCAACTATAATAGTAAAAATATTATCAATTTTTCTACTATTGAGCTCATTAATTATCATGCCTTTATCTACCTTAATTTCCTTGAAAATAGGAGCAAGAATGTCAATGCAATGGAGTGCCTCGGGCTTTGTTTTTGACTAATGGAGGTCAGTCATTTGAATTACAACTATATCATCATACAACCTTTTGGCAGAGAGATTTTGCTCCTCTTCCCAAGTGATGGCAGGTTGATTTTCAATTGCCCAAAAAAAATTTGACCAATTATTATTTCTTGTGTTTAGAGTAGAGGTGACAAATTTGGTATCCCTGAAAACATGTCCTTCAACACTTATTGTTAAGTAAATCTCTACATATTCTTTTAAAACACTCTTTCAAGCTATCATTACTATGAATTTTATTAAATTACTCACTAGTGGAATGCAATTTAGTTCTTGATTGAATTATCTTAGTGAGACAATAATTCAATTCTCCTTGACTCGATTTCAATGATAACAAGGACAAACTAGGGCTTTCTTACACTTAGAGCTTTCTTGGAGGTTTTTGTAGAGCTTCAATGACAATAATCAAGTTTGAATTTATGAGATTTGTGCCTTAGATTTTTCTCGAATTGCTTATTATACCTTCTATGTTTTCAAGTCCACAAGATCTTTTGAACTGACTTGTCTTGTTTATGTGGCTCCATCATGTCATATTGTTCTTTAATTTCAAAATGTGACTGTTTGTCCTTTTAGGACATGTGCCAACACCTCATGCAATAGCCTCTTGGCCTTAGCTTCACTGTGGGCCATTGATTTTTATTCAAGATTCTAAGATCTTGCCACTTGGCAGCTCCATGGGCTATTGCGCACCTGGCAAACACACACCACTGCTTAATGCCTTTGCGCCATGTAGCAGCGCCTCATTAGATATAGGTTCATTGAATTGTCAACTCTTTGCTCATTATTGGATCTCAATCCATGAAGTTGAATGCCATTGGATGATCTTTATTCTATTTATTGTAGTTATGACATGTGTCGATACCATGTTCATTCTGAACTCTTTGAAAATTTAGCTTCATCTCGCACCATTAGATCTTCTCTGCACAGACCAACGTGCTCTGTCAATCTCAATTCATGAGGTTGAAAGTGATTGGTTGCTCTGCTTCCTTTGCAAAATGCTTGACTTATTTACTTTGCTATGTGTCATTAAATCTACTTTGTATACTTCAATGCATTACATTGATCTTGATCCACTTGACTTTGTTCTATCCACTACAATTGTGACACTTGTCACTGTCACATTCTATCTCTGAGCTTTGACAATTTGACCCAGGTGGATGCCTATGCACCATAGATCTTCCCTTCGATTTATGAGATCTCACTATGTGTTATCTTCATGTTGATCTTGTGGACAATGAAAATAATTAAGTTAGGGCTCGGGGAATATAAAGAACTTAAGATAAAGTTTTGGGCTAATTTTTTAAATATATTAATAAATACAATTAAATCTTAGGATAAAACTTTAGACTAAGTATAAAATATAACAAAGTACTCACGTAATTAATTAGTCCAAGTGAATAATAAAATGGACTTAGCAAGGGTCCCAAGATGTAAAGAGAACTTCGCATAAAAATTTTAGCCTAAGGTTTTGGTCATGTTAATAAACATGATTAGAACCTTAGGATAAAACTTTAAACTGAGTCTATGACATAATTAAATGTTCCCGCATATATTTTAATTAACTTCAAAAGGGCTTAGGCTAAACAATTAGACTAAAGGTTTTTAGATATTCAAATATGAATTCAATTAATTAATTTAAAGACCAGGTTTAATAAATGGTGTCAAATTAACATTAAAGTACAAAACCCTAAACAGTGTTCACGCAATTGGGGTTTCATTGAACCTACACCCTGAAACACAAGAAGCAGCAATTAGCAACATTAGATAGAGTAAAGCAAGGATCATTTCTAAATATGTCAAGCAAAACACTAGTGTGGATGATCTTCAAATAAAAATAATGTGTTGACATGCTAATTGAAATCTGATCAAGGGGAATATTCAATCCTTAGTACAAATTTGCAATATTTAAAATAAGGGTCCCTATTTTTTCAAAAATGGGGGTATGTTGGCATAAATAAATGGTGACTTCTAGGGGAAACATTGTCAAATGTTAGAACTCAGATACTCTTATTTGAAATAATAACTAGACTATTCATTTTATATGATCAGATACCATTATTAAGACTAACTCATGATCAAAACAAGTCTTACACATACATAATTAGGCTCAAACACCAAATCTTAGTCATGTTGTGTGTGTGTTTTTTATTCCTTAACCGATTGCCATGGGATTTAGAGAACAACTTCATAATTCATGACCTTGATCACTAACACTGACTTATAGCATATTTAGATTTTCATTAAGAATCATGCTTTATAGAAAGGAAGGCTTAGACTTTGCTCTGTTACCATCCAGACGTCCATAGCCCTAAAAGAGATACCATTATCTCCACTCAAGGCCTTGTTCCACTGCCAGCCAGACGTTCATAGCCCTGGTGGAGATTACCCGAATCACCTTTGCTCATATAACTTTTGGAGTTTTAATAAAACTTTTAATTTTTTTTATTTTTCAAATATATTTAGCTTTCCAACAAAGTTTGGGAACCAGAATTACCTAGGTTTTGGGATTTTTGTCAAATGTTTGATCTTCAAACAATTATCCTTGGTCATAAACTTCATTCCAGGAAATAATTTTTTTTAAGTGTTAACATGACTTTGTCTCAATAATTCAAACTTTCACTCAGCATGTGCAATCCTTATTAGAACCAAATTTACATTAGAATAAGGCTTAAGATTTTAAGGAACCAACCTAGATATCAATCCATACCACTATCTCCAAATAATAACATCAAGCTCAAATTCTTAGAATCCATGGTCCACCAATGGTTGAGGTTCATACCTGCATTCTTGATTTGTTGACCTTTGAGCAACTACATACATTGGAGCATGGGAACTGTCTTAGAAAGACTTATTAAAAGCAGTGAACAAAATAGAATAAAGAGACACACAACCAGCAAACAAATATTTACAAACACCATGTACAAATAAGGAAAATGAAAAAAAACTAATCTAAGACTACCTACACTAACTCTAACTAATCTTATAAGTTACTCCATGTAGACTTGAGGTGGTGTAGTAGAGAATTAGTGCTTGAGATATTTCTTATTTGCTGGCAAAGTAAACTCTGCTCCTTGCAAGTCCTTGAGCTTGAAGGTATTGTCTCCTAGTATTTTAGTAATCTAATAGGGACCAATCCACAAGGGGGTGAATTTTCCATGTTTTCCCTTTGGTTCAGATGCTTTGTCCTAGAGGAGAACTAGGTCTCCCTGTCTAAACACCTTAATTTTGGAACATTTGTCAAACCATCTCTTCATTGTGGTTTGATATCTGCTAAAATTCAAAAAAACTTCCTCTCTTGCATCTTTCATTTGAATAATGTCAAGTAACCTTGAATTTGCAAACTCTTGATTTTCCTCTATGTACTCTTGCATGAACTTGTAGGTTGGCAACTTGAGAGTGATGGGAAATACAAGTTCTTGACCATATACAAGAAAAAATGGTGATGCTTTCAAAGCTTGCTTGACTCTTGTTCTGTCTATCCAAAGAGCATATTTGAACAACTTATGCCATGTTCTTAGTTTGTCAGCAGTAGACTTCCTGATGGCTTTCATAAAAAATTTGTTAGTTGATTCATAAACCCCATTGCCTTGAGGGTAATGATTTGATGAAAACTTGAGAACAATGTTATTATCATATGCCCACTCAGTCATCTCAATAGATATAAAGACAGGTCCATAATTACAAACTAGAGATAATGGTGTTCCAAATCTTGTATAAATGTTCTCTTCCAAGAACTTTATCACATCTTTCATCTTGCATTGCTTGGTTGCCACTGTTTTTGTCCATCTGGTGCAATAATTAGTGACAATGAGCACGTACTTATGTCCTTCTAAAAAATTAGGGTTGATTACCCCCACAAAGTCTAATTCCTATTGAGCAAAAGGTTTATCAAGCATAATTAGATTCAATGGCATGACTTCTTTTATTTCATTAATAAGGAATATTTACACTGATGACATTTCCTCACATGTTTGTGAGCATCTTTAAAGATTGTAAGCCAATAATAACCAGCCCTAATGATCTTATGAGTTGTCCTTCCAAATGGGTGTCCATTTCCAGGGTTCTCATGGAAAGTACTCAGGATCTCAGTTGCTTCCTCTTTAAAAATACATCTCAAGTATATTCCTTCATAATTATTCATGAAAAACACTCCATCTTTGATTAGGAAATGAGTTACCTTGAGCCTTAAATCTCTCCTTTGCTCCCTACTCAACGTTGCAAGACAAGATCCATTGATTAATAAATGAACAATTGAATTATACCAATCATTGGGTTGAAAACTTTTTTGCTCCACCTACATGACACTAACTTGGGGTTAGTATTGGCAATTAACTAAATTAGTCCTTGACACCTTACTAATTTAACAGTCTTAATTTCTAGATCATATTCTTGAAGTATGAACGTCCATTTACCTCCTCTCTCCTAATTCACATTGGCTAAGTATGAGCTTAGTGGAAGGTTCTGGCAATATTGCATGTACCGTACTCCTAAGAATATAGTGTCTAAATTCCTTTACTGCCTTAACTAAAGTGCATGTATGTTTGTCAATTCGAGAATAGTTTAACTCAGCATTTTTAAAATTAGTGCTCATGAATTCAATAGGATGATTACATCCATCTATTTTATGATTTAGAACAACTACAATTGTATAATCAAAAGCAAAAGAATAAATATAAAAATCATTTGAAAAATTAGGAGTTATCAACACAGGTGCCTGCACTATTGCTTCTTTGATGTCCTTGAAGGCTTTTCATGTTTCTTCATTCCAATTAATTTTTGGCGTCCTTCTTCAACATGTCATTTAGTGGTCTCACAATTTTTGCAAAACCAAAAATGAACTTTCTCACAAAATTTTTTTTTTTGAAAAAAGATTTTAATTCTTTTATACTATTAGGAGGTTCTGTTTTGGATATAGCATCTACTCTATCAGGGTCTATAGAAATCCCCTCTTTAGTTATAACATGTCCTAATAACTTTCCCTCAGTAACAAAAAAAATATTTTTCTTTGGATTGAAATAAATTACATACCTCCTACATCATTCAAATCCCTGTTGCAAGTGCATGATATGATCCTCCCTATTTTTAGAGAACACAATTAGGTCATCCATATAAATAATAATGCACTTACCTATGAGCCCTTGGAAAGTGTGGTCCATATCCCTTTGAAAATTTTCTCTTGCATTTATTAATCCAAAGGGCATTCTTTTGTAGGCAAAAGTGCCCTACTTAGTAGTGAATGCAATCTTTAATATGTCTTCCTTGTTCATAAATACCTGGTTATAACCTGAAAAAACATCAAGAAAAGACATCATAGCTAAACCACTAACAATTTGAATGACTTGATCAAGTGAATGTAAATAATAGTTGTTCTTTTCAGAATCTCTATTCATATTTTTTAAGTTTACACACAATCTAATTTCCCCATTCTTCTTCATGACTACTACTAAGTTAGCTACCTAAGTGGAGTGTCTAATGGGAAAAACTATTTTGGTATCCAACAACGTCTTAACCTCTTTGTAGATCAAAGGTTCTAAGACAGGGTTGTTAGGGCTTTGCTTTTACTTAAAAGGCTTACAAGCTTCCTTTAATGGTATGATATGAGTAATGACTCTATGATTAATGATCTTTAAGTCCTCATAAGATCATGCTATAACATCTTTATATTTGTTTAGCATTCTTTGGCTTTTTTAATTCTTCATTTGTGCAGGTTGTACCAATATTCACAAGCTGGGGTTGACCTTGTGTTCCTAAGTCAACTGCATTGTAATCTTTCCCACTTACCTTGGGAACTTTGATAATTTCAACTAGTTTGTCTATGTCAAATAATCTTTCTAACATAATCATGCCTATGGGAATTTTATTGTCACTTAGTTGCACAATCATGTCATCATGTTTGCTTTCATCAAGAGAATCTTCATTGACCTCATCAATAACATGAGACTCAAATACTCTTGAGTTGTTCATGAAGTCTAAGATCTGTTGATCATCATTGAATACTTGCAAATGGTTGATATTATCAGGAACTAAGGGACATGAAACCAATTTAACATTAATGTTTGCAAGTTTAGAATTTTAATTAGGCATAAGATTAGTTGCAGTTGAGTCTATCTCATCAGCAGGTTTGTGCTCTTCCCTAAGAATTGAAATAATATTAAAAGCATCAAAGTACTCTATCAAGTCCCATACTCTAAACACTTCTTAAGATATGACAATTTGCACTGGTACTTACATCTAACTTGATTAACTACTAGTTTTGAATCACCATACACTAGTAGTTCATTAACCTTATGCTTGATAAAAAAAAATTCACTCCTAAGATTAAAGCTTCATACTCTACCAAGTTATTAGTGCATGAAAATTGAAGTTTGGAAAAAGTACTAAATTTTTTTCCAATGGGATTAATCAAAACAATTTCTACTCTAGATCCAGACTTACATCTATCACCAAAATATAATTTTCATATTCCAGCATAGCATGGGTATCTTTAGAGTCACATACCTTAAAGTTTCAAGAGTGTAAACTCCTAACTTAAAATTGACCATGTTGACCCTTTCATTTGTAGCATTGTGCTTGGTGATCATATGCTTCATCTTAAGCTCTCTTTCAATACAAATCTGATTTGGAATTCCCTTTTATGGAAGCCACATATAGGAACAGTCGGTAGACATGTAACCATTCAAAGACTTTGTCTAATCTCTATTGAACAACATTCTATAAGCATCAGGGATGTCTACCAAACTATTGTATCCTTGGCTCAACAACAAGTTGCGTATGAACATTCAAAAATTCTCCAATTACTTTCACCCTAGATTTTTCTAATTAAGTGACAACTCTCTTAGATTTAATTGGAGTTAAACCAAGTTGTTCACTAATATCTTTAGGCATGATGTTGGAAAATGCACCTGAATCTAATAAATAATTATGCAAATTCTTACCAAAAATCTTGATTGTTAGCGAGAAAGGTAGAACATCTGCCTTGTTCTTGTACATAAGAACATTGGCATTTGCAGCTTTGGGTGATATACCAGGATTCTTAGATAAAGATTCTAACAATAAATCTCTTTACTCATTAATTTGATTCAATTCACACAATATAATGTTAACCTTAATCTTTTTCATGTCCTCAACTATATTATATTCACCATTAATAGAAGTACTAGATGTATCATAATTTTGCTTAGAGGTACTTCTCTTTGTAGGCTCTAGATTGTTGTCAGTTGTAGGATCAACAAGAGTGTCAAAATTATTTTATGGAGTTGAAGTTGTGAAAGGTTGTATCTATTGCCTATTCCTTAGAAGATAGGTCTTCTTCAAGTACTATTGAAAGGCACGAACCTCTTCATGAGTATCCTTAGGCTCATTATCTTGTTGAAATGGGAAGTCAAATGTCTCCACCATCAGGGTTGTATCGACATATTTGGATGAATTTGAAGATCCAAATGTACATGTAGTGTTATCTCTATTAGGTGCACCTTTAGATGTATTCAATTCATCCTGAAACAACTCAAAAGCATTACAAAATTCAATACAATCTAACTCACCATGCTTTGAAGTATTGTGAACCCTGCAATATTCAGTTAGAACTACATCACAAATATTAATTTCAAGATTGTTCTTACTTGATGATGACTCATTGTTGTTGTTACTATTGTCATTATGAAATCGATTTTTAGGTCTGTTGAACCTTTGATAAACATAAATTCTATTTGAGTTTTCCCCAATATTGCCTGCTTGTTTTTGCAATTGAAGGAAGTTAGTACTCGATTTTTGAACCATTTTAAGTATGGATTCATTGTCATTCTTTGGTGCCTCTGATTTATGAACTTGAGTATTACCATTGCTAGTTGTTGGCACCAAGGCTCTTTGATCTTTTAGATGAAATCCACTTGCATTGATATTCAGGAATCCTAGGTTTTGGCCAGGATGAGCATGAGTCAAGGGCAATTGGTTCAAGATTGGTGTCTGATTTAAAGTAGTCACATTCTGAATGGCATTAAGAATGACATTCAATGTAGAAAACTTAGGATTAACATTTATAATGATATATGCTAGCTGACCTTGAGGCTGCATTTGATCATTGATTATGACATCTTTGGCATAAGCCAAGGCCAAAATATTTATAACTCCAATAGCCCTTGTAAGAAACACAAAAGTCATGGTATCTAAAGCATCCTTGTAGATTCTTAAAGCCAAAGATTCATCAGGTCTGTAAGGAGCTATGGTTCTACTAAACATTTTTTGGAATCTAGCATTAAAGGCTCCAATGGTCTCACTCGAATCTTTTTTCATAGTGGTGAATTGTTGATAAAGAATGTAAGGACTAATGATCTTACCAAATTGATCAAAGAAGATACGGTTAAAATCATTCCAACTGGTGATATAATTCTTAGGAAGATTGAGAAACCACTCATATGCAGCATCTTGAAAGTAAATGGAAACAATCTACATGCAACATCTTCATGAACTACATTCAACAATCTTAAAGCAGCTTTGAAATATTTAATATGTTCTTTAGCAGTGACAACACCGTTGGGACTAAAAGATGGTAAATACTTTTCAGGGTTCCTAGGTAAGTCATGTACCGATCTAAGCACATTAATGGAAGATCCACCTAACCAAGCCATACTTTAATAAATATTAAACACATGAGCACCACAAATAGGTGAAGTAGACTAGGATTTAGAAACCCTTCGCTTACCTTTGTCTACTCTTGTTTTTTTATGAACTTCTAATGAAAGGAGAGTAATCTTGATTCAAATCATGACCTAGTCCTAATTCTTGGCAATTCCATCTTGTAAACCTTGAATTATGTTCAAAATATGACATGTAAACCTTATCTTTGCAAAGAATGATGATCAAATTTACATGTTAAGCTAGTTTTATGCAAATTTAAACAAAGGACTACTATCTTTAACTTAATTAGCTCAAATATTTATCTAAACTGATGAATCTAAATGATATTTACACTCCTAAGTTCAAATAAACCTAAATTTGCAAAGATTCAATCAATCTTTGAACAAAATTGGTATTACTAACTTTGAACGTAGAAGGCTTACAAAGCTTACGCTACACCATGAATCTATAAAGAATAACAATCTTCAGCTAAATGAGTCTAAAGATTGGTCTTAAACCATGAATATAAATTATCTTTACACAATTGAGCTAAGAACAACACAAATATGTAAAGAATTTATTAATCTTTGAACAAAATTCACTAAAATTAGCAGACACTACAAATTCACAAAGATCTAACTAAAGGCTCTCCTTCTAGTGCCAACAGAATGCGAGACCTATTGATGCATGAAAGTGTATCATAGGTGGTTCAAAGTGTTTAAGAAACATTACTCATTTCTAGATTCAAATAATCTAATGCATGAGTTACAGGTTGTGATATTCTTGATATCTTTTGGTGGAATAACGGCAGAACAAGTGAACTGTTTCACAAAATTTATAATGTTTGATTGTTGGGAGCAACCGTGGTCTAATAGCTAACTTGTGAAAATGAAATTGATCTATACTATGTAAAGTGAACTATGCTCAAAATCTAAATCTAAAGATCTAAACTACAATGGATATTCACAATGAACCTAATCTAAAGTGAGTTGATCAAAAAATAAGCAAAAGTAAGGGTAGGGCAGCGAAGAAATAGGTTGATCTTCATTACAAACAGTATGACAAATCTCAAATTTCATCTAAACATGCACTTAAAACCAATATATGATATGAAATAGCATAATCTCAAATCTTATCACACATCAGGCAAATATCTAAAGATTGTAGAAATAATGCAAATAAGAACAAGATTCACTTTAAAGATTTATTCCTGCAAACAAATAGCATAAGCACACAAGTAAAGAAAAGAAATTGAAATGAATCAAAAAACTTTCAATCAATCTAACATTAGCACAAATTGACAACTCTGCATTTAAAAAGCGCACATCAAGAATTCATAAGAACCATTCAAATCTGCATGTTAGATCAGACAAGTGAGAGAGCAGCAATAACAACAATCACACAAATAAATGAGATTATCTTTTCAAAATTATTTGCTTGTATTAATTGCCCCAAATATGCAAAAAGTTTTATTGCTCAAAACTCCTTCCCCGTTTTTACAATTGACAATATGCCTTATATAAAAAACTATGGAGGTATGTTGGTTAGTCATGTCAAGTTACAATTGTACAAGTGTCATAGACATGTATCCTTTCTACAATGTTCTAAAACTATGACATCTCCTAATGGACTAACCTATAGGCAATGTGTTTTACAAGTTGTCCATGCCTTTACAAAAATAATATTCTCTTTTCAAAAATATACATGTCAAGTTACAAAATAATATACTTAAGTCAACTAATTTGACTTTGGGCATCCCCTGTGGTTGCAGTCTTTTATTTCTATTGTAGAATCTCCATTGCCCTTTCATGTCACCCATCAAATAGCTTGAGGTTGATGATAGGTTCCATGAACAACTCATCTTCTTGATCTACCAAGTCTCTAAAGTCCTTGTCATCTTTGTCTAGCACTTCTCTGATGCTCCTGGCTTCACCAATCTTCTCTTCAGTTGATAGGATCATGTCCAAGATTCTATTTTTATTTTCCCCTCTTATACCTTAGCTCTGATTCTTTACTTCTTGTATGATTTGGGTGGCCCTAAGCTTGAATTCCTCATCAGTGATTAGACCAATGAGGTTGAGTGTAGTTGGATCTATGATCATGCTCCCCAATATATCCCTCATTTTGAGCTCTAATTGTTTAGCACCATCAAAAAGATTCTATAGACTCTTAAACCATTTACTCAAACCCTTGATCTTCTCTATCAATACAATCATATCCATGTTCAAGTGGAATAGGTTGGCTGTCTTGAAATTAGGAATTTGATCTTCTGTCATAATAGTGACCAAGTCCTTCACCTTGTTGCCACTAAGCTACTTGATTCTTGGCCACAGTATCATGGTTGCTCACTACATCCTATCTAGACCTCATTGATTTCAAGGATTTGAACATATCATACAAAGTAGCTTCAAACACATTGATCATAGCTTTTGGAACAGACAAGATAGCCTAGTCCTCCAAATTCTTCTTTTGTTGTTTCATGCCCTTGATAGCTACCTATAGTTGTTATGTCTATGATTGGGCTACCTCCAAGGGATCCTCTTCAAATATAAGATCTTTTCCATGCCTATGTCCTTATTTTTGAGTTAAATTGGTTAATGGATATATCCTTTGATATGTGATTTCCTCACCACCTGCCATGATCTTTTTATCAGTTACCCTTAGCAAGCTAGCAATCTTTGGGTCAGAATTGACTCCAACTTTGGATTGAGTCACTTATGGGGCTGGGACCTCCATTTGTGATGAAGTTGTTATGTCATCTGGTGTATCTAGTATTCTATCCTCCTCTTCATGTAAAGCAACTATCCATGGTTTAATCTCTTCATGCACAAAAATATTAATGGATTTCATCAAAAGCCTAAGGGTGATGTGTAGTACGCATTGTTGGCAATCTAGGTTCATACAAGAACCATTCCAGAATGGGTAGGCCATACATTATATTTTCTTCATTGAATAAGTTGACTTCACTTAGAGGAGTAGTGAAAGTCACTTTGGGCATTTTTGCTTTAGGAACAATGGCCAACTCAGTCTTTGCTTTCCTCTTGGAGGTATCAATAGCTACTAAATCCAAAAATTTCCCTTTGTCATCCTTAGTTTCTTCAACACTTGTCTTCTCTTCCTCATCTAAATTTGTGTATGTCATAGATAACATCTTCAATACATCCTCAACAGACTCTTTAGGGTCTATGGCTATCATATGGACTTCCTCTTGATGTAATTCATGTTTTGCTGCTTTGGAAGGTTCTAGAGTTGATGAAGTAGAAGCAATCTCACTTGACTTTGGCCTCTCCTCTTCAAGCTTTTGTGTCTCTGTCTATGCACTAATTAGTGTTAGTCTAGATGGTTCACCACTAATCAAACGGTACTGTCTTGGGCCCAATTGCCACCTGTCATCCACCTTTTGATTTCTTTCTAGCATAGACTCAGGCCTTAGGCTATGTTATTTCAATCTCCTTGTGACTCCAAAATAAGAGGATGCTTTGGTGTAAATGGGATCATAGGAACCAAGCTCATGTTCATATTGAACATTTAGAATTCTTTTGTTTTTTAGATATTCCTTAACTTTCCCATAAGGATCCCAGTGCTTGAGCTCATCAATTTGTAGGTTGAAGGACGATATGTGTTTTGATGCAACTTTCATATTATCCCACTGTCTGAATATGGTCTTCTTAATTGTCATAGGGAAGCTGTGAAGGAGTCCCTTTCTTTTGGTCTTGTAGAGACCATCTATGCCATGGAATAGCTAGTACGCAACCTCTTTCTCAACTAACTTGTTAGGGACATGAACAAGTAGCTTGAGAGGAGAATTTTGTGTCTCCTCAATCCTAATAATAGTGCAGTCTGGATATAGCCATATATCCCCCATAGCTTCTACGGATTTCTTAATTAGGGAGCTAACTCTCATCATTGGCATACTGATTATAGCTTCACGCAGGGCAGGGTAGACATAGTCACATATAAACTGAATGTGATCTCTATATTTATAGATGTGAAGCTTGGAGTAATATTGTGAAATAGTATGTGTTAGACTTGGGGATCATTCTCTTTGGTTTGGGATTTTTGTAGTTGCACATAAAGCATCTAAGATATATGGCATCATGAAAATTTGGGTTTTCTTTTTATGACTAATTACAAATACTTGTCTACTTAAAGAGATGCTAATTATCTCACCTAGTGGGGGGACAGTTTTTTTTTCAACCATGAAGTAAACTATGGGCACCCAAGGTGGAGTTACATAAGTTGTGGTTGCATCCCCGCACAATCTGTTCAACATAGTCATTATCATTCTGAACCTAGGTTTGAATTAGCTAATAGGAATGATTTTGTTAAAGTCTGAAAAAACTAGGTTTCCAAAACCTCGCCACATCGCAAGGGTGTCCATTAAATTGTTCTCTTTGGCTCAAGAATTGATTGAAGATAGGTCAATTTAGGGTTTGTGCAGTTTGTAATATGACTGAAATGCAATAACACAAATATAAGCAATTTTCCTACGATTAAGCTCATTAATTATCATGCCCTTATCTATATTAGTTTCCTTGAAAATAAGAACAAGAATGTCAATTCAGTGGAGTACCTCAGGGTTGTTGCATAATGGAGGCCGGTTATTTGAATTGCATCTATATCATCATACGACCTTATGATAGAGAGATTTTGCTCCTCTTCCTGGGTGATGGCAGGTTGATTTTCGATCATCCAAAACAATTTTGACCAATTATTATCTCCCATGTTTAGAGCAGAAGCGATGAACTCGATATCCTTGAAAACACGTCGTTCAACACTATTGTTGAGTACAACTCCACATCTTCCTTTAAAACACTCTTTTGAGCCACCATTGTTGTGAATTTTATAAAATTGCTCGCTAGTGGACTACAAATTAGATCTTGATTGAATTATCTTAGTGCAGATGATAATTCAATTCTTCTTAGCTCGATTTCAATGAAAACATGGACAAACTAGGTCTTCCATACACTTAGGGCTTTCTTGGAGGTTTTTTGCAAAGTTTCAATGGCGGTGATCAAGTTCTAACTTATGATCTTTGTGCCTTATATTTTGCTTGGATTGCTTATTTGTACCTTTCGCATCTGTGAGTCTACTAGATCTTTTGAACTGACTTGTCTTGCTTATGTGGCTATGTCGTGTCATATTGTTCATTAATTTCAAAATGTGACTATTTGTCCTTTTGGGACACATGTCAACACCTTATGCAATAGCCTCCTGGCCTTAGCTTCACCACACATTATTGATTTTCCTTCAATCTCTTAAGATTTTGCCACTTGGCAGCTCTGTGCACTCTATGTGTACCTTGTAAACACACACCACCACTTAACACCTTTGCACTTTATGGTATCCCCTCATTGGATCTGGGTTCATTGAATTATCAAATCTCTGCTCATCGTTGGATCTCGATCCATGAAGTTGAACGTCATTGGCTAATCTTTATTCCATTTATCGAGGTTATGACATATGTTGATACCACATTCATTCTAAGGTCTTTGAAAAGTCATCTTCATCTTGCACCATTGGATCTTCTCTGCACGGATCAATGCACTCCATCGATCTCAATCTGGGAGGTCAAATGTGATTGGTTGCTCTACTTCCTTTGCAAGATGTTTGACTTATTGACTTTGCTACACACTGTTAGATCTGCTTTGTACTCTTCAACACGCTCTATTTATCTCAATCCACTTGACTTTGTTCCATCCACTGCAGTTGTGACACTTGTCACTGCGACGTTCCATCTCTGAGCTTTGACAATTTGACTCGAGCAAACACCCGTGCATTGTAGATCTTCCCTTCAAGCTTCAAGATCTCACCATGTGTCATTTTCGCGTTGATCCTATGGATAATGTAAATAATTAAGTTAGGGCTCAAATAATATAAAGAACTTAGGATAAAGTTTTGGACTAAGGTTTTAATTGTATTAATAAATACAATTAAAGCTTAGGATAAAACTTTGGACTAAGTATAAAATATAACAAAGTGCTCCCATAATTAATTAGTCCAAGTGAATAATAAAATAGACTTAGCAGGGGTCTCGAGATATAAAGAGAACTTAGCATACAATTTTTAACCTAAGGTTTTGGTCGTGTTAATAAACATTATTAGAACCTTAGGATAAAACTTTAAAGTCTATGACATAATTAAATGTTCTCATGCAAATCAAGTCTCACGTAAATTTGAATTCAATTCAAAAGAGATTAGGCTAAACAATTAGACTAAAGGTTTCTGGATATTCAATTATGAATTCAATTAATTAATTTAAAGAGTAGGTTTAATAAATGGGGTCAAGTTAACATTAAAGTACAAAACCCTAAACAGTGTTCACGCAATTGGGGCTTCATTGAACTTGCAACCTAAAACACAAAAAGCAACCATTAGCAACATTAGATGGAGTAAAATAAGGATCATGTGCAAATATGTCAAGCAAACCACAAATGTGGATGATCTTCAAATAAAAATAATGTGTTGACATGCTAATGGCAATCTGATCAAGGGGAATATTCAATCATTAGTACAAATTTGCAAGATTTGAAACAAAGGTGCCTATATTTTCAAAAATGGGGGTATATTGGCCTCAACATGAACAAAAATGAAAATTTCAAAACCCTATAAAAAAACTATCTTGATTTATTAACACTAAAAATTCTTTCAAATTAAAACCATAATTGAAACATAGCAACTAGTATTAAATATACAGTTTACACTAAGAGTACAAGAAATATGATACCAAAAAATGACTTCATCTTATAAGAACTACTTACAAGTCTAGCCTTGTCATTCAAATCCACATCTATAAGTATTAATAAATGTCAATTCAGCATATACATTGTTATATCTATCTTCCCAGTGTTGTGAATGCAAGATCTAACATACATCATTCATTATGAAATTATGCTCAAACTATCTAACATTCCAGTGTTATATGTGCACATTATATTGGTTTATTACGTAGATATCATATATGCTCCAGCTAACACACATCTTGCAGAGATTTTTATTTTGAGGATAGTTCTTACACAAGTTCAACAACTCCCCTAAAAAAAGGGGGCATTCATAGAGGTTTCTCATAGAGATTAGGCTATTTGAATGCACTCAAAGTACAATTTTCAGCACACGAGCACAAAATACATAAATCAATTTCAAGAAAACACAATGAAAAATAGTCACATAGAGACCAATTTTAGTTACACATAAATCAATACAATTGCACATTATCGTCCAAATTGGGATACTAGCACCACCAGCACTACTATCTAGATATAGTGTTATTGTCTAGTAGCCTCAATTTTAGTAAATTTTAGATTGGTCAGAAAAATACATTAGGTACAATCTAAGTTTGCACAAGTTCAGTTATAGATTACTAGATTTTACTCAGTTTAACACACATTCACACCATTTTACTTAGATTGGGGGCATCATGCATAGCATGGTCATTCTCATTTCAGTTTTAGACACTTACAAATTATTACAACTCAATCTAGAATCCATATACTCAAATATCAGATTTAGAGGCATGTGTATAGCACATTATTTTTGTATGCTCACTTATGCACCAGTTGATTAGATGGAATGACAAACTCCATGTCATTCTCTACATTGTACACACTAGACACCATGTTCCAAGTTATACACCAGATCGATGGCTTATTGTTTCTACAATGGTTGGCATTCTCGAGTGGCCAAAAGTAGTCTTACATTCCTGAATGAACCAAAGTTGTTTTACATTTTAGAGTTTCTGAGTGGCCTAGAGCCATCTTATACAATTTAAGTTACATCACACAGTTTCAATTTTAGATGCATCTACTACGCATGGGTAGACAATGATGGAGTCACAGTCTACTTGAGTTTTTAAGCCACCTACATGAAAAGGTTGGACACACTATCAGTCCAATCCAAGCTATTCATAGGTCATGATCTACTAAATAGAGGTGGGCAATGATGGAGTCAAAATTGTTAGGTTGTGGAGCTAAAAGCTTCACTGATGCAAACAGGGAAGGAGGTTGCTGAGTGTCACAGTCACCGACGTCGGTTAGGCCGACCGACATCGGCCAGTAGTGGACAGAAAAGCAACCGACGTCGACAGGAGTCAGCAGACGTCGGTCAACTCCAGGCAGACAGGGACCGACGTCGATCCCCTGGGCGGTTCCAGAACTATAGGTTGCACGAACAGTTAGTTAACGAATCGAGTTTTTGAATGTCAAAGGCCAATTATATACTTGAAGCTGCAGATCTAATTATTGTAATTAGATGTCTAATTATTGTTTGCATGAGATCTATATAATAGACTCATGGGTTGTATTGTAATTTGTGCTAGAGAGTAAGAGAGCAAATATTAGCTCCTTTAGAGAGAAGAGAGCAAGGTGTGTTCCTCCTAGTTCCACAGCAGTGCCAAGCATGGGTGCTGATTTTGGAGAATCAAAAAGATTCTTCATGTATGTATGATCTCGGTCAGCAGGTGTGCAAGGCCAAGGTTAGGAGATCTACATGGTGAATAAGATCATTGATTTGCAGATGATTGTGTATGTTAGATCTAGGTTTGTAGGTGTTACAGAACCAAGTTGATTTGTAGGTGGCAGCAAGATCAGTGAGATCACAACACAACAGGTAGCAAAATCAGGAGGGATCTACTTGGAGTACGGTGAGTACTCAGGTCGTTTTGTACATGAAGTGCATGTGGAAGTAAGGTCTGTTGAGTTGCAGGTTATTGCAGGTTCATGGGAGATCTACTTGAAGTATGTGGAGTACTTGTGTACTGGCAGTAGTGGATACTGACTGGTTGGAGAGGTGAACACCAACTCTATGTTTGAGTTGTGTGTTGGGACCGTTTTTGGTGAGAGGGATAACTCTTGAAGGTGAATTACTGAACACTTGGTGTGGGAAACCTGTAAGGTGGGAAGAGTGTGGCGTCTCTTCATTTGTAATTCTTTTTTGGAAGAGTATTAATACAAGTTGTGTATTGTCTCTCATATTTTGTGTTATTTCTAAATTCTTGTTACTTGTGCATTCTGGTTAATTTCTGCATATTAAGTTGCTTGTACATGGTAATCAATGGTGCTTCTGGGTCCTAACAGTTGGTATCAGAGCTATGAGCCAACAACCTTGCTCTGATAGGCATACCAGTAATCTACCCTCAAGAGTAATCTTCTCTCAAGACAGGTCACAATAAACAACCCAAACACAGAGTTGTTGTTCACCTCAACCGGTCAGTACAATACTGCCAGTACAACCGAGTACGAACCGGTACTCCAAGTAGATCTCACCATGATCTTGCTCCTTGATGGATTGTTGTCACCTTGGATCTTGCTACCCCGTAGATCTCCTTTTGACCCTCGCGCACACACACCCCTGCAGACCAACATGATCTTACTTATCACATGTAGATCTCCACCATGATTTTGCAACACCTTGCAGATCAAACATGATCTTACATACATGAAGAATCCTACTTGATTCTACCATGGGAAGAACTCTCCTAGTTCTAAAACTTTACAATACAGCGCATGAGTCTATTATATAGATCTCATGCATACAATAATTAGACAAGCGGCTCAAGACTCGAACTAGTCTTTAACATGCAAACAACCCGTTCAACTAACTGATTATCCGTCAACAACCAGTTTTGGAACTGCACAGGGGATCGACGTTGATCCCTGTCTGATTGGAGGTGACCGACGTCGACCGACTCCTATCGATGTCAGTTGCTTTCTGTCGACCCCTGCCCGACGTCGGTGTGGCCTGCCGACGTCGGCGACTGTGACACTCAGCAACCCTCCATGTTTGCATCCGGGTGAAGCTTTTAGCTCCACAATCTAACAAAAATTGGATTAAGTTCTTGAGCCACCCACACATGTGGATTGAGCAAGCCATCAGCTCAGTCCAAGTTATTCACTGATTGGTCATATCTACACATGCACACACAAGATGTCACTAGGCTTATGCATTGGTTCTCATACTTGGTAAAGTGTATTCATTCATTTCCTCTCTCATTTTTGTACTCAGTTTTGTCTTTTGCTTTTGATATCTTTAAAGGATTGATCTATACATGTTTCATTTATAGGACACGCAATGAAGCACACTTAACACACTTAGACTCAGAGTCACAAGCTTCGCCTATTAGTTAAGTCCAGGTACTCTTTTTTTTCCTTTATCCTAGTCATTTCACTTTGCTATATTTCTAGAATAAGGGAGACGGGGGAATGTATTTATCTGAAAACGACACTAGAGTGCTAAGAGTGTTACTTGATACCATTTATCCCTAGCTTAGCCCTAGACCTATCTGAGGGCCCATTAAGACACTTATCCAACATTCATATAGGCTACATGCATCCCTAAACATCCCTAAAGTAGTCCCAAACCCTCACTTTAACATCTTAGCCCCTAGTGCCTCAGGTTCTACCACTTGGACACTAGTGCCATAATTTGGACAGTAGCGCGAATGCAATTAGTGTCCCAATTTGGGTACTATTATCGTTTTTCCCACCTTTTTATACCAACGGATATCTTTTCAAATCAACAACCACCTAGAGTTGGCTTATACCTCTTTTAAGACCTGCACAAGCACTAAAACAAGATATATACATGACTTTTAGCCCATTATTCACTAGATGGAAATAAGACGCAAATAACACAAATTAAATTAGAATAAATTATGCACAATCAAGGTTATTAATGTTTATTCTGCCCTACTTTTGCATAAACCCACCTACAACATTCCCAAGCTCAAATTACTTAGATCTACAGTCTCAATCACACTCGAAGTACTCAAACCAACATTCATATTAGTTTCACTTGAACATACCCCAGCACTTAGGTGAGAACGACATCGGGCTTGATTCCTACTCGGAGTATTCGTATGTAGGCAATTCTCATCACAGTGGGGTGTTGAGGATCTTCAGTCTACCCCACTAACATCACACCTTATTGCTTGTGCCAATTAAGTGCCCTAACAAAATGGAGGTCTAGTGTTTATATACAAAATTAGTCAAAACATGTCACTGATAGGGAGCCAGAACTCATGTGCACAAGAATAGGCTTGGCAAAATCAAACACAAGTACACCCAGACGCTCAGAATAATTCTACACATAGGACACTAATGCCAAAAGGAAGATGCTAACACCATTAGCACTACTGTCCAATTAAGGTGTTATTGTCCAAGAAGGGTTTTTGACACCTAGATCATGTCTGTGACACTCAGATCAACACTTATCCAGTTTGCAACCTCTAGATCTTCCGTGTTAATCAGTTTGTAGCTAATTATTTGTTTACATCATTTATTATTATTTTTAAAAAAGTCAAACCAAATTAAATTTGTTACAAATCAATGGTTGTATTTTTTACATATTTTATACGTGATGTATTGTACTTAGCGGCTTTAACAACCTAAGGCTTAAACTCCATAACCTTAAAAAGTTAAATCATTTTTATTATTTAATTTATAGTCTGTCATTAAAAGTAAAAGTATGGCTGATATGTCATTTTCAACTACAAAATGAATGTTTTCAAGTAATGGGGAGACCCCAGAGGTTTGCTAAAATTGTAAGAGCTAAAATTCATGTCTTACATTTTGACAGCAATTGAAAAGGAGAGTAAACTTTGGAAAAAACAAAATAGAACATTTTGATAATTCAAACAATATTTCTATGCATGGCATTCGGTAAAAGCCTAATAATTTCTTATGATATATATATATATATATATATATATATATATATATATATATATATATATATATATGTATGGAAGACCAAATCACAGTGTATATTAGGCTTGTATAAATGTCAATATTAATGGTAGACTAAATCACTGTTTGTTTCCCTAAACTCATCAGTACATGTCATACATTGGTTTCTTTTTCAAGTTCCATCCATATTGGGCTTCAACTAATCCTTAATATTACATTTTTCATGTCCCTTCAATTTGAGGTATATTTGTAAATGCTTTTAGATAATTATGTAGTTGCTACTTCAAAAAGATAGTTTTGTGAATGGAATTTTTTTCTTTGTCTTGAGGAGAGTTATGTAATAATAGATAAAAAGGCATCTATGTACTCTTGGGTTTGAAAACATGACCTTTTTTATATTAATATAAATTTACAAATGTTTATAACCTTGGTTCCTTTAATTTTCACTCTAAACCATAAAAAATATGTTCGACCCATTTGTGGAGCTCCTTGTGTGGAGGGTGATTCCATCATAGCAAATTTTTACCCAAGGATAAACTCATAGATACTTTATTCCAACAATAGCCTCCTTACCTTCAACTGCAATCCTCATATGTACACGTAAATAGCATAAGCTAAATTATGCACTTGACTCCCCACGGTCAAGCCAAGGCAGTCGACATAATGGATGGGCTATGGATTTGGCTATTTGTTAGGTGGAATGATATTTGGAATGGGTGGTGGCAAGGGGTTCTCATGATGGAACCAGAAGACATTTGTATCATCATGTTGCTCGTTGAGATCTTCTAGCTATGTGGAAATAGAGCTCTAAGGTCCTTCAGTGTCTGAGATTACAAAGAGGTGAAACTTCTAATCAATAGTATACCAAGAAAATGATGGAAATTAGGTTGAATAACTCGTAGGATGAGATAAAATTTGTCAGGTTAGTTATGTCTAGTCAATGGCATCCACAAATATGAATGACATAGGATGAATCTAGACCTGAGGATAAGAAGGAAGCAGGTGAAGGTGAGGATCTAGGCTTGGATCACGTTATATTGTCTACCTCTATTCTAAGGGAGGACAATGATTGGTGGATCAGGGATTTGTTCTTGTTCCTCTAAGGCATTGAGAGAGTCAACAATGAGGTGGAGGTTTGGGTTGGAACAGAAAACCTCTCTCCTAAGCTCGTTGTTGATATCAAATTGTATGTTAACTATGACACTGGGTACCCTAACCCTGGGGAAAAGACCTTTTCTAACAAGACCGGGTATTTCAGGAAGTGTCATCCAAAATGGATTAAGAAATGTGTAAACATATGAACTAGTATGAATGGATTGTGTGAGGAATTTTTGTGTTGTTAGAAGCAAGTTTTTGTTTGTATTGTACGATTGGACAAGGCTTTTGTCAATGTTTTTGTTGTTTTTGTTTGTTTTATGAATATTTGACTGAAATGGAAACTAGATACTTGTTGAAATAAAATAACTGAAATTAGAGAGCAATAATAAAATTGAAATTAAATAAACAAACATTTTTTTTTGTATTTTGCAACTGCTTTTTAATATAGGCAAACTAAGAGAGAGATATATATATTCTAACTATGCTAATGTTGATTTTCAACTTTTCTAAATGCAAGCTATATGAAGTTGTTTTTATGATTTTTGATTGATATGTGAGTGGATCTACTATGCAAACTATATTTTCTTAACATACAAGTAATTCAATAAAATATATAAGTTCCAAACAACAATACTATGAGGTTCCTAGACTTTTCTTTCATCCAAACACGACAAGGACAAGTTTTTAACCTTTCTAGGTGTTGCATACTCGTTATGAATAATGTATTTGAAATATAAATGAATGATCTAGATTAATATTTCTCTAATTAACTGAAGTAAAAATAATATTTTGAATTAATCTTAAACAATAAAAATCATAAGCACAATAGCACCACTTTTTCACCTAGGTTTGTCTAGGGTTTTGTTGCTTGTTTGAGAGTAAAAACAACTTGTTTCAAAACTGAAAACTAATTATTGCAATGGTTGGAAATGTATGATATATTATTTAACATTCACCTATAGTTTAGATTCCGTATTATGTTGTGAAAGAGTTTTTTTGAATGAATATAGGCAAACAAAGAAACTAATTATTATTTTTGTGCAAGGATGGGAGATAGAAGAATTATTTTTCCTATCAAAACTTTTTTTTTTCAAAAATAAAGATTTAAACAAATAAAAGAATGATTGCTAATTTAATCTAATATACTAAATAAAATAAATAAATCTAAGCTAAGAATCTCCATCCTGATCTAGATGTAGACTAGCTAAAAGTATGAGATTTGTTGTACTATGGTCCTCAATGTGCTAGCTCTTTTACCCAAATGAATATTTTTGGAACTCTCTAACTAGGTGTATGAATGAATAATTATCACAAATGGGAGAAAAAGAGGAAAAACACAAGTCCAAATAAATAATCGTTGATTGTGGTGAGTTGAAGACACCATTTTCAAAGACCCAATTGCAAAAACAATGGCTCTCCCTATTCAGAACTATGTAGTTGAACACAAAAATAATCAAAGCAAAGCTCCAAAGTAATTATAGCAAGTTGTGACTATAAAGACTTTAAAAAGCTTAACCTCTAATGCAAATTGTAAATCCAAAATCAAGCAAAAATTGGTTTAATTGTAGAAGAGTAATAGAAGTTGCATGTAGGAGTTTAGCTGAGTTGAATTTAAGAGGGACTCAAAATGATTGGAAATAGAAGAGAAAGTGAATTGGACATGATTGGAGGCAAACTTAAAGTGAAAAAATAAAAAATATGATAATAAACATGCAAAACGTGTCAAAAAATTAGTTCTAAAAGCTAAAATTAGAAGGCGAGACAATGGTGATAGAACTACGCTTGTTTGCAAGGGATGTAACCACCACTTCTGGGATAAAACTAAACTATAAAATTACAAAACTACCCCATATTTAAAACATAACCACCCTTATGTGATGGGTTTGTTAGGGTAGTTTATGCAACCGCCCTGATGAACATGTCATGCATGGGGTAGTTTTGTAACCCCATAGGGTGGTTTCATCACCTAATGGGGTGGTTTTGTCACCAATGAGAGCTTTTGAAAATGAGTTGAAGGGAGCTACAAGCGCTGACAAAATAGGGCTTTGAGGGACCTAAAAGAGGGGGGAAGTAAAATAGGGAGTGTTAGAGAGTTCCCATTTGAGCATTATTAGGTCACTGCATCACCATTGGACCTGTCATGTCGATAATATTGCACCGTGCAAAAATTGGGTGCATACACCTCGCAGTAGCACAACGAAAAAATGCACCATTCTTAGCCAGATCCTAGTTTTGAAATTAAAACATGCATTATGTTTTTTGGTAATTAAGGAGGTCAAGATATTCAATCCAAGTAATTAAGGCTTGAACTTAAGTCTTTTACGTAGTAATGCCATGTCTCAACCAAGCAACGTTGGACTTAAAACATGCATTGTTACCAATTTATTGATTTTACTACAATTATGAAGAAACATTCATTGAACATAACTAATCCTACAACTAAAGTGAAAAGTTGCACTATTATGAGGATTACTAGATTTTAAAGAGGCATGAGATTTATAAAAGCTTACATATCGAAATTAATTTGGTTTGATATTTAAGCAAACAAGACCCTCTAGAGTTGATTGGAAGGAGAATAAGTGGTAAAAGCACTGGGGCTTTTAGAGATTATCCCCAGGGTCAATTCCCCAAGAGATATGATAAAGTGTTAAAATTGGGCAAGGAACCGCATTTAACTTGGGGTGGGATAAAAACCCACAACCTGCGCCTTGATGAAATTGATAAAAAAGATACCCATCGATGATGGCATCTAAACTGAAAGCCACCTTGCAAGAGGATTTACCAAATTAAAAAAAATATAACCATTTGAAGAGTATTCTTAAATAAATTTTTAGGATAATAATCAATATAAATTTTGTTCAATTTTTTTATTGATTTAATAGAACTCTAACTTAGATAGCAATTACATAGAGTAAATTTAATAAACTTATCTATGAAATCATAATAATTCAAATAAAGTTTATCATAATTCTCTTTGAACCAATAACAATTGAAATAAACATAATAAATTTAACACAATTCTCTATAAAACAATATAAGTTTATTTGAATTTTAAGAAAAACATATTATAAATAACAAATAATCATAATAAAATACTTCACACCTTACAATAATGTGGCTATTAGAGTTGCTCCACACATTTCCTATAACTTCAAATATCAATATAGATTATATAGGGCTATTTCAAATTGCTATTAAAATTAAGGCGACGTTTATCTTAGAATATTCCCTTTCGAACATGGTTTTTAACATAACTTTGGTCAAGTCAACTAAACCCTGTGTTGTTTCCCAAATTCTTAAGAGAGATCACAAGTCACTTTACAAACTCTGATCTTACTTTACTGTAATGTGTAAAAGAGAGCGCTTCCGGGATGAACAGAAATAAAGTATCGACCTTTCACGCCACACTCAGTGGTCATCGGGATGATAGATATGGATTCCAAACACTAGAGTTTAATCTATCAGCGAATTGCAAACAATCATAGACAAAGCATAAGACTACAAATATTGTATCACATCATAGATATAGACGTAGGCCACCCAACCTCACCAATCTCATGGCTCCACATTCGCATGCTGTCGGCTTCTCTCAACACGCACTGGAAGCCCCATTTCCATTTTAGCAGTCAGTCCGGCAACATACCTGGGATTGAAACTGTCATCCACCTTCAATCGGAACTCTTTCAGCACGCTAGCAGCGATGCATTTCATCTGAATAAACGCCATTTCCTTCCCTAGGCAAATTCGCGGCCCGGCTTGAAACACCGGATATTTGAATGCATTAATCTCCGCCACAGATACAGGGGATCCACGCCCATCCTCTGTCAGCCATCTCTCCGGCTTGAATTCCAAGCAGTCGGTGCCCCAGATGCTCTCCATCCTTCCCATCGCGTAAGGGTGGTAACTCACTCGCATCCCCTTTCTTACCACCGTCCCGTCTGGCAGCATGTCGTCTTGCAATGCCTCTTTCGCGTTACTCGGAACTGGCGGATACAGTCTCATCGTTTCACACAGAGAGGCGTGCAGATACTTCATCTCTCTCAATTCGTCAAAAGAGAAGCCACTTTCTACCTCTACTTGTCTGGCGGCTATGACCCCTGTAATTTCCTCATAAATTCGCTGTTCGACCTCAGGATGAGAGGATAGTAGCCAGAAAAACCATGTGAGCACGCCAGACGATGTGTCCCTGCCCGCTAAAATAAAGCTTATGACAATATCCCTCAGAAAATCCTCATACGAAACCTTTTCTACAGCAGCACTGTCATGAAGAGAAAGAAATCTGCACAAAAGATCTTGATGCGTTGATGCGCTGGAGAGGGAGAGGGAGAGGGAGATTTCTTTCTTCCTTGTCTGGATAACCTCCTCCGCGAACTTGTGAACGACACCGATTGCTTGCCGTAAGCGCTTCTCGGAGCCGAGGTTTAGCATCCGCTTTACCTTCCAGGCGAACTGCAGGGGATACCCGAACCGCCTCCCAATCAGATCCGTGGCGGTATCAAAGGCTTCAGCTAATTCGGAAACAGGAAGCGAAATGTCAAGGCAGACGGGGTCGTAGCCGAAGGCCACTTTACAAATGTTGTCGAAGGTAAACCGCCTGAGCACGTCCTGCATATCCAACCGATTCCCGCCTTCCTCTTCGCTGTCGGCGGCTTTTCTGAGGAGTGGCAGGAGACGGTCGGTAGCCTCCCCCTGCACGACCTCCGTTATGAAATCCCGCAACGACCTCGTCTTGAACTCGGAAATGGCGACTTTTCTTTGCAATCTCCAGGGCTCGCCGTCCACGTTAAAAATCCCGTTTCCCAGCAGGTCGTGCACGACGCCGGAGAAGAAGTCGCCCTTGGCATAGTTGTCGAATCGGGTTTTGAGTATGTGCTCTACGTTGGCCGGATTGGCGGTGATAACCAGCTTTATCCCTCCGAGGCGCTCAAGTTTAATGGTGTGGGAGGGAGCCCTGGCGAGATGCTCTGTGGACCATTCTGGCATCCGTCTTCGGTTTTTCAGGAGGGCGAACAGCGAGCCGACTATTGGATAGGACGGCAGTGCAACCGCACCTTTACTGTCATCTCTGCGACTGCAACTTCTTTGGATGTAGAAAATGTAAGCCAAAATTAACCCCAGAGCAGAGAAGCTCAGGGCACTGATCATGTCCACAAACATTGAAGAAAATGCCTTAGCTCAGGGCATTGAGTACTCATAAAAGCCTGTATTTTGGAGTCCTCCTAATTGCCGTATGGGCGTCATAAATATACCAGCACTTGCCCCGAAGGTGCAAGTTACATCAGCAGTGATGTAATTTTCAAATTTTTTGTTTTTGTTAAACTAAGGTTATCTAAAATAGAAGAGTGTAAATTTGAACTTCTACATAATTTATATTCTAAATGTTAATTTGGTTTTTTTGGTATGAAATATTAAATAATAATAAGGGCGTTATGTCAAGTCCCTTAGGGTTAGTATATAATTTTAGTATTGAGTCCAAAATTAGTTATTTTATAAAGAGTATTTAAATAAATTAAGTTTTAAGTTGAATCCTCCTATAAGCGTCATAAATATACTAGCACTTGTCCCGAAAGTGCAAGTTATATCAGAGGTGATGTAATTTTCAGATTTTTCGTTTTTGGTAAACAAAGCTTATCTATAATAGAGGAGTGTAAATTTGAAGTTGTACTTAATTTATATCCTATGAATGTTAATTTGGCATCATGTCAAGTCCCACCAAGGTTAGTATATAGTTTTAGTATTGAACCCAAAATTAATTATTTTAGAAAGAGCTTTTAAATAAATTAAGTTTTAAGTTGAGTGCATAATTATTTTACATATTGTGGAGTGATGACAAATATTTTACAACTACAACCTACTTCTCCTTGGTCTTAATATGTTATCTTGTTTGTAAAATAATGATTGTTAATTTAGAAAAGACATAAGTATAATTATTGACCCCTTTCTTAGTGATGTTACATCTGCGATTGACATGTACCCCTTTCTATGTACTCTTAGGTTTGAAAACATACTTTTTTAATATTAATATAAATTTACAAATGTTTATAACCTTGGTTTCTTTAATTTTCATTCTAAACCATAAAAACTATGTCGACCCATTTGTGGAGTTCCTTGTGTGGAGAGTGATTCCATCATAGCAAATTTTTACCCAAGGATAAACTCATAGATACTTTATTTCAACAATAGCCTCCTTACCTTCAACTGCAATTCTCATATGTACATGTAAATAGCATAAGCTAAATTATGCACTCGACTCCCCGAGTTCAAGCCAAGACAGTCGACATAATGGATGGGCTATGGATTTGGCTATTTGTTAGGTGGAATGATATTTGGAATGGGTGGTGGCAAGGGGTTATCATGATGGAGCCATAAGACCTTTGTATCATCATGGTGCTCGTTGAAATCATCTAGCTATGTGAAAACAGAGCTGTAAGGTCCTTCAATCTCTGAGATTACAAGGAGGTGAAACTTCTAATCAATATTGGACCAAGAAAATGATGGAAATTAGGTTGAATAACTCGCAGGATGAGATAAAATTTGTCAGGTTAGTTATGTCTAGTCAATGTCATCCACAAATATGAATGATATAGGATGAATCTAGACTCGGGGATAAGAATAAAGCAGATGAGGTGAGGATCTAGGCTTGGATCACGTTATATTGTCAACCTCTATTCTAAGGGAGGATAATGATTGGTGGATCAAGAATTTATTCTTGTTCCTCTAAGGCATTGAGAGAGTCAACAATCAGGTGGAGGTTTGGGTTGGAACAGAAAACCCATCTGTTAAGCTTGTTGTTGATATCAAATTGTATGTTAACTGTGAGACTAGGTACCCTAACCCTAGGGAAAAGACCTTTTCTAACAAGCCCAGGTGTTTCAGAAAGTGTCATCCAAAATGGATTAAGAAATGTGTAAACAGATGAACTAGTATGAATGGATTGTGTGAGAAATTTTTGTGTTGTTAGAAGCAAATTTTTGTTTGTATTGTACGATTGGACAAGGCTTTTGTCAATGTTTTTGTTGTTTTTGTTTGTTTTATGAATATTTGACTGAAATGGAAACTAGGTAGTTGAAATAAAATAACTGAAATCAGAGAGCAATAATAAAATTGAAATTAAATAAACAAACATTTTTTTTTGTACTTTCCAACTGCTTTTTAATGTAAGCAAACTAAGATATATATATATATATATATATATATATATATATATATATATATATTCTAACGATGCTAATGTTGATTTTCAACTTTTCTAAATCCAAGCTATATGAAGTTGTTTTTGTGATTTTTGATTGATATGTGAGTGTATCTACTATGCAAACTATATTTTCTTAGCATGCAAGTAATTCAATAAAATATAGAAGTTCCAAACAACAATACTACGAGGTTCCTAGAGTTTTCTTTCACCCAAACACGACAAGGACAAGTTTTTAACCTTTCTAGGTGTTGTATACTAGTTATGAACAATGTATTTGAAATATAAATGAATGATCTAGATTATGATTTCTCTGATTAACTGAAGTAAAAATAATATTTTTAATTAATCTTAAACAATAAAAATCATAAGCACAATAGCACCACTTTTTCACCTAGGTTTGTCTAGGATTTTGTTACTTGCTTGTTTGAAAGTGAAAACAACTTGTTTCAAAACTGAAAACTGATTATTGCAATGGTTAGAAATGTATGATCTATTATTTAACATTCACCTATAATTTAGATTCAGGGTTATGTTGTGAAAGAATTTATTTAAATGAATATAGGCGAACAAAGAAACTAATTATTATTTTTGTGCAAGGATGGGAGATAGAAGAATTATTTTTCCTATCAAATTTTTTTTTCAAAAATAAAGATTTCAACTAATACAAGAATAATTGTTAATTTAATCTAATATACTAAATAAAATAAATAAATCTAAGCTAAGAATCTCTACCTTGATCTTGATGTAGACTAGCTGAAAGTAAGAGATTTGTTGTACTATGGTCCTCAATGTGCTAGCTCTTTTACCCAAATGAATATTGTTGGAACTCTCTAACAAAGAGGATGAATGAATAATTATCACAAATGGGAGAAAGAGAGGAAAAACACAAGTCCAAATAAATAATCGTTAATTGTGGTTAGTTGAAGACATCATTTTCAAATACCTAATTGCAAAAACAATGGCTCTCCCTATCCAGAACTATGTAGTCGAACACAAAAATAATCAAAGCAAATCTCCAAAGTAATTATAGCAAGTTCTGACTATAAAGACTGCAAAACGCTTAAGCTCTAATACAAATTTTAGATCCAAAATCAAGTAAAAATTGGCTTACTTGTAGAAGAGTAATAGAGGTTGCATGTAGGAGTTTAACTAAGTTGAACTTAAAAGGGACTCAAAATGATTGGAAATAGAAGAGAAAGTGAACTGGACCTGATTAGAGGCAAACTTAAAGTAAAAAAGTAAAAACTCTGATAATAAACATGCAAAACATGTAAAGGAATGAGTCCTAAAAGCTAAAATTAGAAGGCGAGACAATGGTGATAGAAATACGCTTGTTTGCAAGGGATGTAACCACCACTCCTGGGATAAAACTAACCTATAAAATTACAAAACTACCCCATATTTAAAACATAACCACCCTTATGTGATGGGTTTGTTATGGTAGTTTATACAACCGCCCTAATGAATGTCATTCATGGGGTAGTTTTGTAACCCCATAGGGTGGTTTCATCACCTAATGGGGTGGTTCTGTCACCAATGAGAGCTTTTTGAAAATGAGTTAAAGGGAGCTACAAGCACTGACAAAATAGGGCTTTGAGGGACCTAAAAGTGCGGGGGAAGCAAAATAGGAAGGAGTGTTAGAGAGTTCACATTTTAGCATTATTAGGTCACTGCATCACCATTGGACCTGTCATGTTGATAATATTACACTGTGCAAAAATTGGGTGCATACACGTCCCAGTAGCACAAGGAAAAAATGCACCATTCTTAACCAAATCCTAGTTTTGAAATTTAAAACATGCATTATTTTTTTTGGTAATTAAGGAGGTCAAGATATTCAATCCAAGTAATTAAGGCTTGAACCTAAGTCTTTTACGTAGTGATGTCATGTCTCAACCAAGTAACGTTGGACTTAAAACATGCATTGTTACCAATTTATTGATTTTACTTCAACTATGAAGAAACATTCATTGAACATAACTAATCCTACAACTAAAGTGAAAAGTTGCACTATTATGAGGATTACTAGATTTTAAAGAGGCATGAGATTATAAAAGCTTACATATCGAAATTAATTTGGTTTGATATTTAAGCAAACTAGACCCTCTAGAGTTGATTGGAAGGAGAATAAGTGGTAAAAGCATTGGGGCTTTTAGAGGTTATCCCAAGGGTTAATTCCCTAAGAGACATGATAAAGTGTTAAAATTGGGCAAGGAACCACATCTAACTTGGGGTGGGGTGAAAACCCACACCCTGCTTCCAGATGAAATTGATAAAAAAAGATATCCATCGATGATGGCATCTAAATTGAAAGCCACCTTGCAAGAGGATTTACCAAATAAAAAGAATACAACTATTTGAAGAGCATTCTTAAATAATTTTTTAGGATAAAAATCAATATAGATTTTGTTCAGTTTTTTATTGATTTAATAGAACACTAATTTAGTAGCAATTACATAAAATAAAATTAATAGACTTCTCTATAAAATCATAATAATTCAAATAAAGTTTAACATAATTCTCTTTGAACCAGTAACAATTAAAATAAACAGAGTAAATTTAACACAATTCTCTATGAAACAGTAAAAATTTATTTAAACTCTAAAAAATAACTTAATTTAAAATTTATACTAATTAATGAGGTTTTATATAATACTTTAAACCTTACAATAATATGGCTATTAGAGTTGCTCCACACATTTCCTATAACTTCAAATATCAATATAGATTATCTAGGGCTATGTCAAATTGCTATTAAAAATAAAGTGGCTTTTATCTCAGAATATTCCCTTTCGAACATGGTTTTTAACGTAACTTTGGTCAAGTCAACTAAACCCTGTGTTGTTTCCCAAGTTCTTAAGAGAGGTCACAAGTCACTTTACAAACTCTGATCTTACTTTACTCTTAGATATAGGATAAGAACTACTCTAAAGATTTTAAGCTTCAACAGTCTATAATGTTTAAAAGAGAGCGCTTCCGGGGTGAACTGTGTGAACAGAAATAAATTATCGACCTTTCACGCCACACTCAGTGGTCATCGGGATGATAGATATGGATTCCAAACACTATAGTTTAGTCTATCCTAAACTATCATAGACAAAGCATAAGACTACAAAGATTGTATCACATCATAGATATAGACGTAGGCCACCCAACCTGACCAATCTCATGGCTCCACATTCGCATGCTGTCGGCTTCTCTCAACACGCACTGGAAGCCCCATTTCCATTTTAGAAGTCAGTGCAGCACCACACCCGGGATTGAAACTGTCATCCACCTTCAATCGGAACTCTTTCAGCACGCTAGCAGCGATGCATTTCATCTGAATAAACGCCATTTCCTTCCCTAGGCAAATTCGCGGCCCGGCTTGAAACACCGGATATTTGAATGCATTAATCTCCGCCACAGATACAGGGGATCCACTCCCATCCTCTTTCAGCCATCTCTCCGGCTTGAATTCCAAGCAGTCGGTGCCCCAGATGCTCTCCATCCTTCCCATCGCGTAAGGGTGGTAAGTCACTAGCATCCCCTTTCTTACCACCGTCCCGTCTGGCAGCATGTCGTCTTGCAATGCCTCTTTCCCGTCACTCGGTATTGGCGGATACAGTCTCATCGTTTCACACAGAGAGGCGTGCAGATACTTCATCTCTCTCAATTCGTCAAAAGAGAAGCCACTTTCTACCTCTATTTGTCTGGCGGCTATGACCCCTGTAATTTCCTCATAAATGCGCTGTTCCACCTCAGGATGAGAGGATAGCAGCCAGAAAAACCATGTGAGCGCGGCAGACGATGTGTCCCTGCCCGCTAAAATAAAGCTTATGACAATATCCCTCAGAAAATCGTCATACGAAACCTTTTCTGCAGCAGCACTGTCATGAAGAGAAAGAAATCTGCACAAAAGATCTTGATGCGTTGATTCGCTGGAGAGGGAGAGGGAGAGGGAGATTTCTTTCTTCCTTGTCTGGATAACCTCCTCCGCGAACTTGTGAACGACACCGATTGCTTGCCGTAAGCGCTTCTCGGAGCCGAGGTTTAGCATCCGCTTTACCTTCCAGGCGAACTGCAGGAAATACTCGAACCGCCTCCCAATCAGATCCATGGCGGTATCAAAGGCTTCAGCTAATTCGGAAACAGGAAGCGAAATGTCAAGGCAGACGGGGTCGTAGCCGCAGGCCACTTTACAAATGTTGTCGAAGGCAAACCGCCTGAGCACGTCCTGCATATCCAACCGATTCCCGCCTTGCTCTTCGCTGTCGGCGGCTTTTCTGAGGAGTGGCAGGAGGCGGTCGGTAGCCTCCCCCTGCACGACCTCCGTTATGAAATCCCGCAGCGACCTCGTCCTGAACTCGGAAATGGCGATTTTCCTTTGCAATTTCCAGGACTCGCCGTCCACGTTAAAAATCCCGTTTCCCAGCAGGTCGTACACGAGGCCCGAGGAGAAGTCGCCCTTGGCATAGTTGTCGAATCGGGTTTTGAGTATGTGCTCTACGTTGGCCGGATTGGCGGTGATAACCATCTTTATCCCTCCGAGGCGCTCAAGTTTAATGGTGTGGGAGGGAACCCTGGCGAGATGCTCTGTGGACCATTCTGGCAGCCGTCTTCGGTTTTTCAGGAGGGCGAACAGCGAGCCGACGATTGGATAGGACGGCAGTGCAACCGCACCTTTACTGTCATCTCTGCGACTGCAACTTCTTTGGATGTAGAAAATGTAAGCCAAAATTAACCCCAGAGCAGAGAAGCTCAGGGCACTGATCATGTCCACAAACATTGAAGAAAATGCCTTACACAGGGCATTGAATACTTATAAAAGGCTGTATTTTGGAGTCTTCTTATGGGCGTCATAAATATACCAGCACTTTTTTCGAAGGTGCAAGTTACGTCAGAAGTGATGTAATTTTCAGATTTTTTGTTTTTGGTAAAATAAGGTTATCTAAAATAAAAGAGTGTAAATTTGAAGCTGTACTTAATTTATATCCTATGAATGTTAATTTGGTATCTTTTTTGGTATGAAATATTAAATAATAATAAACAGTCATGTCAAGTCCCTGCAGGGTTAGTATATAATTTTAGTATTGAGTCTAAAATTAGTTATTTTAGAAAGAGCATTTAAATAAATTAAGTTTTAAGTTGAGTGCATCATTATTTTACATATTGTGGAGTGATGACAAATATTACATAAATATAACTATTGACCCCTTTCTTGGTGATGATACATGTGCCATTGACATGTACTACAATTTCTCAAAGTTTTTCAATTATTAGTTTGTGATGTGTTCTCCTTAGGGACTCCTCTTGCATTTGAAAATGGATTTTATTGAAAATTAGAAAAATTATCATAAGGATATAAAGAGAAGTTGAAAGTTCCAAGTACCTTTCCATTGTAATTGTTAGGAAACCATCTTATTAGTCTAATAAGGCCTTTGATTCATTTCAAAATCATGGAATCATTACTCTTTTTAGCAAAAACACCAAATCTTCATTTATTGAAAGAGATCTTATATAGATTATTAACATTGCTTAAAGAAACAAAATATGAGATCATTCATGAAAAAGAATTGGCAACAAGTTTTCATTAAGCAATAATGTTTACTAATTTTATATACTATAAACTTTAAAAAGAACAATAGTTTTTTATCACAAGTATATTAAATCAAATGACTAGTATTGATAAGCACTAAATAATTTTTTTTGAGGAAATTATCACTGTGAACATCACCTTTTATAATATTCCCAATATAATTACAATATCTTCGGAAACAACTTTGTCCTAAAATAAATCTTATACTTTTAGAGTGGAATTCCAGTATCCTCGTGTTACCTATAAATATAGAAATAACCAATTAAATTTTGAAGTAAATGAACTTAACCAACCAAAAACTCAATTAAATTATAAAATAAACATAATAATAAAATATTCAAAATATTGTTTCAAATAAGATCTTGATATTTTCAAAAACATAAAAAGAAAAAGAAAATTATCTACTGTGTATAATAACCACACCTAAAGCAAAAATATTATCTTTTTTCTCAATAGTCAAATATTTTGGTTTGTTTAATACATAAATTTACATCCAATTGAAATGCATTTTCAGAAAGTTCAAATATATTTTTTTTGGGTAAAGTTGTAATGATATTAATGTCGACAATACTTCTCTGACAGAGAAATCCCTAAACTTCATGTACTTGATGTTTTTATTTTCTTAAAGATAAAGTTATTCATACTTATTTTTTAATAAGTAATTCTACATTTAATTGAAATGTATTTTAATAAAATTTAAATACAAATTTTATTACTGATACATTTTAGTATATTAATCCATTATACAAAATAATTTAAATATAAAAAGTTACATAATGATATTCATTGCTCTAAATAAATAAAAAATTGGCTAGTTGTGATGATATTAATATGGACAACCCCAAATTATTATTGAATTGAAAAGGACAATGTAAATTGTGTGTGTGTGTGTGTGTGTGTGTGTTAAATCAAATTTTATATATATATGAAATTTCTGAGCATTTTATTATGAATTTGCTTCCATAATACAAACAATTCTCAAATACAGAAGCAAAACCTCCAAATTGTGCATTGTTAAAAATCAAATATGTATCTTAACAAAACTACTAAATTCTATGGAAAATTATTGGCATATTTGAGAAAATAAACGAATCACTCCCATAATTTTATAACAAAGCAAGCATGTTAATACAACTCATCCTTAATTTCATATTCCTCAAATTTCGAATAGCCAGAAGCCATAGTGAGACGACAAGACGCTTATTTTTATTTATTCATATGTATGAATAACATAGCGGATGAAATCACAAGTCAAGGGCATCGATACCTGCTAAGGGAAGAATTATTTTTATTTAATAATATTATCAACTCACAAACATTCGATATCCCCTATTTTTTGGGCAGAGCTAGTACTTTGCAAAATAAGTTTATGCTAGAGACATGGCTTCACACCCAAAAAGAAAAAAATACCCAGCAAAACAAACAAAGCATTTGATTTAAAACATTAAATCAAAACATAGGAACATCCATTCAGAATTGTACTGTTACTATTGTGCCTGATCTGGTTCCTATTATTAACTCTTTCCCCACATACCTGGGGAGGCCATGGAAAGAATACTCTCGCAATGTTTCTTGTGAGGTTTGTAACTAAGATGGATAAAAGAGAAGGTCGAGTTGGGTGGAGTTGTGGACTTGGCAACAAAAATAATTCTTAGGACCATCAATGGGAATTCTGATTGGAAGATCTTGATTATATGCCAAATGTACTCAGACAAGATTACTTTTGGTATTCAATTCCATTTATGTATGTGATTTGTAAAGTGTACGATTTGGATATTTTCTCCACTCATCTGAAAAGGTGATTATAATTGCTCAAACATGGTTGGTGTCATGGCTCCAAAAAGAGCGATCAATTATCACATTTCCACTCATATAGCTTATTTAGAATTTGAAATTGTGCATCACAATAATAATTGGGTCAAAACAAAGTCTTAGTGCTATCAGGAATGATATGTGAAGCAGGTAGAACATGGTGAGGGGATTAGTGGACTTATATGATGAAATGAAAATGTATTAGACACACTCAAAGAAAACATTAAAAAATGTATTTTACTGGCCCCTAAATTTTACCTTAATAGAAAATGCTAATCTCAAATAGTTTGCATAAAACACTTTACAAATATCATACAAAGTGAAATTTTAATGATGTCAGGTTGCATAATGTGATATCAAAAAAAAACTCTACAAATATCATACAGAGTGAAAATTTGATGATGTCAGATTGCATAATGTAATATGAAATGTTAGTTTTAAATTTTGATCAAAGGTCTTTTCCAGAAGCCTTTTTCTATTAAAGTGAAATTTATTTGATGAAGTAAAATTCACCTAAACCCTAAACCTCAAATTGTCTAAAAATAATCACACAAACCAAAAAGTCCATCTGATCAAACTCCTTCCCAAGGATCAAAACCATCAAATAATTTACCTAGCACAACATAACTTAACAAAGCATTAACTCCAAACTGCTAAAATAAGAGATCAAACTACCCACCTCAGCCGAACTTGCATGAATTTTTCTAAGAAAAAATCATACAAAGTGAAATCTATCTGATCAAGCTATTGTCTAGGCAAATTTTACCTAAATGTTGGCATCCAACAATCAAATAAAGTCCAAGTATTCACATAATTTACTCAAAACACAAACTAAAAGCATTCATACAAAGTAAAAATCCATTCGATCAAGCTACTGCTAGGTGTTACCAGTCATTTTAGTAGGTGTTTGTTGTCCAATTTTACCCTGAAATTGCCCCCCACAATAAAATAAAGGCAACTTTCCACAAAACTATGGAAAATGTATTTTACAAAGTGAAAATCCACCCAATCTAACTAATGCCCATGCAAAGTTTCCTAGATGCTAACCTCAAATAATTAACACAGCCAAATCTTCAAAAAAATCTCTTAAAATAGCCACACAAAGAAAAAAATCATCCAACCAAGATGTTATAGGGACAAATTTTACCATAGTAATGACCTCCAATAGGTAGATAGAAAATACTTTCACAAATAGAAATTAGCATACAAACTGCAAATTTTGCTCGAGATACTGTAACAACCCTCTTCTACACAAGGAAAATGTGATCATCAAAAATCCACCCTATTGAGCTACTACCTGGGCAAAGCTTCCAATAAGTTGACCTCAAATAGTTAACACAAAACCAAATTTTCATGATTTTCTCTTAAAATAGTCACACAACGCAAAAATTCATCTGATCAAGATGCTTCACATAAAACTTTTACCAGAATACTGACCTCTTGCAGTCAAATAAAAGCCAAAGTTTCAAAAAAAATAGTCATAATACAAACTACAAATTTTGTCAAATAGAAGCCAAATTGTCATAAATTTCAATTATAAGACAAACTGCAAATTTCAATTACAACACAAATTACAAATTTCATTGTAACAACCCTCTCCTACATAAGAGAAAATATGATTAGTATGTCTTGGAGAGGGTTGTTACAGATATAGACTAAAAATATTTATAGAAAGTAAAGCCCATTCTGTCAATATGCTCGAAGGGCTCCCTGTCATTTGAAAAGGGTGTTTACCATCAAATGTAACCCTAATATTGACACAAACAGTAAAATAGCAAACAAAATTATAAAAAGTGAAAATTCAATCGATATGGCTATCGACATGGTGAAATTCACCTAAATACTAATTCAAACAATCAATAACATAAATATAGTCAGACAAAAATGTAATTTTTTATAAAAAATAATGGCACGTAGTGAAAATCCATTGTGTGAGGAGGCTCCAAACCATGAAATGTGAATTCTAAAATTTAGCTTAACACAACAAAGCCAATCCCGATTTGATAACCATAGTGAAAATGAAAGAAATCCACAAGAGTAGAGTTAAAATGATGTGAAAGAACAGAAGTAGGTCAACATAGTCACAATGCGCTAAACAAGGGCAAGGATGTGAAAGAACAGAAGTAGTCAACATAGTCACAATGCGCTAAACAAGGGCAAGGATGTGAAAGAACAAAAGTAAGTCAACATAGTCATCATATCATATTTTAATTGATAAGACTTTAGTAGGAGTGTCAGGGATAACCTTGATACATGTTAGGGGCATTGTGGGAAATCTTGACATCAGTCACAAATTACCTCCAAAATTTTGAATTGCATTTATCTTGGCTTTGGATAAACTTTTCCAAGTTCATATTATAAGGGAAAATATTCTAAAATATTATATTCAACATACACCTCCCTAACTTTATATATTAATTTAATATTGATCTGGAAAATTAATATAAACATTATTGTCTATATTTCATTATATGAAGATGGGGGAGTTGGAGGTAGCCCTCTCTCCTTTTGCCAAAACCCTAGTCTTAGGGTTTGCTTTGAAAGAGTATGACTATGGGAGTGTTTCATACCAGGGAAGAAGAATTAGGGTGTCATAGATCCTTTGAATAATTGTGTGGTTGGTTTTTTGCTCACGAGTGTTGGTGCATATGGTTGTGTGGTGTTTATGGTGATCACAATGGTCATGGTGTTCGAGCAACGTATGTGATGGCAAGTGTCATGGCTTATGGATGGTATTGTTGGTAGTATTGAATTCTTTACACCCTTATTTCATAGTCTTTACTCTAGTTTGTGGTCATTCATTAGATCTACTCCTATTGGAGGGTACATGATGTCCTCTTTGCTTGTTTCATCCCTCTTGCCGCTTATTTGTCTTTCAATAACCACCCTCTAGGGTTTAATCAGTTTAGGGTTAATTATTATTAGCCTTGTTTAGTTTGTCCTGCCCAACAAGGGTGTGTTATTGGTTGTTCATTGTATTACACTTGCTTGGTTCCACCCAGCTAGCAAGGGAGTTTTGAGGGTTGTTTGTTGTGTTGAGTTGGTGTTTTTTGCCAACATGGAGTATGGGCCATACGTACCTATAGGCTACTTTAATGTGTAACCTTTGCCTATTTTTTTATAAAGATATATCCTAAAGCATTCCAATAGTGTGTTATTTTGTGTGTGTGTGTGCGTGTGCGTGTGTGTGTGTGTGTGTGTGTGTGTGTGTGTGTGTGTGTGTGTGTGTGTGTGTGTGTGTGTGTGTGTGTGTGTGTGTGTGTGTGTGTGTGTGTGTGTATTTGATAACTAATTTTTTTATTCAATCATTACTTAGAAATCCCTTACAAAGAGATAAGAAAACATGACAAAAAACCTTGTCTCACTATAAGGTCACATTATTAGCCATAACCAAACTGACCTCCATTAGAACCTGGGAAGTTATACTCCTAAAACCTAGTCTTCGTCTTCTTCTCCAACTTCCTTGACCTAATGGCTCGCTTAAGGGTTATTATTTTGCATGCAATGTTAGTGATGCAGATGTTCTTTCAGGTTTGTTGTATCTTTTGATATGCTTGTTAAAGTGTTCTACATTCCTTCTATTTCATATGTGTTGATGTGAAGCATAGTTAGTATCTTAGTGTGGACTCTCCCCTCTTTCCCATTATTTTCCATGAAATTATTAATGTGTATAAGGTTGTCATTAATAGATTCTATCAAGTTGAAGTGAACCATAAAGAACTTGAATCTCTTCGTCAAGGCCTCCAACTCTTTTTATTTCTCTATATTTTCATTATTTTTTGTGGCCACCAGGTTTTTAATGTTATCCATAACTTCCTTAATAGAGTGAATCCCAATTATTAATTCCTTGAGATTGTCAATCATCCTACCCCCTGGTTGAGCATGCCACTACTGGGAAAAGAGTTTTCTCTGTATTTTATTCCCTTGGTGTTTTGTGCTTCCTCAATATTAATGGAGAATTGGATTTTCATTGGTCCTCCTTGTGGTGATCCTACCTTCGGTTTGCCTACTTCCTTGTCACTTACATTCTCACACCTATCCATTTTTTGCTTTCCTTTATCTTTATCTTATTTTGGCAGCTTGTTCCTAATTATCCATTTTTTGCCTTCTTGGAAAGTAGCATAAAATCATCTCCCTCTATAGTTTACTCCCTTTTCACCCTCTTGTTTTATGCTAATGTTTGGTGTCGTTACCTTTTCCCCTTTTTGGATAGAGTGTTCCTGCTCTCCTGTTGCACCTTTGTTGGTTCCCTCACCAGCTTTGTTGTTGTCCACCTTATAAGTGAATGGAAAGAGAATTCATCCTCTCCTTTGCTTCCTTCATTGCTTGTTGTGTTCCTTTGTTCTAGTTGGGCATCCATTTCATCTTGTCAGTCACCTAGATTCATATACACTAGAGGGTTCATTGTAGCCTTGATTTTTTCAACACATTGACGAAGATTGAAAGTAACAATCCAATCACCTGTAGTAGCACCATAACAATCACTATGAGGTATTCAAAAAAAATTCTAGCCTTCTCTCTTCCTAAAAACTGTCAATCCTACCAACCTTTATCATTAGTAAATGTTTATGTGTCCGGTTTAATCTTATAATTGTCCATTAGCATCTACACCAGTAAAAGATCACACCCCTTTTGGCAAGTTGTCAAACTAATCTCCACACACTTGTTTTTATCATTTCCCCCTTCCCTATGCCATTCAATATAATATTCTCCAAACTGATAGTTTTGTGACCCTTATGGATGTTTAATCATTGCATACTTCATTCTTTTTTTCTCCTAGTTTTTCATCTAATTAGCTTCTTCCCAACTTCCATTGCTTTGACTAATTTGATGTTTCTTCTCCCATTTTTTTGGTAACTTCTCTTAATGTTATTTCCTTTGGGGTTGGACCTTATTTTAACATTCTTCTTATTATTCTCCATCCCACTCTCCTCTATTTGGGGCATTCCATAATGACAATCCCCTTTAATTTCTCCATCTCCCCATCCTTAGTGATATTTTTTATATTTCCCATTATATCGATCATTGGAGTTTTTAGGCCTACATTTCTGAGCCAATATGTTTCTTAGTTTCCTTCCAATAGCATGTGGCTCACCTTTACCTCCTCAAAATAATTTTGGATTAGAAACGCTTATTCCATTATTCTTTTCAATCTCCAATTTAAATTTTTAATATTATCCATTATTTTAATGATAATAAGTGAGTCTCCTATTTCTAATTGTCTGATATTTTTATTTTAAAACCATCTTCATTCCTAGTATTAGGCCTTTGGCTTTTATAATATTATTCGTATTGACTTTCATAGAAATCACCTTATCAGTTATAACTCATCCCATTTGGTTTCTAATAATAGCCCCTATTTTAGATAGTCTAGGGTTATGTTGTGACGCTCCATCAAAGTTGAATTTATGCCATCTCTATTCTGGGGGAAGCTATCTCAACATATCTCTTATTAACTTTTTGTTTGTTTGTTGATTGGTTGCATGGAGTCACACATTTTTATAGCTTCCCCCTAGTTCTAGAGAATTCTAGTTTCCTTGGGGTTTGATTCCTTATTCTTAGGTTGCCTAGTTGTTAACACAATCTAGATAATGTTTGTTTCTATCTCACTCCATACTTTCCTTCTAGATTTGTTCTTGGCCCCCTCCTCAAATATTCTCTTATTTCATTGAACCCAAAATTTCCATGTTAGGAGGCTTGGGCCCATATCCCAAATATATTTTAAAATGTTCAATTTCTTGTTACATTGCCAAGATTTCAAGTGATTTGGTAAATTATCATTTAGGATCCAACTCAAATTATACTTCTCTACAAAAATATTCCACAATCTTGAGGTGAAATTGCAATGTAACAACAAGTGTTTTGTGTTTTCCTCATTATTTAGGCACATGACACATCTTGTTAGCCCTTGAAACCCTATTCTTTTTATATTTTCCCCTGTCATGATCTTCCCATGCATAGCCAACCATTAAAATTCTTTCGTTTTCAACCAGGCTTTTGAATTCCATATGTCGATCCATACTGAATTCATTGAGTCCCTTTGATTGGCTTCCATCTGAGCATCATAACCTACCTTTATCGAGTACACCCATGTTCCTTTCCTATTCCAATTTACTATGTCTTTATCTAGACTCCAAAGAATCCTAAAACCTTTAAGTATGTCATTTAGGGCCTTTTGAGATTCCTTTTGGGTTCCATCCATGTTATGGAAGGTTTTCTAAGCAACCATCTTATGGCTTGATTCCATACCTTCACTCTAGTACTCTTTCACTTTTTATCCCCATTGTCTGATGCTTTCTTCTCTGATTTATATAAACCTTACATCCATTCTCAAGGCTTTCTAGGTCACCTGACAATCTTCCTAGAATTTTATATCCTCTCCATTTTTGACCTATCAAAATAGGCCTTTCAGGATGATCTCTCTAGCTTCCTTCATATTGTTCCATATGGCAGAGCTAGTCAAAAATTCTTGGGTTTTGAATATTCTATCTAGATTCCTTTCATCAATGTATTTTCCTTGAAGTAGTTTGCTCCATCCTTCCTTCAACCTTGTTCTTACTGTCAAAACAAGCTTTGCTAAAAGTGCCAGATTTGCCTTTTGGAGGTCGTTTATTTTGGCCCCTCCCTAGGGTGTTGGTTTACATATCTTTTCTCAGGCCAAGAGAAGCAACTTAGCTTTTTACCTTGTACTTTGCCATAGGAAATTTTTGAGTATCCTAATCATCCCGCTTAGTTTTCCCATAGGCACCTTTAGAAGGGAGAACTAATAGTTCGTTGTTTTTTGTAGGTATGTCTTGATGAGGGTTATCCTCCCTGCATAATTCAGATAGTTCCCTTTTTAGTTGCTCAACTTCCTCTTCATATTTTCAATTACCTTTTTCCAAATATTATTATCCCCATTTATTTTAAATAAAGGGAAACCTAGGTAGTTATCTAGAAGGGTAGCTTTTTTGAACCATAGGATTCTAGAAATGAAACACTAAAGATTATGGGAGCCATTGATGAGAAATATCTTTGATTTACTTTTGTTTATAGATTGCCCTAATTCTCTCTCATAGTTTCCTAGTAGATCCTTGATAGCTTTGATCTCTTGGAGTCTTGGTAGAGGAAAGAACATTGTATCATCCACAAATTACAAGTGGGTGTGAGTAATTTCACATGTAGATTCTTGAATCCCTTTTATTTTGCCTTCCTCTTGTAGAGATCTTATCTACCATAAGGATAAATCGATAAGGAGATAATAGCTCACCTTGCATGAGACCCTTGACAGACAAGAAGAAACCTTTTGGGGAACCATTTACCATTATTGAGAACTTGGCAGAAGAGTAACAACTTTGAATCCAGCTTCTCCAATCCTCTTTAAAGATGAACTTTTAGAGTATCTTATCTACGAATGTCTAATCTAATTTATCGTATGCCTTAGATATGTCTAATTTTATCAGCATTCCTTGGCTCTTACTTACATTCAATGAGTGAATAATCTCGTGTGCTATGACTATTCCATCGGATATTTGCCTTACTTTGACAAACCCCCTTTATTTCTTTGAGATTAGTTTTAGAAGGATGTTTTAAAGTTTATTTGTAATGACCTTTGAAATAATATTGTAGATGGTATTACAGAGGGAAATCTATTGAAAGTCCTCTGGCATTCTACTTTCAGATTTATTAGGTATAAGAATGAGAAAAGTGGAATTAAATTATTGTAGCATTCATTTAGATTCCTTTGATTCTTAAACCACTAACCTAATTTATTCTCCTAAGATATCCCAGAGATGTTGGAAAAAAAGGTCAAAAATCCATCTCGGCCTGGGGTAAGGTCCCTTACCATCTCAAAAACTACCTTCTTAACATCTTCTAGGGATATATCATCCATTAAGCTATTGTCATTAGGCTGGGATACCTTGTACGAAATATTCTTCACAAAGTCTTCTTGTTCCTCCATATTTTCCTTGCCTTTTTGATTCAACAATCCCTCCTAATGTCTAACCAAGTATTATTTAATTTCTTTAGCATCTTCCATGATATTTCCTTCCAAGGTTTCCAACTTCTGTATACAAATTTTATATCTTTTGATCTTGCACAAGAGGTGAAAGAATTTCATGTTTCGATCTCCCTCTTTTAACCATTTGATCCTAGATTTCTATTTCCAATATATTTCCTTTTTGCTATAAATTTCTTCCAGATTTTTGGCCATTTCTTCCTCCTCTTATAGCAATTTTATCGAACGAGCTCCTAGATCTCACCACTTTTACTTAATAGCTCTTGTTTGTCCTAAAAAATGTTTCTAAAAATGATGTGGTTCTACTTCTTTAGGGCCACCTTTAGATCTCCTAGTTTTTATGAAAAAACATACATCTTTGTCCCCATTCTGTTGTTTGGGGAGTTTTATTATTGAGTAACAAAATCATTGATGTCTGGGTGCTCCATCCACATTATTTTAAATCTGAAAGGGGATCTAAATCATCACTCATCTGGTGGCTTGAGCCTATGGTTTTCAACACCTTCATTTCGAGGATATACTTATGTTTGATCTAATTTCTCAAGGCCAAGAATCTATCAAGCCTTTCCTAGATAATTTTCCTCCCCACTCTTTTATTGCTCCAAGTGAACCACCCTTATTTTATTATATTATCCCAGTGTTCCATCCTTTCCAAAAAGTTTTGAAAGTTGTTGAAGTCTCTTTCCCTCGTATTACATCCTTTTTTCTCGGATGAGTCCAGTCTAGAATTGAAGTCCCCTCCTATTACATAGATATCCTTCTCCTTGGTCTTAATAGCCTCTTCTATTTATTTCCATGCATGTTCTCTCTCTTCTTTATTATGTGACCCATAAATATTTACTAAACAAAAGGTAAATCTCATTTTACGCCATTCCACCTTGCAAACAAGGTATTAGTTTTGGACCTGGATGACCTCTAGATTGACTGAGTTAGGTTCCCATAAGATGGCCATTTTTCCTGTTGTTCCAACAACATTGTTCCCTACCATTTCCCTTTTGATCTTACTTGATAGACTCCTGCTAACTCCAAATAGGTTTTCTAATTTAGTTTCTTGAAGTATCATAATTTTAGGATTGTGCTGACTGATTAATTGCCTCGATGTTTTCCTTTTGGATGGGGCATTGAAACCCCTTATATTCTAAGATATAATCTGCATTATGGGAGGTCACTCTACTTGGTGGTTGCCAAGAATGTGTCCACTTGCTTTTGAGTCCCTGCCCATATTGCTTCCATTGCCTCTTCGTGCCTCTTTTTCTTCTTAATAGGTCTCCTTCTCCTTCTCTTATCAAAATTTCCTTTGGGATTGAGATTTGGGGTTTCCCTAATTCTCAGGTTATCATCTTCACTTCCACTATCTATCTCTGTCTCATCTCCCTCATTCATGCTTATCCAATTTTCTTGAAGCTATTGTCTTTCCCTTGTCCTTTTCCTTTGTGTTGCATCCCTTTTTTTCTCGTTTGTCTTTTTTTTTCATTCTTTTCATGTGCCCACATCTTTAAGAAGGTTTTCCAGATCTTCTTTGATGTTATATTCTACCGTTATATCCTCTACCTCCCTACTCACTTGATTTTTCGGACTTTGTGTTTTTGGGATGGATTTTATTCCTTCCATCGAGGTCTGTTCTTTCATCTTAGCTATTTTTATATCTTTCAAAACATATTTATTGATCATTTTGTTCTTATTCTTAATGGTGTGTTTTTTCTTTGGTTTATCAAATCCCTCTTCCTCCATTATTTTTGGTGCTTTCTTAGGAACATTGCTCTTTTATAAAGTTGGACATTCCCTGATTAGGTACCCATATTCATGGCATCCTCTACATCAGAAAGGGATATTTTCATAATCCAAATCTTGGATCCACTTCATATTTCCTACTTTAAATGTGACATTCTTGGGCAGTGGCCTCGTGAAATCTAATTCCACACATATTCTGGCATAGCTGGATAATCCTTTAACATCATGTGGTTTAGATACATCTACAGGCCTACCTATCAAACAAGTAATTGTTTCAAACACATACCTTAACCAGAATTCTTGTGGGAGAGCACATAGTTTGATCAAGATTGGCACTATTATTGGTAGTTCCTCTATTGGTTTGAAAGTAGTATGCCAATGTTTCAAGAAAAGGCCTATCTTTCTGAAGAAGTACAATCATCCTTCAAAAACTTTATCTCAATTTGATTCATTTACAAATATTTTGATGAAGTACCCTTTGGCACATGTTCTCATCTCATATTCTCCATTTGTCTTCCAGTTCCTTCTGGTCCATGCATATAACTCTTCATATAACTCTTCCAGTGTTAGTTGAGTTCCCATGAATTTATAGATCAGGCTTCTACCATACAAACCAGTTATGTTCCTTCTTATTTCTGTTGGATCTAACAAAGCTATTAGATTCTCCTCCATTGCATGTATGTGTTTCTTTTTTGGTCCATCTATTTGACCTCCGATCTTCTTTTTTCCATCTACCCTCATTAGGGCATTGATCTCTATCTTAGAAACTAATGGTGTTGCTCATGTCACCATCTACCTAAAATATGGTTTGTAGGGGGGAAAGGATCCCCTGACTGATTCATCTTTTATGTCACAATTCCAATGTAAATCCTCCCCTAGCTCAATCACCTACAAAATCTAATTTGTGCAGCTTGAAAGCTTCAAACCCTAGCTCCTCTCATTCTCCTCCAACATATAGTTTGATAACTCTCATTCCATCTAAATATTATTAAATGTTGGGGGTAAATGCTTTTGATATATTGTATCTATGAACCGAAGTGATGGAGGAACACCTTATTGAAGTGGGAAATGTAGGTGAGCTTGGGCCCTAATATCTACCAAACGATCCGCATCCAAAATGTCCCGTTGTATTCTACTTTGTTCACATGGAGAAGTGCAACTCCTACCTCAAGGTGTCCACATGGTCACTTGTTGAAGGAGTCCTCATGGGCTCAATGGGAATGGAACTTGGGTTGGTGAATATAAACTATTTGTATCTCACCAATACACCAAGCCCTTAAGCCCCGCATATTTCATTATATTTAGCACAATAAACAATCTTTAATTTAAAATAAGTCATTTACGATGCTTATATAATCATTAAATAAAAAACTATTTATAGAAGTTGATTTTGATAATAATCTTACATAAATATTATTATTTTAATGTTAAGTTGAAGACTTCACAAGTAATTTTAATTAGATATTAAATTTTATGGGATTTTAATTCATGCATGTTTTTAGTCATTATCTAAATGACCTCCATAGCATTGACAAATTTTTTGATGAGTGTACTGCCCAATGAATCACCCTTGTCTAACAAATATTACCGATGTGGGATTAACCAAATTACAACTCAATCATGTATTTTAATGTGAAGTTGAAGGTCTTCCATAAACAATTTAAATTAGATATTACTTTTTGTGAAAATTTTACTAGTCTTTTCTATTTTTGGTAATATTTACAAGGTAAAGGGACCCACTCTAACATACAACAATAGTAAATATTTGTTAGTAGACGGAAGAAATGGTGAATATAATTCACCAGTTCTCACCCTCTACTACTCATTTCCCATTAATAAAGTTTTTGGATAATGACCAAAAGTATTAACGAATAAAAATTCCACAAAAATTAATATCTAAATATCATTACATTAATATAGGAGAAAAGAAATGTCATCACACTAATAACTACTCAATCGTTATTATAACAAGGGTCATATAACAACGAGTCCCTATTTTTATATTGAGAATTATTTATATGTGAATTTGCATGTAAATTTGTAATATAAACTGGCTTTAATAATTTAAATTGTATGTTGCATTTCATATTTATTTCATCGAATTCAAAGTATTAACGTGAGTATGCACATAGATAAAAAGTATTTTTTCACAATAAATATGAATAAATATAAAACACAACATTATTTATCGACAACCATAAATCAATTTGAATTTGAAAAAAAATAAAAAAAATAGTGTGTTAGCTTAAAAAAATTGTTCTTAATATGTTAATGGAAGTAGTCAACATAATATAAACACAAAGTTAATTAAAAAGATTTTGGCATTCTTTGTTAAACACGAGGAAACCATTAAGGAATATATTAGAGGCATGTAGGCAACTAATTAAGATGATGTTTATAAACCCAATGGAAAAAAACATTTATTTTTGGGTGGTAATGCAATGCATTCTGAATATAGTTTGGTGGAAATTTAGATAGAAGCGATTTAATTAAAAAAAAAATAGCTTGAAGCTATTTATTTGGAGAGGAGATATTTAAAAATCTTTAATGCATCATATTTCAGCTCGAAAGTCACCATCACTAGACCATCCCTTACATATATGGGGTAGTAAAGGAGGAGTTGTGACAAGGGAAAATGAAAAGGACACATGGGGCTATACAAGTAAGTAATCTCTTAACTTTATCATTGAATGAGAGATAATTAGTAGCGTTCAGCTTGGTAACAGACATTTACTTTTTATGGGCTTGATAATTATTCAATTTAGGATTGAAATGAGAGAAGATTCTAGATTGTTTATGTTTGAAAAATCTATAATTTGTAACTAGTAAGAATGGGAGGCTGTCGGATAGAGACTTGGGGAGAGTTGAGTCGACTGGATGCAATGTTTGATGCTTCCTCGTGGACCACATAATAGATGAACGTGAGATAAACGCAACTAGTGGAGGGGCAACAAGTGGAGGGGCTTTGTGGATTGGATTTGATGGGTGGTTTGGAGGTGTTGGTGGTTTTAGAGTTTATGGTTCGAAGCGAGTCGAAACACAAATCAAGTGGTGATTGGTTGGGATCAAGGTGGATAAGAGTTGTCATATATAGTACGAATGCGAGTTGACTTAATTATAATTTGTACATTTTTTTAAGTATGGATCGCGTCCAAAGTGAAATTATTAATGTATGATATGTTGTATGTTTTTTGTATATATTGGGGAAGTTTATCCCATATGTATGAGGATGTTGGCTTGATGTCTTTCTTCCATCTATTTTGGAGAAGTTAGTCGCACATGCATACTATGGTTGGATTACACCTATCTTCCACCTATATATGTACCTATTGACCTAGTCATAATAGAATGCAAGACTCTTTTTGAATACATAGTGCTCGATTTCTGCTCTCATCTTGATTTCAGTTTCAATATAATTCATGTGTTGATCAATCAGTTTTCGGTCTTAGATGTCCTCGTCAATGGACAAATATTTTATGGTATCAGAGCACGGGTGATGGTAACGATCATCATTTTTATGTTGTTTTTATTTCAAAATCTTTGAGTAGGTTTTTCGGATTTGTATTCTCTATCAATTGCCAAGAGAAATCTATGGATCAACATGTTCGTATGTAATCTATTATCCTACAATATTGGCATTTGCATGTATTTTCTTGTGTATTGGCATATAAGTATTGATTGTAGATTTATAAGATGACATCGATGAAATGAAATGAAAGATTTTAATGACGTCCACAAGACTGAAGAGTCTATGGGACCAAAAGTTGAGGTTATAAGTTGATTTCAAACTCTTTTCAATATCAGATCTTCTGTTGTGAATCTTGAGTACAAAACCTGCAATCTTCTTAAGTCTTGTTTCTTCGAATAACTCATTTAAATTATCCACCTTCAAGTTATGTTCATATTGAATACAAATATCATCGTAGGCTGAGCACTCCATGATGAAGTGCCATTCCATCTCTACCACCCCTTGATTGTAGAAAATACAAGTTCTCCTTCCCACTCCTCCTTGGGTATAATCCATCTACCGATTTCACATCTAAGCTGATGTGATCTTGTCCTTATTTGAGCTACTAACATCCTTGCTTTACCCTTGATAGTTGCCCCTAGATAAGCTTTTTCATCATGATCCCAAGTGGGGTTAAATTCTTTGATGTAATATGCTTTCTTTCGATCAATATGTTCTGTCCACGTGGCTATTTTTAATTTTTCTATCACATAGTTTTTTATTTCCCTGTTGTTGTTAGGAGACTCTTGAAAGTTGATGTCCCATTTGTTCATCCATTTGTTGTTTTGCTTCATCCAAGTTTTCTTTCTACATTCTAGTTTTTCCTCCACAACGATTTTGGGCCAGCAATGATTATCCATGCTTTCAACCCTTTTTAGATAGCTTAGCATCCGAGTTATTGTCGATGCCTCAATCGAAAAAGTACGCACTTTAGCCAACAGGATCTCATAAGGGACTATTGATTTGACTTTAAGAGTGCTTGTGATTAGATGTTTCTGGATTCTTTCTAGTTGTCTCCATCCATGATTTGACATGCTACTTCTCTAGACCTCACAACCATATAGGGCAACCAGGGTGACTAGAAATCCAAAAAGAGTTTTCTTAGTTTTCCAGTCCTAAAGTTCAGCTTTCCTACATCTATTTTGAAGTATGTAAAATGCTTTCCAACCCCCTTGTATCCTTTTTACTCTACAAGTCTCCCAACTAAGCTTGTTATGAAAATCAATTCCAAGATATTTGTACTCTATTACAATTTCTAATGGGCTACCTTCAAAAATAAAGTTAATTTGTTTTTCTTTTCTTTTTAAAGAAAAAATCATAAATTTAGTCTTGCTAATGTTCACTTGCATCTTGACTTCCTGGCAAAAGAGTTCTAGGGCTTTCAAATGATCCCTCAATCTTTGAGCTATTTTTGAAATTAGGATGAGGTCATTGGCATATAAGAGTAGCTTCACCATATAGCCTGTCAAATGTATGCCTCCTCCCTCTGTTTTGATTAACCATTCTTCAAGCTTGTCAATGTATAAACCAAACAGGGTGAGAGAAAGAGGGCAACCTTGCTTGACACCAATGTCACTACTAAAACATTCAGACATACCCTCTCTAGTCTTGATTTTAGCTCTAACCCACTCATAAAGTCTATGCACTGTTGCTCTAAACTCATCTGGAATCCCAAGTTCCGCCATCCTGTTGCAAAGTTTGTCTCTAGGTACCATGTCAAAGGCTTTCTTGAAATCCACAAAACAACAAAAAGCTTCCTCTCCTTGAGTGTCCCATACTTTTTCAACCAAGTGTCTAAGAGTGATGCAATGGTCGATGGTTGAATGTTTAGGTCAGAAGCCTACTCGACCTTTTACTCTTTTATCCTCTCTTTCAGCCCAACTGCTGATTCTACGTTCTATCATGCCCCTAAAGAGTTTACTAAGAAGAGGATTGACCACAATGGTGTGACAATTAGATGGATTATTGATTTAACAACACTAGTTGTCCACTCCAACGGGAAGCCATTATAAGTGACATCATTGAATACTTCTATGATGTGCGGAGTGAGAACCTCAACACCCCACTTAAAAAATTCAGCCTGCAACCCATCAATGTCCTACTCTTTACCACTTGCTAGATTCTTTATGCCTTGTTTGATGTCTTTTACTGAGAAAAGCTCGATCGAAGTATTAATTATGGGAGGGATATCCTTCTATTGAGACCACTCATAGAGGATCTTCACACACTCTAGCCAATGCGCATATGTGATATTATTTTCTATGTGTTTTTTCTTTTGTTGCAACTCCCTCCAAAAGCCTTTTGGGTTATGTTTTCCAAGAGAAATTAATTCATTATGTCTCCTATTCACATAGCTTTCTTTTTTGTATTGTACCAATTTCTGATATTTCTTTTTATTTTATTTGTCCATCTCACTTTCCTTTAAGGTTCTCTTGGCAACCTTACATTCTTTGTCATACCACGAATTCGATGGAAAAGTATTTGCAGCTCCTTTTCTAGGTTTAGTTCTTTTACAGGCACTTAATGCCTTGTGCATAAAAGGAATCAACAAATTACTATGCACATAGCCACTTGTCCCCTTGATTGCCTTGCCCTCTATGTCTCTAGCCATCTGAAGTTATTGCTCAAGGGCAGCAACAAAGATTTCCTAGTTTTCTTTATTCACGATGATTTTGCCTTGTTGAGTTGTTTGTTGCACGTGATGAATTTGTTCTCTTTGGAGCTGATTTGAAAACGTACCAAGCTTGACAAAAAGAGGTTTATGATCAGATTTTAGCTTGATAGGACAATCCCCTATCTCAAACTCAAGTAACCTAGAAATAGAACTCTGAGAGGAAACTACACAGCCCACCACACTTTGACCGTTGTATGTTTTGCAAGTGATACTACTTTACCTAGGCCAATTCCTCATGCTATTGCAAATAACCATGTCGTATAGACTACATAGGTCTAGAAGCTCAACCCCAAAATGTGTCACCTCTCCATTTCCATCTTGAGATATTATTTCCCAAAGTTGGTCCTCTTCTTTGTTAAGCCATAAAGGATTGTCATCCCCACCTTCTCTACTCAACTGGAGGGATTAATTGTTTGTGGTCCTCACATTAAGGTCACCAATTAAAATTATGTCCCCTGAAGTACTAAACACATAAATGTCTTTTTTTAATGAAGCATATGGATCTTCATTATCTAGATTTCTTCTCCTACAAGTCTTTGAGCTTTTCGATGCAAAGTAACAAGCAACCAATCTGATTGTTGCCTCATTGTCCAATATTTTTAGCCATATTTATTGCTTGTTTGGGTCTTCCTTTTCAACTTTGACGATCTCAAGCCATATTTCCTTTATTAGCATTGTGATACCCCCATGACCTTTACCTGTTTCATTCCCTTCGTTCCAAACTGAAATTTTCTTGTACCCTTCAAATTTTGGGACTTTGCAGCCCTCATGTTAATGTGTCTCCATAAGAATAATAATATCCTTCCCCTCTGTTATGGGCCCCAATCCGAGTCCTCTTCTTCACGGATACCCCCTGCAATTCCAACTTACTATGTGCATGGATTCCCGCGGGGCCCCAACTCCCTATTTCTTGTTTGGCAATCAATCGTTGATTTGGGCTTTCCCATTCCTCAACTGTGCCCATTTTCCTACATCTCTAGCTTCTTTCACTTTCTCCCATTCCTTCTTTCGATCTTCTTGTTGAGCAAATGTCAAGTCTTCGTCCAAATATATATATATGCCTCTAAGAAGTCCCCTACTTCTTAAGATACCCTATTTGTCTTCTATACTTCTCAGGACAACTTGCACATGATGGTCCTTTCCTCCTATTCTCCTCCCAATCCTGTTGGTTTGATGTATATAACCTATCCACTTCAGCTTGTCTCGAAGAAAGTCCCTTACCAAAATGTTAGTTCTTTCCTTTTCAGCAAAGTCTTTTAGACCTTTGACAATAAAATTTACTACCATGTTTTGCCTATCCCTTTCTTCTTTTATCTGTGTTTTGATGTGTTTCTCTATGATTTGCTTTTGTTTGATTGATGTTTCACTTATTACTTGTGACCAACTTTTGGCCTCTTTTATCCGATCCTTTTGCTAGTTTTCTTTTGTTTCCATGTTTTTAATTGCTGATTGAATTTCATTTATCTATATTGTTTCCTTTGGTTTTACCATTTCAGGGTTTTTCCTTTCGATTGTTATCAGATGTCCTAGTTCCCATTTTAGAATGACTAACCCTGTTGTCCTCTTTCCATGATGTTTTGAAGATTTAACCCCTGTTCTCTGAGAACTTTATTTTTATTTTCCAACTTGTGTCTATATTTTGCAAATTCTTTTCTCTCATTGTCCTCTTGCCACCTTGTACTTTCTAAAATCCCAAGTCTCGCTTTCATGTCCATGAGCTCGTTTACGTACAATTTTGAAGACCAAAGTAACGAGGTAGATTTAGAGCTGTATACTTGCCCTATTTCCTCTTGTTCATCCTTGTTTGTCGTCATCTTTTTCAGTTTTGATTCGTCTCTACCATCCCTTAGCACTGATTGTTTTCCCTCCATTCGATGTTCTTTGAAAAATAAATTTCTTTTGTTAGATGTTATTTTCGGTAAAATTAGAGTAAAATATTTCTTTTGAGTTTGTCTTAGTTTTCTGGCTTGCCTGCATCTTATAATCCCTTTACACTATTTTGCAATCACAAAGATCATTTTGCCTATTTTTTGTGATTGAGAGTTCTCTGTCACGACCAAAATTTTGTTTTTTTGGATAAATGTGCCTTTGGCATGGTAAGCCTTGGTAACTGCACGCTTAGATTGTCTTTAAAACCCTCGTGTTTAACCATGGTTTGCATGTCTCGTGGGGACTAGTGTTGACTGACAAATATATTAAAAATAAAAATTGTTGCAGGAGGAAAAGTGATTGAGTCGGGTGGGTCTCCCTGTTGATAACAATCCTTGCCTTTGATGCTTGGGATACTTGCCCTCTTGTCTACCTGCCTGCTTGTGATCCTCGCTTTCCTGCGTGCAAATGGAAGGGATTTTTAGAATCTTTCCTCCTTTCGAATTAGAAATGTCGGTGCGTGGCGAAATACGAGGTGCCAAAAAGTCTGAAATTGTCTATAAATTCAATCATCAGTGTTTGTCTTGAGCCTCCGTATCATTTCTAGGTGTTTGGCTTTTGATGCTCTCCAACAACCTAGATCTAAATTGTAGTCAACTCCTCACAAAAAATCCTTCTCTCGTAACCCTGAGTTGACAGCGCCTCAACGGCCTTCCTAAAACATTCAACAACCTAATCTCCTTGGCAATGGGCTCACTTGGCGCTTTTTTTGACCACTTTGATGGATTAAACCTGCCTCCAACCCATTCTCACGTTGGCTTACACCTGCTCGACGGTCAATAGACCCTCCCCTGGTTCCTCGCTATTGGCTCGCATGGTCACGACCCGCTTATCTCCCCATTTACTTTTGTCATGAAGGAAAGTGGCAGTGACAAGGGCTCGGCCTGCTAGAGTGTTATAGTGGCTGTCAACCTCCCATAGTCTCGGCCAACTCGGGTTTTCATAAAGGGACGCGCTTGGTGTGCTGGAACATTGAATTCTAATCGAAGAAGACTTCTTGCATTGGGATCGACCGTCCCAACTCAGCCCTTGGCCTTTCACTAGCCGTTGGATTCAAACCCGCCGTCCTACTCTACGCCTGATTTCCATGTGGATGGTAAATTGTCTCTCTTGCCGTCCTTCATTGGAAACTACTCACCCGGAAACGGAATTCCCTTTACCTGTTCAAAGCCACCGTTGAATAAAGTTTTTTTTTTAAACATTGCTTTATGAATGGAGGGCAATTTTTTTGCTGAATGGTTCTCACTTTTTAAAAATTGGCCCTTTTTTAATTAATGGTGGAGGACGTTTTGGTGGGTTGCTTAAAATGGTGGAGATTATTGCTAAGTGAAGTGGTAATCATTTAATGTATCACGAGGTGGATTTGATCAAATCACCGGTGGGTGGTGATTTGATTACGGTGGGAAGGATTATTTTGGGGGCATCATCATTTTCTCAAAAACCAAACAAAACAATTTTTTTATTTTCTTTGTTTGCTCCACGTCTTGCTTTTCTATTTTTTCAAATGCATTATTGATAGAGTTCGACATTTCTTTTGGTTTGTTTCACTTGTATCATGTTTGTTGCTCAGTTTTAACATCACAAGCATTGATTGTTTGTGGACACATTCTCGATCGAGTTCGACGTCCAACACTCGAGCATGTTGTGTTACTTTCCAACTTTAGGAGGGTCATCGCTGATTATCTCAGAGGTGTTGTTGTGGGCCCTACATTCTCTCTCATGTGCAAATAGTTTCCTCGACTTACGTGTGCCCATTTGGTGTCAATTACATAAGTTTCTCTTGTATTTTATGGATTCCTTATCCATTGAGCCTAACATCCATTCACTGAGTGTGCATTGTCACTTGTGCAGTGTTTTCTCATTGCACTTCTTTGGTGTCTTTTGTCAGTCATGTTGACTCTACTTGAGAGATACCAACGGATGAGGAGAGTTGATTCTACACCAGTGGTTCTTCTTGGAAAGACCTACCATGCTTCTTGGTGTGTGGATATGGAACACTTTCTTACAAAAAAAATCATACTCCATTCCTATATGGTTAGATTCCTACCCTTACTAACTCAGATCAATACAATAAGTGGGCTAACACTTGTGAAAAGGTTCTTGGTACCTTATTGTTGCATGTTTCTATGAATCTTCGTTACCATGTGGAGCATATATAGTGTCCTTGCACTATTTGGATCATTTTTCAGTCTCTTTTCATAATTACTGTTAAGATTTATATCATTCTTCTTCCTCCTATTATCTTGTCGGACGCTGTTGTACTCTCTCCTCCTACTTCTATTTCTTGTAATGACACATTCCTGATTGACAGTGCTTTTCCTTCTCTTGAGCCACCACTATGGGACAAGATTCTGTTAGACCTTAGCTATCTTATTGTAGATTCTACATTCATTCCCATACAAGATGTTGCTCTTCTAGAGCCACCACAATTTTTCACTTCGGAGGACTACTATTTTCAGTGAGAGCACACCTATTTAGAGCATCGATGACTCATCTCTCCCAGTGGATTTTTCTTCTTCAGTTGGTGAGCCATGCTCCACACTTCACATATGAATTATTTTAGTGAATGTTCTATGTCCTTCTGATAGGTCTACTTTCATGACATTACATTTAGTTCTTGTGCACGATCTTGTTAGACCTATACCACACATCAAAATTGGACCATATTTAGAGATCTTCGTACTGCTGCGTTCATCTTTCATTGTGGAATGGGCAAACTTTCTATACACACATTGTGTTCTTCTTTTGGCAAAGAGAAGAAACATTGTTCAATGCAAATGGAACTTCTTTAGTCTTCAGGGAAAGGATCTCATTATCGACATTAGTCATCTTGCGAGCTGTAATTCGAGTACAAACTGCTTCAACATCGTCTTTGGGGGCTTTCTAGCCCTCTCTTCTTTCTCTCTTTCGGAGGAGAGTTTTTCATACGATTTTTTTCCTTTTCTCCACTTTACGAGAATTTCTTTACAGTTGGGTACCTCATTAGGCTTTTGTATCAAGACCCATTTTCTCTACCCACCTAAGTTATGCTTAACGAGAGTGTTAGTGTAGGATATTATTTTCCTATTATTTAGCTTGCTTAGCTGTATGTTTTTTTCTACATTGGGGAGGTTTATCCCACATAAATGAGGATGTTGGCTTGATGTCTTTCTTCCCCCTATTTTGGTAAAGTTAGTCCCACATGTATAACATGGTTGGGTTACATCTATCTTCCACCTATATATACACCTATTCACCTAATCATAATAGAATACAAGACTCTTTATGAACACATAGTGCTCAGTTTTTTTTTGAAATGCTTTCTTATTAGACACATGACCCCATATATTTGATGCCTTTAGCTTGCTTGAAGTAATTTGAATTTGTTATTTGATGTCTTATTGCTGTACTAAGATTGTGTCTCTTATGTCATGCCCTTTATGCCTCTTAGATGAATGTTTTAAAGATTTAGACTAGCATGGTATAATAACATAATACCATTTGTTTCATCTAGGTTAGACCATATGGAGTACAAATCCTTCAAAGACTTCTACCTCTTTCAAACATCATTTTTACAATTACATGTTTCTAATAAAAATCCACATTAATCATAAACAATATAATATTTTATTTAATTTTTTAATATAATATCAATATTAATAAATCAACATAAAAATATTATTAAATAATATTTAAGAAATATACTAATTTTACAATTTTTTTAATAATTATTAACATTTTTGACTTAACAAAAACCAATTAATTGAAAAGAGACTAATAACCACAAATCTTGAGATAAAAATAAAAACTAAATCTTATTTTAGTGAATTCTACCATTGCACACCATTCCTACAGCAATTTACATATTCTTATATTTTCTCTCTTTGCCAACTCATTTTAGGGCATTAATGTTTTCCAGATATCGGCGTTGCTTTTCCCAAACAAATCTTCAGGAACTCTCTTTCGACGGCACTTTCTTCTTTCACAGTCACCACTTTATCATGAAAATGGAAAAATGATAGAAATGTAGTGTTTTGAAATGGTGAAGTGATGACCGTCATCAAAATTCTACACGACAGGCAGGGTCGACCATCGAATTTAGTTCCTGCATACGAGAATGATATGACGAAGAAAACGGGAAATCCGAATGCTTCTTCTAACATGTCCAACAACTTATTCAAGTTTTGATCAAACATCTTTTACTGATGATGCAAATAATGTTTCCTTGATAGGTCAGATCTATTATTCTTTTAACTACATTCAATCAGCAGTGCGAGGTTTTCTTATTGTATCTTTTTGATTTGGGTCGAGAAGCATGGCGGGGATTGGGATTGGGGTGGTGTTGGATGTTCTGAAGAAAAGTACAGCATTTTCCATTCACTCCCATTCATATTTTTCAGCCTCGACAGCTGTTGCTGCTGCTGCTGCTGCCTCATCCTTGGCATTTTATCCCCACTGTCCACAGTTTTTCCTCAGGTACAATACTTCATTCTCATTTTAATTGCCCTTTTTCGAATACCAATTATGTCCACAGCATTTATAGATAGGCAAAATGTTTTCCACACTACCCATATTTTGCTTCATAGATTTGCTTCAGGCAAAGAGTTTAAATCTTTCATTTTTTGCCTTTTTTTAATACCCATTATGTCAACAACATTTATATAGAGGACATCTGGATTATGCTTTTTCTGCATTGTAAATTTCATCAGTTTTAATAAAACCCAACTAAACCCTAGACTAACCTATTGAGACAGACGAGACCATTTTTAACTTAGTTTAGGGATGGGGACCTTAAGTGTGGACTCCATTTTAGAACCCTTTGAAGAGACGAGGAGAAAGAATCTTGATTATTTTTTGATCCATTTAAATTGAAGAAGAATCAACCTTCATAATGAAGCAACTTTGTCCTAAGTTTCAACCCCTTTCGGCGGTTGATACAGTTATAACATTTGTGGTCCCATTCAACAGCCTTACGGACGTGGTTAAATTTGTGGTGCCACGGTCCTTTCTGTCTGCCTTTTTGTTGTAAATGGCCTTTGTGCTGTAACTATATGTTTTTTTGATTAACGAAGTGCAGTTTTCAATTAAAGGCCTCATTGCATTGCATTTCATAGGTGAATTTGGGTGTCCGGTTTTAGAATAGACGAGGAAACATATTAATTGAAGCAAAATAATTTTTGTGAAGTTGATTATGTCAATGGTATTTCTTTATTTTTCAGTGGTTGAAGCTGATCACGTGTATGGATTTTCTGTGTTTTTGATAGTGGAGCAGGTTCGATTGCTTACTGTGATGCTGCAGTGGCCCGAGATGAAATTGATTATAGATCAAATGTTTATGATGGGTATAGGGATCCTACCATTGCTAGTAATGGTAGTGTGAAGATTTACAATATTGAAATGAAGCCACTTTTCTCTGCATTCGGGTGGAAGACACTCGGAATGACAACACTAAGGTCTCTTTTGATATTTTATCTGCCTCTCTTGGAGCCCAAATTTGACGATGACGATGATGACGACTTGGATAATTTTCAAGATGCGCGCCAAGATCAGCCGCCCGTGGATCTCATTGCTCCTTTCAAGAAGTCCGTCAAGCAAATTTGTCGCGAGGTAACTCTGGATGACTTGTTTTCATTTTTATATTTTATGTTTCAATTCTGTTTACACAGCACTATGAATGGAAAAGAAAAACAAAAATAATAGTATCTAGTTATATTTCTTGTGTTGGCAGGTTGGAGTGATGGGAAACTCTGTTTCCTTGATTTGATTCCTTCTTGTGAATCATTCTAGGTGAACTTATAAACTCAGTTGCCACATTCAAATTCATGGAGGATATAATTCGTAAAAGATTCGCAGCTAGAAACATCTGCCATCAACTTCGTGATTAAATTTGGCTAAAAGAAATATTATATTTATTTTTTAGATTAAATATTTAAAAAAAGAATGAATTTCAATAAACTTCAAATTATTTTTTTAATGAATTTCAACAACTTTTAATGAACTTCAACAAATTTTAACGATTTTCAACAAATTTTAACACATTTCAACAAATTTTAATGAATTTCAACAAATTTTATTGAATTTCAACAAGTTTTATCGAATTTCAACAGGTTTTATCGAATTTCAATGAATTTTATCGAATTTCAACGAATTTAACTGAATTTCAACAATTTTTTAAGTCATATCTGTATTAGGTGAATTTCAAAATTTTAATATTAGATCTGCCGAATGTGGCAACATAACTTATAAATATGGAAATGAGACTCATTATAAAGCCCGGATTTTTGTCTAGTTTAAGTGAGTTATATCAAACTTAGGTGAGATATTTCAATGAACTTCAATAAAAATTTTAACGAATTTCAACAACTTTTAATGAACTTCAACAAATTTTAACGAATTTCAACAAATTTTAATGAATTTCAACAAATTTTAACGAATTTCAACAAATTTTATTGAATATCAATGAATTTTATCGAATTTCAACGAATTTAACTGAATTTCTACAATTTTTTTAGGCATATCTGTATTAGGCGAATTTCAAAATTTTAATATTAGATCTGCTGAATGCGGCAACATAACTTATAGATATTGAAATGAGACTCATTTCAAAGCCCAGATTTTGTCTAGTTTAGGTGAGATATATCAAATTTCCAATGATAAATTAAGTAGTTGGAACTTCCATGGTCAATTGTAATAAAAAATCTAATCACCAATGAACCATTTTTCTAGTTTTTCCGCAAGCTTTTAAACCTGTCACTCAATGATAGTTTAAATTAAGTCTTCATATGTGTTGCTGCTGGATTACAATCAAGCTACCCATTTAAATTTTCTCTAATAATTCCCCTGCATACTTTTATTAGGGAAAGCCAATACTATCGTCTCTCTTTCATCATGATGATGGCTTTTAACGTCCTTTAGACCAATTTGGTCTGTGGACTTATCAAAGCGTACCACTCAAATGTGCATTTTAATTTGACTTGAGCTTTTTTTAGCAATAAAACATTGAAGTTGCAATTGCTGTTCTTGATTGCCATCCTTCACATCTACCATGCCCTCTGACTCTTCAATCTAGGGCTCGTTTCTGAAGTATCTTGTAATTGTCATCAATGTTGCAATTGTTCTTTCTCCTTGTTCTTTCGATTCTCCATGAATGCCAAATTTCAAGTCCAATACAACAGTGCAAAAAATGTCTAAGATTTGTCATCTCAAAGACGTTTTAAAGATTTTGCTTAATACATCCAATCAATGCATTGTTTCTTTTTGTGATTACCAAATATTCAACATATACCACAAGAATCACCAGACCATTTTTATTTATTTTCACATACAATTATGGATCTAATAAGTTCTTCATGAATACTGTCAATCACAAATGTTTGTCAATCTTAACGTTCCAAGCTTGGGGGGCTTGTTTCAAACTACAGAAGGACTTGATTAGACTGGAGACATGTGCTTGTTTCCTTTTGGAATTAAACCCTTATGTTACTCCATGTACACCTCTAACTTTTAGTTTGTTTGCCTTGACTACCTTCAACATCTTTATTTGCGTTGTCCAAGGATTCCCCGTAGCCAGTTACGGGATGAGACAAATCACCATATTCTATAAGGTAATGGGTTTTTTTGTCTTTGCTTTCTTGAGGAGGATATATAAGAATGTCTTAGTTTTGGGTTTCCTTTATACTATATGATTTGAGAGAGCATTTCATGTGTTTACAAAGACTGAAGAGGATTCGTTGTTGGAGTCCTTTTAGTACTCTAAATTTGCCGTTTGAGGCACATTGACCTATTTTGATCTTTTGCAAACAATATTGTAATTTATTTTTTTCTATATTCTAAATTGACATCAAGGAACACAGTTCTCTTTAATGCTTGTTCAACTCAAGAGTATCCCTTGTTATAGTCTTTTTAATGCTCTTAATTTGGAATGTAATTTGTACTTTTGGGTCACATTGACCTATTTTGGTCATTTGCAAACAATCGTATAACTTATTTCTTTATAAATTTCTAAATCCCCACAGAACACAATGCTTACTATAGAGTGTACTTTCCATCCAGTTGTAAGCACCGTCTTGATTGTTAAAATCTTTGCACTAGGTATGAATTTCTGTTTGTAGTCTATGATTACTTTCTGAGCATAGGCCTTTTCTACCTATCTTGCTTTGTACTTATCAACCATGTTGCCAACCTCATACTTGGTGCAGAAAATATACTTGCAACCTATTGCTACATCCCTATGGGCAACACCACAAGTTCTTATCAAGTTCTAGATGAACTTCAACATTTGGTTCCATCTCTTGACTAGTCTTCTCTGGCAAAGCTATTATCGCTGCTTCTTTTACAACCTCGATTCCCATATATTCCTTAGTGCCTTAATCAAATACCACGTCTCAACTGATGATCATTTTTTGTGTTGTTGGATTGTACAGCTTGTATGCCTTCTAATTTTTACTATAACTGAAAAAGATCTAATTCTTTGTTTTTCCGTCCAATATTCAATTCTTTTCTGTAACATATACATAAGTTGTACTTTTGAACAATATGATACTTCAACTCTAGGCTTGTTTCTTGATCTCAAATCTTCTTGAGTCTCCACTTCCTTGTTTTGTTAACAATTTATTTATCAGGTATACAACTGTTCTGACAACTGCACGAAATTTCCTTTCTACACCACTAGCATTCGCCCTATGGAATACATCTTACCATCTCCACAATGAATCTTTTTTTCAGTTCAACCACACTATTTTGTTGCAGTGTTCTTGCCATGGTGAGTTGCTCGCTGATTCCGTTTTGGTTGCAAAAGTTGATGAACTGAGGCATTCAAAAGTTCGACTTTTTCTTCAAGAAATACACCCACATGATTCTTAAGAAATCATCAACAAAATGAGAAAATTTCTCAAGCCTATTTAGTTCTTCAGGTTCAATTGGTCCACAAAGATATGTATGCACTGCTTCCTACACTTGCTTGGCTCTTCCTGCCTTTGCTTTTAGGAACTTTTCTCATACTGCTTTCCAGCCAAACATCCATGCACCATTTTGAACTTTCTCTACAATTGAAGATGGTCAGTGCTCAAGTGGCCATACCATCTTGTATGACAGAGACACTGTCAGGAGCATCTTCACGTGCTTTTGTGATGACTTTTGTAGTTTTTTATTCTTTACAAGGCAGAACTTTGACCCCATGATGTCAAAATTGACTTTCAGATTCTGTTCAGGAATCTCACTTATTGAAAGAAGACTCTTCTTTAAACTTTGAACCCACAAGACATTCATTATTTGTTAATGCTTTCCATTGTCCATGCAAACAAAACATTATCTTGTCCTTTTACCGTAGGAAAAAAGTTGGCTTCAAGCTTGGAAGTTTCAAACATGTTTTCTAACTTTCTTATAGATCCAAACCAATCCTTCTTTCCAGTATGTGCTTGGTGGCATGCAAGTCAAAACACCACACATTCTGACTTATTTTCCTCACTTTGTGAAATGATGTAAGCAAAGCTATTGTCTTCAGCAACATTGCTGTTTTCTTTTCCCTTCTTGAACTTTTTGTTCTTATTTCAGACAGTCTTTGGCAAGATGTCCTTGTCTATTGTCGATAAGTTATATACTTTTCCTTTAATGTTGTCATTCCTGCCCTTCTAGAATGACTTCTTGCGTTTCCTCATCTGCTTTGACATGAATACTTTGTCAATATTGTCTTCTTCATACTTAATAGGAAGCACTCCCCAAATAAGAAGCCACCAAATTCTTCAATCTTGGCCATTCTTGCAGAAACATTGAGTGAAGTGACAATTTTTTTTGAAGAATGCAGGTAGACTACACAACGTGAGTGCCAGCATTTTGTCATTGTTCACTTTCACGTTCAATGTTGCATGTTGGTCTCTTGTTTTCTACAACTCAACGACATGCTCTTGTATCACTTCTCCTCCTTTCATCTTGGTGTTGAGCCTATCCCAGGATTTTCTCCATCAACATCTTTTCTGTGAACAAGAAATTTATTTGCTATTTAAGAGGCTGATAACACAGTTGCTGGATACTAACGCCGTCCTTCCAAGGTACATGTATTTGTCTATCAAAGGTGGGTATGATATGGCTTGGATACCGTAGCTGGACAGATCCAAATACATGCCCATATTTTGGCTGTATATGTCTGGATACAGTACCAGGTCGTTCAGAGGCGTAACCAACTTAAAGTTATTAAAAAACATTGAAAAATTGCAATAAAATGATGTATTTAAACAAAAAAAATGTTCTAAACATACATATATTTAAATCACAAAAAAATGTAAATAATGTAAAATAATCAATTGTATAACTTAAAATATAAAAACAACAATGTATATGTGTGTGTGTATAAATATATTTATTTACTTTACGTTCTATGCCTCTGATGTATAAAATATTTACATGTTTTTATAAATGTGTTCTCTATCTGAATCTGTATTAGGGGGTCTTGAACATTTTATATATCCGTGTATTCATATCAGATACCATATCTGTTTCCATGCAACAATGGGTGATAATCATCAGCACCTCTTTTCCCTTCTGGTCGTACATCCCATCTTTGAGCATCTTCGAGGACCCTCGCTTTGCTCTTATCCCCATGCACAACATCCCACATGTCTACAAACATAAATATGTGCTTCATTTTGCACTTCCAAGCATAGATATTTGTCTTATTCAAATTATAAGAGTGAAGAAGAAAAATACTGCTTGATCCTACCCTTGTCATTTTGTAATACTTTGACTTGTCTACAACCCCTTAACCTTTAATCTTGAAAAAGCGACACATCAGTTAGGCTACAAGCTTGACACTGCTTGATTTATTTGTGCCTTCAAGTGTTGAAAGCCAATAAAATGCGCCTTCCTTTACGGGAATGGCAATGAAAACTGCCCCTTTATAAGGGGAAAAATTTCCTTCCCTTTTGAGAAAGTGGATTTCCCAATAATGAAAAATATTGTTTCCATTATTAATGACTTTATCAATGTTTTCTTCAATTCCAAGTATTGTGATGGAATGATAATGGGACATTCTTCTAAGACTGTGACCGAGGTTCAAATCCCTTTCACTACAATAAGGCGATCCATAACCCTAGCTCATGCGAGGGGAAGTTTTGGTATAATGAATATGGGGTATATTTGAGCATGTCCCAGCTTACCACCCCACACCAAAATGCAGCCTATATGTACCCTACACTGTGTTAAAGGTGTCCATAGCCTCACCTAGGATTTACCAAACCAAAGAAACCGGTGTTCTCTTTATGAATCCAGAAAACACAATGTTTCTATAATAAGAACAAGAGCTTCAAAAAAGACTTATGTCTGTTAAAAGTTCATCACGAATGGCTTGCTAAAAAAATCAATTCTTAACTATAGAGGAGGCAAAATAACTATGTTTATCGCCACTAATGGGTTATAAAAATTTGAAACTATTACCACTTTGAATATACTTTATGGCCCCATCAGCAAGGTACTATATTATCTTGAAAGCATGATTACAAAAACAAACTCTCATTGGCTTTTTTGCTAGCTGATTTTTTTTATAGATGTGTCATGCAGGATACCCTTAATCTCCAAAATATGAAAACAAACTCATATTCCCATTAGATATGCTAGTTTTTCTTTGCCAAGTCCTGCAATCTTTGAAACTACTAACATGCCCATCGTGCCCCATGCTATTCTCACATATGTCCCACAACCTAATTGTTCACCCACATTTCAAGTACCCACCATTAAGAATTATGGCAATTCCACAACAATGATCACAATTGCGATTTTTAGCAACTCAATTTAACACTTAAAACTATGGCCACCATCCATGTAGTATTTTGACAATTGTGCACATGTTATATAGTGCAAACAATTTTGTACCACCTCTAGATAGACTGCTTGGAGACGCTTACAGCCACCATTACTCAGACCTGATCTGGATTTGATTGGGAATTTGGTGGACCTGGATTTGATTGGGAATTTGGTGGACAACACACTAAATTGTTGGAACTTAGATGTGTTATAGGTGGAAGCAATTTATTACTACAATAGTAGCATAAAGATAATTGCAGAATCATAACCAAATGAACCATGAAAAAACAGAAATAAAATATTGTCAAAGAGAATAATTTGCAGAATCATAACCAAATGAACCATGAATAAACAGAAATAAAATCTTCCCAAAGAGAATAATTTGTGAATAAAAGAATTAAGTAATTCATTGCTATGGGAGCTATGTATGGCTCTTTCTTAGAAGAGATGTAAGCTATTTCTTCCATATCTTTACAAAAAGAAGGTGGAAATCTCTGAGAAGAGATGTGAAGCTGCTACATGCTGATTAATACAAGAGTTAGCAATATTTGAGAAGAAGATGTAAATCTACCACATATACTCTCAGTTCTCTACTCTGCTGCAACATTATCTTTGCTGGATTATACTTTCAGATGGCGACTCCTTTATAGTTATTTTTAGCAGGGAAAAAGTCTTAAAAGTAAAAAATGAAGCACTTCAATCTGGAATTTGAAAATCCTTGTGACAAGCATTCCCCCAAGAAGCTGAGGGGATTTGCTATGCTACTGGTTACTACCTTGGAGATCCATGTATCTCTTGGGTTCTTCTATTATATTGAGTCTTGCCTGAGATGTGCTCAGGCAAAACCTGAGGTACTTGGGTTGTACAGGGGGCATACCTGAATATCAAATGACAATCATAATAAAATGTAAACATAAAAAGACAAAAAGTAAAAAAACACAATAAAAAATATTGAAAAAGCACACACAACTAACTCAACTGCTACTAGTCCTAGCATCTGGTTCTAATGAAACAATCGGTCATTTTGATGCTTTTGATTAAAAACAATATCATGATTAGTTCGTGTAGTTTTTGAGTTTGACTATGATCATTGACTATTTTTATATTTTGAATAAATAAGATAAACCTATGTGATATATCATTTAAATTGGTTCTTATGAAACAGTTTTTGATTTAGATGCATTTGATGACCAATATGATGATTTATTCACGTAGTTATTTGGTTTGATTATTTTCCTATTTTGAACAAATAATATAAACCTATGTGGTATATCATGTCATGACTCATTTAATATTTTGATTAATTCGGTAGTATTTTGTTATTTTTTTGTTTATTTAATGCATATAACATTGATAGTATGGTTAACTCTGTTTATGTTGTTCAAATTTGTTATTATTTTTTTGTACAGGATGCCCAAGCCATGCTTTCTGGATGCACTTTCCTCTTTATAAAGATCTCCTTCTCGGACTGCAAAACTTGTATACCAAAGAAATAATGCAGTAACCCTAGATCTGTCATATTTCAAAAGTGTTCTTCAATTCGGTCTTCAAACTCTTTATCAAATAAAAATTACAAAATCTATTAATATTAATACCACAATCAAAGAATGTCCATTCACATGCTTGGCATAAACATTGTGATTATTCTCACATCTTTTAAAGTTAAATGACGGAAACAATCGGTCACTCTTTTCATACCAAATTCTGGGAGCTTGCTTCATAACATAGAGTGATTTCTGAAGTCTTCACGCTAGCTTGAAATTACTTTGCAGAAGAAATATTTGTAGTTGTTTCATATAGATTTCTTCCTGAAAATCTCCATTGAGAAATGCACACTTTACATCCACTTGGTGCACTTCCCATCCAGATCTAGTCACAAGAGAAAGAACTGTACTTACATAATCTATCTTAGCAACGGGACATGTCTCTCAATAATCAATACCCCCCTAATAATATCCTTTCACCACTTGTCTTGCCTTGTACCTTTCAATGGACCCATTTGAAGCGAACTTGGTCTTTTAAATCCACTTGCACTTCACAATATTCTTTTCATTCAGATACGACACCAATTCCCAAGTTTGATTCTTCATTAGGGAATCATACTCCTCATTCATAACTTTCTCCTATTTATCTTTTCCTTTATCTCTCCCATAGGATTGTGGATTATGTGTATCCATTATCCCAGTAATAATCACATAATTGGTTCGCTGTCTCCTGCTGCAAGCTCTTAATGATGTCTTCCCCCGTGTTCTGTATATTCTATAGGGAATAGCTCATCCCCCCTAAAAGTAGGACTGGTCCCGTGTGTTGGAGCAACATTTTGCAACACCATGGGACCAAGCCTCAACTGATGCAACATTATCTGAAGCATCTTTGGTATCCATAGCAGATTCCTCCAAAGTCATGTCTAAAGATACTGGGAGGCTGTCGTTGGGTGTTTCATTCTCATCATCATCTGTGTCAATGATATGGATATAATTGAAAGAAGCCATGTACTTAGGTACATTCTCAACTGGAGCAGTAGTATCACTTCTCTGATGGTTTGAAGCATTACCAGAGATGGTAAACTTATAGGCCTTTGACTTCTTGTCAAGTAAACCAGTCACAATCACCTGAAACTTGTTGCTATCTTTCACAACAATCTTGTTAGGCCAAAACTCAACTTTCTTTTCTTGCTGAGTTAGATGATAAACAAATATCAAATTCTTACTCAAATTCGGTACATGGTATACATCTCTAATCATGCTATCCTCCATCATAAAATTACCACTAACAATAGTAGGAATCATAGGATTATTTGCCAAATGAACCCTATCATCATTTGCTTTTCCAAGTGACTGAAACCAACTACCATCCTTGGCATATGATTACATCTGTAGTCTATGATAAATTCAGGCTTTGAAGTGTGAGTGCAAAAGGCTTGAGAATTGTGTGCAACAAGAACATGATTTATACTTTTATTATTTGTTGTGCCTTGATTCCATCTGAAAACCTTGATCTCCTTTTTGATGTCCTGCATCCTTTTCCAACAGGTATTCTCTCAATGTCTATGCTTGCCGCAGGAGGTACAATTCTTGTTTCTTTTCTTCATTTTCTTACCATGTTTAAGAGAACCACTTTTATTCTCTACTTCATCATTGTCTTGGTTCCCCTTGAAACTTTGTTTCCCTCTTCCTTTAGTCTGATGAGCAGTTCCTGTTCAGCAATCAGTTGGGAGCATATGCTTGCAATAGATATGCTCTTGCCTTCCTTCCTCATTCCAGCTCTCTGAAAAAAGTGCGAGGAAAGCAACACATCATATGGATTCTTTAGGTTATCTAAGATGATCTCAATAATCTCACCATCCTTCTTGTATTCCTTTCCGCACTCCTTTAACTTAATTAGAAAATCCTTCGCTTGAGGTATGTAATACTCAATCCTCCCAAATGATATTGGATCAAGCTTATTCAGCTATTTTTTCTACCTGTGAGCTCTTGATGAATCAACTTGCCTGAATAATTTCCTTAGGCTATCCCACATCTCTTGTGGATTCTTTGATCCCATGATGTGAAAATGAAGTTCAGGTGCAATGTAGGTCATCATCATCCCAATAGCCTGATCTTCCTTGTTATAATATTCATCATTCTTCTCTTTTGCAGATGGGTTTTTTAGAACCCATAAAAATCCTCCACAAACCATTGGTTCTCAAGGCGATCTGAATGGATGCTTCCCATGTATGATAGCTATGTCTTGTTAACACAACAACTCTTAGAAGCCTTCATCTTCCAAGATCCTAATACAACTTAATAAATGCACTAAAATTGAAAATAGTACCACCACAACAAAGACCTCTGAAAAATCTTTCCAATGGTTTAAAAACGGGCTCAAACAGAGTCCGCAAGACAAAGTTTTGGCCTTTTTAAGTTCGTGTGTCAAAGTTCAATTTCACCCCAAAAATCCCAATTTTCAAAATTTTAAATCGCAAAAATTTAAATTAAAATTTTGGTGGGAAAAGAATCTGATGTCGTCGCCACTTTGCCACTCCCAAAACAACAAATTGTGCAAATCTTCCTCGCTGACTCTACGATGACTGCTCTGCTCTGTTGACACTTGTCTACTTGTGATTCGATTGAAAAATAATATATAAAAAATGGAAAACAACAAATATTTGGCCTCCAATGACACTTAGACACTTGTCAGCCAACTCAATCTGGATTTTGGCATTTTTTCAAAATTTTCAATTTTTAGGTCATCGTAAAGCTGTTGGAATTGTACAGAACCAATCATTGTGTGCCACATAGCACCTCTAGCTGTAAATATCCAAGTCAATCAAACTGCCACATAGGTTGCTAGTGGTCATAGCTTAATAACCGCCATCACTTTCCACAATAGTCCTGTTGACCATTTTGGTCATGTAGGCTAAAATGGGTCTCCTTTCTTTCCCTGCTGTTTTGAGCCATCAATCTTGGATGTATTCCCCTTACTGCAATTGTGCCATTTCCCTTTGTAGTAGACTTGTTCAGTAAAGGGCCAAGTGACTTGAGCTTTGTAGATGTTTCGAGTTGATCCGGAGGTTTTTTCGTTTTGGGTAGTGGATTTGCACAAGCCTTTTGGCAAAGGAACGGGCCAATTCCAAAGGATACGAGTCTTTCGACAAGCTTCGAAGGATAAAGTGCCCTTGCGGGGGGCAGAGAGCACCTTCGGGAAAATGACAAGGCCGAAGAGAGTTTCCTTCGGGAAAATGACAAGGCTGAAGAGAAAGTTTCCTTCGGGAAAATGACAAGGCCAAAGGGAAAACTTCCTTCGGAAAAGAGATTAAGGCAAAGGATTTCTTCGGACTTTTGTTCGAAGGAAATCCACGGCAGAAAGGCAAAGGTCCTTCGGACTTTATGTCCGAAGGAAAATACAAGGAAGGGACGAAGGCGAATTCCTTTGAACAAAAGCCCGAAGGAATTCCTTCAGAGTTTTTGTTCGAAGGAATTTGTTACAAGGAAGGGACGAAGGCAAATTCCTTCGAACAAAAGCCCGAAGGGATGCCTTTAGGGTTTTTGTCCGAAGGAATTTGTCTAAAGAAAAAGCCCTGAAAGAAAGAAAGGGCCAAGGCATGAAGAAAGATTTCCTTCGGACAAAATGTCCGAAGGAATTCCTTCGAAATTTGTCCGAAGGAATTAAGAAGACCAAGGCAGCGAGAAGGAACCCGAAGGGCAAGTGCCCTTGCGGGGGACTCTAGGCTGCCAAAAGGGGCACCTTTTCCAAGCTCCGAAGGGATACCTTCCCTTCGGGAAGGAAGAAATTGCAAAAGGCTGAAGGTTCAGTTGCGGAAAATCGAAGAAATTGCCCAAGGGGTGATGGGCCCGAAGACATCAAATTCAACGTAGCGAACTAGCCGTTGGAGTTCAAACGTCCGGTGACAGGCGCGCGAACGTCAAATTCAATGCAGCAAACTAGCCATTGGCTTTCAAATGGCGACTGGCTTGCGGATGTCAAATTTATGATGATGAAATAGCCATTTGGTTTTCAAATAGCGGCGGGTTCATTGACGTCAATTTTTGACGAGATGTGTCGGCTGTTGAGGAGAAGCCAAAGGACTAATGCCTTCACAATAAGCGGTCAAAGGCTCATGGCGCAGACCCGAGTAAACTTAGCGACCTGCTGAGAAAGGAGCCCGAGGAGCCAGCAAAAGCCGCGAAAGAAGCCCGAAGAGCCAGCAAAAGACATAAGGAATAGCAAGGAAAGAGGGAACAAAACAGTGAAAGCATGACCACACACACATAAGTCAAGCACAAAAAAGAACATAATAGCCCAGGTGCAAAAGAAGCGTCGGTGTAAGAAGTTATTGCAGCGACCCATACTTTTGCAGCAACACTTAATAGACCCATACTTTCGCAATGATATTAATACGGGTTAAGCACCAAAGTCAAGACCTGCGACACCCACAACATGGTTATTTTAGGCCGCTTCTAGAAGGATGATATTAGCATGAGCGATTTCCTCTTTCCAAGGCATTCAATGCAGCATGGGATGCTTGTTCTGGAAGGCGCCATAAGCCTTTCTTTTCATGCTATATATATTGTAACCTCCAAGAGAGGAATATATCTCTCAGCTTGTATGGCGAAGTCCTGCAGGATTTTACCTTGAATCAAGACATAGCATTTTTACCTTCATTTGAGTTTGCACTTTTGCATATGTCTATGGTTTTGTCTTGTGTTAAGTCATTTTCCCTCATGCTTTCACAAAATGATGCCAGCATGTCTTGTGTATTGTGAGTTCTTTTGCAGGTCAGCAAAGAAGTGTCTACAACAGAGTATAGGTGCATGTGAACACGCTGCCATAGTGTGTCTTAGAACACCTCTGGTAGTGCTTCCTCCCTGTATCTCCAGAGGACCCCTTATTGAACATTGATGTAGAAGAGTTTCTCATGTCAAATGAAGTGTATATCAGCTTGTTCTTGGTGTAAAGTGTATGTCAAAGCTAAGTAGACCAACCATTTTGGTGCATCACTGCTTTAGTTTAGATTCAATTTTCAGTATTTTTTCTCTCTTTTCACCCCCCCTCTCAATATTAGCAGTAGTAGTAAAAGACTTCAGAGATGCATCAAAGGGAGCTAGCCCTTATCTAGAGATTCTTCTATCGGTTTTGCTAGACCCACAGCAAGAGGGGAGTCTCCATTGTGCCGCGTGGAAGAGAGAAGCCCAGCCTTCTTTCAAGGGTCCAATCCACAGCGTCAACAGGTCCGTGACAAAGCCGCAAGCAAAATGCTTGCAAGGGGGCAGAGTGTGGGATTGACCCCTTGACCTGTCAGCACTTGAGTTTCTTTGTGCCTATTGAGCCACCTAGTAGGTAGAGCCCTCTTGCTCACCCAAGAATTGTCATTGTAGGGTTTTGTTAAACCTAGAGCCAAAATCCTCTCTTGCCATCAATTGTTGGTCCTACGCCGCAGTTGCCATGTGACCATGTGCTCCTTTGTTAGCCCTAGGATCTCTCTGCTTTTGGTCTGCCATGTGACCTCCTGCTAGCACCCTATCACCATACCCCCTCGATCTTTGACGCTAAATTTAAGGGCCAAAATAGACAAATGGGAAGATGAGTAAAAAATGGACCCCTTAACCTAATTTTTCCTATACATATAAAATTTTGTGCCACAGGTGCTTCACAAATCCGATTTTCTTCGAATGGGTTTCTCTTGACTCCAAATTTCCCAAGGAATACAAAATTTGAAATCAGAGCAACTTCATAGTCTACGAATTTAGTGAATCCTTCTTCTCAGATTCTACTCTTTATATGGAAATATATTGCGACAATTACTCGCCTCTTCTCCACGCATGGTCGTAGTAGCCACAACAAAACGTACATTGAATTTTTCACATGTTAGACCTTAAGCTCTGATACCATGTGAAATTATACAAGTAGTTTAATAATTGAACAATAGTTAAAATACCATATTTGCATCTTGGAGACAACGAAAAAATTCCTAGATTTTGGAGATGGTAGGGGGACATCTATTAAAATAATATATAAATTAATATTTGAATCTTTAAAATACAAATAAATAAAAAAAATAAAAATATCTTAAACAAACTAAAATATGCAGAAATTTTAAACAATAAATTACTAAATATAACCATTGATCTAATCATCCATCTGATAATATCATAATTCGAAATTGTAAATTATAAATTAAAATTTTCATCAATTTTTTTTCTAGAGATAACTAGGGTCAGGCCTTAGACCCCAAAAAAAAAAAAAAAAAAAAAAAAAAAAGCCCCGTGGAACATCCTCAATGGGTAGAATGAGGTGTACGTCTGTACCAAGTAGAAGAAAGAGAGGTTTAGCTACACAGGTAGCAAGATGTTAACCGAGCAGTAGACTTCCAAATTCAAAAATGAAAGAACAACCAACGTCCATCAACAGGCAGCAACCGCCTCCACCAGGGACCAAAATTACTCCAAAATGAAGAGCACAGTTACATAGCCAGCTCAAAATCCATACACCTTCCCATAAACATAGGGGCAACTATCATCCATCATCATCTTCCTTCTAAAGCAGCAGACTGTGATTCCTCATGATTGAAACCTCTGTCAGTGACTCGAATGATTACTTGGAAAGCTTCTGAATTGTGAGTGCAAAAGGATTCCGAGGGGCAAGGTGGGCAAGAGTCACTGGGTTACAGGAAAGAGGCTATTCAAAGTGTAGGCCCACAGGGTGATACAAGGACATTCAAAAGAATTAAAACCCTACTCAAGCTGTGTCAAAATTGAACACCAATACTCACCATTTTTACAAACATGTGGTGGTAAATGGATGTAAGTGTTCCAAACCCTGCAGGCTGAGTATCAATTCCACTTTTCAACATGCTTACTTGCTTAGGACCATATCCACGAATTTAACTCTAAAATCTGAGTGTGCAGGGGCCCTTGGAAAGAATATCTGATTATGTACACACCTTTGACAAAAGGCCCACACCAGTTCAATCATGGTAATAAGCTTTTAACCATTTTTGCCTAGAAATTCGAAAACCACACAGGGGGGTGTTTCATAATTTCATCATATCCAATTCTTCTCGGAGGAGAGTCTTTCTAGGTTGCCATGGTGTGTGCATATGCCTTCTTATTGGGAAGATGCAAAGCCAAAGCAAGCATCGAATTTTCCCCAAAAAGAGCTTCAGGCAGTGTGTGCAGAGTGAATACATTGTATACCCACACAAATCACGCCAGAGAAATGGGAGGAAAAACTATATGAATTAAAATATATATGCTGGAATAAGTTTTTTCCAAGATTAGTACCTTCAAAGTCTGTTAGCAGTTACTAGAAATCTGAGAGTTAATAGGATAGGAAAATTACACATCCCCCCCCCCCCCCCCCCAAAAACCAAACGATTATATCACACACACACACACCCACACCCACCCCCACACACACCAAAAATTGCTTTTTTGGAACCCTCATCTAAAACTATCACATTCTCCTGCTCTGCTTCTTCACTAACCACCATTGGAGCCCTCTTTCCATTTCCTGCTTCCTGTACAGTCCCATAAAACTCACCATCCTGATCATCTGAGCAACATCGAGGGGGGTCGAAGACACATTCCTCTGGCAGCTCTGTGCCCAATCTCTCTGCCAAAAAGATTTGACCTTTGCTATCCTTTTCAGGCTGCCCAAGATTAGATGCCAGTGATCTTGCACCTCCAAACCAACTGAATGCATTAGCGTCTCCAAATCCTTGTGTTCCTCATGCAGGGTGTAGGTTTTGGGCATGTTTAAAAAGATATTAGTACAACTCAATGATTGAGCCACCTCAAAAACATTCTTGTGACCAAGAGATTGCCTTGGGTCTAGCATTAGAGCTTTCATAAGCTTAGCAATGTCCTTGCCCCCTTCTTCATCCATTTTTGTAACCGCCGTCCACATTCTCCTTAGCCATTCCGCATAAAAGGATTTCTTCTCTCTTGATCAATATAATCTGCAAATTTTTCTGCCACAAACTCACCTGTTTGCCGCTCTGCCTTTTGCTTTCCATTCCCAGCTTGTGTCTTGGAGGACAAGGCCTCTTCGCTCTTGGCTGTCTTCATCCTTTTACCACTAGGAATGAAGCTTAAAGGCATGTACTGGAGGCAAAAAGAGTCACAACCACACCACCTTCACTTTGTAAATCAAATTGTATTGACTGCCAAGATGAGAACAAGCCACAAGTGGGGAAGAAGGTGTCACTCGTGAAGCATGAGAGACTTAAATTGTTTGGAGTGCAGTATTGGGGAGGTCTAATCAATAATTACCATCCTTTATAAAATCGAATTTGAAGATATGGCCAGTCTTTGCCATGATTTAGCTTGAGTACGGTCAATGATGATAATAATTAGACTCGAGGATGGTATTTTCATTTCTCCTTTGCCACCTCATGCATGGGCTTAGGGATAGAGAGTTACGTGGGAAGCATCCCAAACAAGGATGGTTGTTATGCAAATCCTTAGGGAGTGGTGGTTCGGAGAAGGTGCTCAATCTGTCCATGGATCCAATCAATTCAATTCCCTCGTTCACTGCACAGTCAATGACTTATATTTCTATCTCTTTGGTTGTGGTGTAAATCAATCCTGTCAAAATTCAGTAGGATCCAAGCTCTCCTCCATTATGGTCTTGATTCTCCATGCCTTGACACCGCCCCCCAAGGCCGCGTTGATGGTCAATTGTGTGTCCCTCTCAGCTATGATGGTCTTCCAACGTTTCAACAAAGCAATTTGAATCCCTTTCAAGAGGGCTCTTGCTTCAGCAATATTATTGGTATTAGTCCTGATATCTAAAGAGAAGGTGAGAAGTGGTTGACCCTCATGATCTTGGAAGATACCACCACTACCGGCTGGGCCTGGATTATCTCTAGAGGCTCCATTAAAATTGAGTTTAATACATCCCAATTCAGGGGGTTTCCAAAAAACAGTTTGTCTAAATGTATCTTTTGCCACACTACCAAGCCCCTTATCAGGGGAGAATTAAGATTTTCATTATTAAAAATATTAAATTACTAAATAAAACCATTGATCTAATATCCCATCTCTGATAATATCATAATTCGAAATCATGAATTGTAAATTAATATTGTCATTACTCAAAATTACAAAGTACCAAACATATTTTCAAACATAGAGTTGAGAAGAGTACATGATGCTTCAACATGTCGATGCTTTCTTATAGGATCAGGGTTTTACTTGTATGTATTGCCTTTTAGGATTAGTGTTTTACTCTTTTGCTGTACCAGGGGATGGATGTATATGTATTTCCCTTTAGGATTAATGTTTTACTTTTTGCTGTTACATAGTTAGCAAGAGATGGGGATGGGTACTGACACACCATTTTTCTAGAAAAGTAGGAGACGGGTACTCGGATATATATTTATATATATATATATATATATATATGTAAGTAATTATATATATTTAAATATAGTATATAATCTAAAATTTAGAGAGAAAAAATACTTATTAAACTAACATTTATAGTTAAATTGTATATTAATTGGAGCCATGGCCATTGTATAGTATTTTTTCTCTCTAAATTTCAGGTTATATATTATATTTAAATATATATAATTACTTACACATAATATGTAAGTAATTATATATATTTAAATATAATATATAATCTGAAATTTAGAGAGAAAAAATACTATGCAATGGCCATGGCTCCAATTAATATACAATTTAACTATAAATGTTAGTTTAATAAGTACAATATTAATAATTATAATCTTTAATAATATAAATAAAATAGTCATAATATAAATAAAAAATAAAAAAAAATCTTGCAAGAATTTTCATTAATTTATTAAATTTGGTGATCTTATTTACAACTTTCAAACGTAGAATTAGAATCTAAAAAAATAAAATTAGAATATGATCTAATAAAAATGTCTATAAACTAAATATAACTAGAATCTAGTAAAGTAGCTTAATAGCGCAAAAATGTGGTAAATTGAATAAAACTTAAAACAAAAAAAAAAAAAAAAAAAAAAAAAGTTTCCTTTGTTAACCAGAGTTGTTGTGGCATTTGAAGGTAAATGTTGAGTCTGGCATCATATGATCTGTCATTCAAAACCCCCACCAGAAATCACTCCATAGAAATCGTAGTCAGTCTATTCGTACTCAAAAAAATTTGAGAGATGGCATGTGAACCCTATTATTGATTGTGTTTTTTAAACTTCGTTTTTCTAAAAGTGCCGGGAACATCATGGCATCTCTGACACTTAATTTTGTAGGAAATGTTTCAGGGACATTCTCGAGACATCCCCATTTTTGAGGGGATGCCCCCTTTTTTCCAATTTTTAGGATGTAGGGAGATGTCCCTGTCCTTGGCCGCGGCCCTGGCCCCGAGATGTCCGGGACATCACCCAGACCCTTGGGAAAGCATCCCCGCATAACAAGGGAAAATGCTCCAAGAGAAAACACTACAATTGTTAGTGGTGTCTAAAGACACATAAAGAATGATACTCAGACACAAAATAGTGATTGAATGGATGGCTGGAAAAGTGGATAGGCAGAAGGCATGCACCTTTATATACACCTTACCAATATCACACATAAGGGTAGACCAACCCAATGTAAGGCACTAACCCCCATATAAATTCTAATAACACTTGCAAGGTACACATAACTCTATGCAAGGAACAAATCACAAAGTATCAAAGGGTACCCATTGTATTCAACCCAATGGTATGCCACAAATGTCGGTGACTCAAACGGAACATTCAAGATGGATTTTATACTTTATATCATTGTATACGTCCTAAGCTTGTTGATGCTTATTAAACAGAGTCATTTCATGTGATTGGAAGATAAACATTGTATGTGTAAGTTTCACCATACACTACGATAGCATAAGTTTTCAGATTTCTATTCTTATAATTACACATGAGATCTATAAATAGTGTAGGCATTTTAATATTTTATACTTGATAGCATTCATGGACATTAAAGTTTGAATGGAATTTTCAGAGCACTGTATTATTTTTGAGTGTTTGTTTCCTTATGAAAGTATTTATTTCCCAGACTGGTGTGCTTACAACAAGACGAGTGTTGGAAAGACTTGCTGTGCAGTATGTTTCCCAGCGTGTGGCATGGAAGCTTCTTAAAGGTATAAATAAACTATTTAATTCATTTCTTTTCAAAAGAAGTTTCAGCACTCGTGGAGATGATAAACAATGCACCATTTAAATAACAGGGTTATAAGTATCAAGACTAAATCATCCGATTTTGATCTCTCTTACAGCTTATATGGGTGAGTTGAATGTGCTGTTTACTGGCTTTTTATGCATCTAAGTGAGAAAAGGAGATTTTTACAGTGGAATGAGATCCAAGTGTTAAATTGTTTTGCTTTTTCATTAAGGTGTTCTTGCCTGTCTTACTGTATTTATTGCTTATAGTTCTGTTTGCACGTGATGGAATTACTAAGCATCTCACTTTCTTAAATAATGAACTTCTATTGTTGAGACTCAATAAGCTCATTTCCTTCCACCTGCATCTCAAACGTATATGATTTTAAGATTCAGTTTACTACCTTTTTATGCATTTAGGTGAGAAAAAGATACATCTCTAGTGGAACAAGCAATCCTAGAGATTTTAATTAGTTTTGCTTTTTCACCATACTGGTTCTTGTCTTATTGTATCTTTTTATGTTTGTTCCATTTGCTCTTGATAAATTGTAAATATCTTAGTTTTCGACAGGCTATGTGTGATCAGACAGTCATCTCTGTGGATGGTTATCTCAAAGCTCCCTTAACTTTCTTCTTGTCTTAATGGCTAGTTGCTTGGACTTGATGCAGGCGGCATCTGGTTTTGTTATCGTTTAAATCCTCCTATTTATTTTCTTTCCATTACTATCAGTCTATCCTTCTGATTTTACTAAGAGTATTCTTTTCAGTTTATGTATTCTTTGAAGACATGGAATCTGTTCATCACCTTTAATCCTGGTTTTTTAGGGTACCTTTTTTTTCTTGGTAAATAAAGATATATTGCTGAAAAGAGAGAAGATGCATAAAGTTCACATCTAAATATACTTGCAATGGGCCAAATATACAACATTTTGGTAAGTGTAAGATCAAAATTTGAGCAAATGAGATTTGGATATGCAAATTGACCAAAAATGCCCAAAGCTACAATCTACCATTAAAATTGAGAACCATTAGATTAAAATGTTATAAAATAAACATTTAAAACAACATTCTAATCTAAAGCTAAATGTTCCCAATCAAGATTCAAACAAAAAGACTAAAGATTAGATGTTTATGGATTATGGATTGCTTACAAGTAGATTAAGATTTTAGCATGATGTTAGCTTGATCAAAAGGCTTGGATTTGTTGATAGCATGATAGTGAGGACTAGTGGATTTGATCATAAGATTGACATGGAAGATCTTGGATTAATAGTTAGTTTGGCAATGGAGAGGTGGCTTATCTAAATAGGGGAAAGAGGGAGGATTAAAAAGGAATAAAAAATTCCTTGGAGCCTTTAGATTTAGAGGTTTCTAAAGGAGATGGAGAGAATAGAAGAGGATTCTAGAATTGGAGAATTCTAGAATCTATTAAGAGGATGAGCAAGATTATTAGGTGATTAGATAGGTGATTAGGGACTAGGGATGCAGGAGAGCCTAGGACTAGGCTAGGGTAGGTGGGATTGGAATTTAAAATTTTAATATAATGGATAAGTGAGATTAATTAGTGGATAATAGAGAATTAGGTGAATTAATTGATTTGTAGGGTAGGAAAAAAGTTAGCATGATAAAAAAGAATGAAAGGGGATGTTAGATAAATGACTAGAAAGAGTGATGTTAGGATAGAATTAGAAGAGATAAATGATATTAGACGAAAAGGATAAAATTAGTGTTAACTAATAGTAATATTAGTGACAATATATGAAGTGAACAAATTTAGATGTATATATTTTGCCTCTCTTTGAAAGGGCATTGTGAGTGGACGAAGTGAAGGGAGTAATGGTTTTTCAAGGAAGAAAGACACTCATGACATTAGTGGATATGATGCCCCCTCGAAGGGACATGCGAAGAAGAATGAGACAGATGGCCACTCGAAAAGAAGAAATGAGGGGTGGGATATGCCAAATAGACAAGGGGATGGGATGCAAGATGTGAGATAGACGATGAAGAAGATGAACTCGACTTGAGCAATAAGCTATAAAGTGATGATGCCCCTGGCAAAGATATATGCACAGGGAGTGGAGACGATTGTGTCACGATTGTCAACACATCCTAAGGGGGGAATCAATCGTAATATGATGATGATAAAACAAAAGGCCACAAGCTTTAGACACAAGGACGCATGCCAGGGAGAGCTGCAGACCAAGACGATGAAGGCCATGAGCTGTTGACATATCCCAAGCAAAGACACATGTTGGGAGAGCATCGGGCCAAAGATAAGACAATGATATTGATAAGATTAATGATGAGTGTAGCTCAAACGCTGAAGTCAAGCAATATGATGAAGGATAGAAGAGAGAAGAAATGATATGATCGAGTGACCAAAAGATTCAGGGGAAAAATTGGATTGCAATGCATCGAATCAGTGAGCCACAATGTGATTAATAGTGATGATGCCCCTAGCAAGGACACATGCAAGGGAGCAAGAGACGATAATAAAGTTATAGGCCTGGTCATGCCCCAATCGGAAGTGGAAGCCGTAAAATTTAAATGATGAATTGATCAATTAGTGATAATGGATGACTGATGGAAGAAAATATAACAATTGTGACTTGTTGGGCCCAATCGACAAGTGCAGACAATTGACGAAAATATTGGAGGGATGATTGTGGGGGTGGTGATTGATCAATAGACTGATTGATTAATGATTAATGTTATAGCTCAAGGATTTGATTGATGCAAGACTTGAGGATGATGAATGACATGAGAGATGTGATGACAAATGGTGGGGAAAGAGGAGAGAGTGGCCGAGCTGACCTCAGGCACACTATGTGACTAAGCACTGCCTACATAGTCTGAAAAGACCCCAGGGCAATGTAGTTCAGACTAGATTAGAAGATGATGATGATGAATTAGAATGTTAGGATGATGAGGACTGTTAGACATGTTAGTTGTTAGATGTTAGGTGTGATGATTAATGGATTGAGAGTTGAGTTCAAATGTATGATAAAGGACTTGAGGGAATGATTGGATATTAGATGAGTAGACTTGGATGATTTGCTTGAAGACAAAGGACTAGGATAAATGATTGGATATGGGTTGTTAGATGTTATGACAGGTGATAAAGGATAGGAGGAATGATGAGTGTGTCAAGTCATCATTGCTATAATAAGGCTCATCATAGTCTAAGCAATCCAATGTAAATATAGCACTAGGTAGTATGCCCCATGATATAAGTATGACCAAGAGGACATTATGCCAAAGTGCATGATTATAAAGGGGCAAAATAGCAAACGCTGCATCATCAATGGCACCTAAAAGCCTCATTGTAGCTTTTGGTGTCATCATAGCATCTTCGTTCATTACCCAATAGACAAAAAGATTTATGACGCAAGACTAAAAAGAAATATAGACAAACAAAAAAAAAAAAAGACATTCATATATATACATGATAAAAGACATGCAAACAAGTCAAACAACATAGAGCAGATAAGTAACACAATTATCTACATGTAGTGTCATTGTGTCTTGTTTAATTGCCTTGATGAGAGTTGACGAGATGATTGATAAGGTGATGAGTTGAGTTGACAAGATGATTGATAAGGTGATGAGTTGGACCAACTTGGTCATGATGTGAATGTGGATTAAGGATATGGATTTGGACAGGGGTATAGATTTTGGGTAGACTAAAGATTTGGATAAGGATAAGGTTATGGATAAGGACTTTGATGCTAAGACAAGACGACAAAATGATAATACCACTAGTACACAAGACAAGACAAGATGATAGGATGATATGTATGACCAGGATACATAGGACAAGATGACCAGGATACATAGGACATTTGGCAAGATGACATAAGACAAGACAACTTAGATGTTTTGGGATTTTTTAGTTTTTATAATTTTTAGGGTTTTTTGGAATATTTCAATTTTTAGGTATTTTGAGAATATGTACGTACACTATACAAAGGGGGGTACTAGCAAAGGGAATACCAAGCCTAGCAACCAGGATAAGGACGGATGGAATAATTGATGGTATGACAAAAGGACGAGGGTGATGTTGAAAAGGGGATGAAGACCAAGGAAGAATGGACTAGGGATCGCCAACAACCACATCGTGAAGGAACCCGATATGTAGTTGCCCGAGTGTCCATTGGAGGATATGCTAGGATGATTCTAGGAAATTTCTCAAGACACTTATCACGTCCGTACGAAGGTCAAGATGGGAAGGAATGATAGACTAGACAGGGATAAGGGATAGGTGGACATGATAGACAAACATGTTTGGAGCATGACATGGATGGGGGTTGGCAAGGAATGCAGGATATGATTGTAGAGATGAAGTGGATTTTTGACCCAAGTGTGGAGGTGCAATGCGGATAACAAATTGTTTTACTATGATGCCAAAAACCGGTTTTCATCATGGTACTTGCCCGAGGCGCCAGAAGACTGATTTTCACCATTGGAGGAATGATTTTTTTTGTTGTTGGCATCTTGATCAATTAGAGGCAGGCGAGATGCAGGTTGTAGACATTTTTGTGATTTTCAGCCAACCCCTGTTCTGGAGATCTGTGATGCTAGGATCATGTCGTCGATGTCGGATGTATTGATATCCTTGTGACCTTTGTCGATTCTTGATTGAGACTTCTCTAGACATCTAGACCAATGTCTTCGTCACCCCTATGAGAGGTAATGTTGCCCAGGGAAGTGATGTGAGGGATGGATTCAATTAGATCTTGAGGCTGATAGGGGCGTATTGGACTTGAATGGATGGTAGGATCATGATAGGAAGGTGTAATGGGTGTTTGAGGATTAGGACTAGCAGTTGCACACATCGTTGGAGATGTTGGACATTTTATATTTGATTGGTGCCATATGAACAAAGACTGTAGGAGATCCAGGACACTTTTGACTTTGCAGTTCATCTTTGATCTGATTATTTGAAGGATTATCGGTTGTACTGAGAGTGCTTTTGACATTATTTTGATTTCCAAACGTGATTATTTCTCGACTATCCCCTGGTGCCTAACTTTGGGCTTCGCTAGAGGAGATTGATTTTTGACTTGATAGATGATTATTTTGACTTTGATGCTCCCCTAGTGCCTCAAATAGGGTTTCATTAGGGGAAGACACTTTTTGACTAGGTCGATGATGACTTTTCTCGATTTTGACTGGCTGGATCAAAGGTGATTTGATTATCAGGTATGACCTTTTGAATATGGTCTTGGACCTTTGTATTTGTGGCACTTGTTATGTTGGTTGAGGAAGGGTCCAACGATGTATATTCATGTTCATCCTTATAGAGGGAGGTGATTAAATGATCATTGACGGTAAGAAAAGGATCTATGATGGATGAAGGCGATGGAGATAATATGATGAGGTCAATGAGTGGTGATGGGGCAACATGGTCCTCATAGGGCTTCCTAGGAGACCTAGTTTTGACATTGTAGAAAATCTCCTTAAGATTAGCAAAAGGATCACTAAGACTATTTGTAAGACATGTATCTGATGCAGGATCAGATCCACTCTGACAATTTTCAACAGATAAAGCTTGTAAGAACTCTGTTATGACTTCATCATCTTTATTGGGATCAAAATATATGCCTTGTGATTGGTTAACATTTGATTCGGATATTGGTATTGAACATGATCCTGATGTAGATAAGACTTGTGTTGACTCCAATGCCAACTTTGACGAGGGTGCAAGTGACATCGATGAGGCAATGCTGCGAATAAAGGATTCTTCATCCACAAGTGACCTCTCCAAATGGGGTCTTTGATGTGATGATGGGGAAACAATGGATTCGACAAAGATAGGCTCATGGAAGGAGGACTTATGAGAGAAGGGAGAACTAGGTTTATGATAAATGGACTCGTCATCAATGGAAGATTTGTCAAAGATGGGGGGACCATGGAAGATGGACTTGGTGTCTTGACCTTGGTTTGGAAAGGGAAGGGCTTGATTGTGATCGGGAATGGAATCTTGGCATTCCTCTTCTGGTTCACCCTTGAATGTAGACCCATCTGATTCATTCTTGATTTCGATGTCACCACAGTCCGTGAGGTCTTGGACATAGTTTTGAAATTACGACATCGATTAATGGTATGCCCCTAGGTTTGGTGATATATACATTAGTGGTTGGCTTTATACCAAGAGGGCTTACACTTGGCAAGATCAAGATGTTGTATGGGTGGATAGACCATCATGATCGACTCAATTTGAATGAGATGACTTGATTGATAGGTTGATAGGATTGTGATTATGACTCAAACTTGATTAAACACAAGCAAGCTTATAATGAGGACCCTGATGAAAAGAGTTGTTAGCTAAAGACTTGACGAGATGACTAGTATAGACAAGGGGATGAGTTGGGTTGGACTAGGTTGTATAAGCAAGGAATATGGTGATGGACAAGGTGATTAGGCTATACAAGGTCAAGACTTGTGGTGTGATTAAGACAAGGTGAGCAACAGGTTTGGACTAGGACCCAAAGGATGAGTAAGACAGACAAGGTGATGTGAAGATATGGTGACAAAAAGGACTAGGATGTGACCAAAATTGGTTATAGATAAGATGGATTTAGTCTTAAAGATGACACTAAGGATGATTAATGCTAAGGCTAAGTGAATAATATGAAGTTTAGACTATGATAAGATGTGATAGATGGATGACAAGACTTGATTAAGGTATGTAAGTGATGGGGGTATGGCTAGTGCTACATGGATGAGACGAGACTAGGATGTGACTAAGATGAGAGGGGTGATGAGACGTAGTACAAGACGCTAGATTAGACCAACTTAAAGGATGTACACGCATGTTCAAAGAAAATATGTACAAGAGGATATTGATGAGGATGTATAGAATGATATGATGATGAGACAAAGATATGGTGATATGTGAAAAATACCTAGACATGTATAGGCTTGGGTAAAACGCTGACTTGGCTCAAAAACAACATAGGTCTAGCACAACACACACCAAATCAAGCGAACCACAAACCTATCAGTAGTAAACTGATTTGGGAGTGTAAATCAACGACTGTGCCGTCTAATGGTTTCGCGGGTGAGGCTGTAGGTTGGTGATCTGTTACGAAATCTCCCGAATGCTCTCAACCCCGTTTGCACATGATGGTCATTTGGGAGCTGATATTGATTCCAACAACAAGTTGCCTGTTACAACTGATGGTCCAACTCTAGGCTAGACAAGGCTTCTAGGGGCGTTCCCAATATACGTAGGGTATGTGGGACTTGATTCTGTATAGGGTGCTGTCTAATGTCTAGTTTAGAGTATTAACCCTTCCCCTTCATGGAAGACCTGTATGGGGTCAATTGCTTAGCCTAACGACAACTGCCCTAATATTTATACTCTGCTGGAACACGGAGCGTGGATTAGTGCGTGGTGGTGAAATCCATGGTCACAATCTCCCTAAGACTATGGCAAGTGTGTGGGAATCAATTCCACGTCACGTTGCCCCTAAAGAAAAATGGGAGAGTTTATTAGTAATTTTTGATCTTCCGAGACTCGCCGCTAGGACAAAGGGAGGAGAGCACACACCATTGTAGCCATCGTGTAACACTCAAGCAAGCAAAAAGATTTATTAACCAATTAATTTAAGTGTGATATATACAAAAAATATATACATGATATTTTTCTAAATGCCAAAATCTTTGATAGATGTCTTGCAAAGCAAATGATTAGCACCTTCAATTGGCAATCTTGAGGGGCAACCTGCAAGACAAGTTTTTAGACAAAAATATGATGTATAATAGATGTTAGCAAGCTAAAATTGCCACTAGATTCACCTTTGTAAGAGTCAAAACAAAATGTTAGTCCAATAAGCTTTAATAAAAACATTGAAAAAAAATTGCGATTTTGCATTATAACTTTTTTTTTTGGATAAGGGGCCACGACGCGTGGGTCTGGGGGTGGCAGCGCCCAGCGAGGTTAAGGGGCGGCGCTCCTTACGGGATCAAGGGGTAGCCCCCCATGCGCGGTCCTAGGCAGCGCCCTCGACGCCAAATGCAATTTGGGACTTGAAAAACCCTTGGAACTGATTCAAAATTCACTGAAAATGATCCTAAAAAATGCACTCAAAAAGGACAAATTGAAGGCAAAAATGAATGCAAAATCACAATTGTAGACGGCAAAATCGCTTATACATAGTCAGTACTATGCAAAATCGCTTCTGGAGAGTCAAAACCACAATTGATAGAGATGCGGTTTTGCAGTCGATTAGCTGATTGAAACCGTGCGGTTAGTGCAAAATTGCTTGTGGCTAATCAATACCATCTTTTTCGAGATGCAATTTTGCAGTTGATGGGAAAAACCCCAAATTTAAAGTCATGTTATAAAATGATATATGTACAATGCCAAAAGGATATTGTTTTACTTGAAGCAGGGTTAAATCAGATACAACTAGGCAGATGTATTACAAAATTGCCTTATGTTGAAACCACTGATGAATATTCAAAACTGACTATGTAGATCAATATCGCCTATTTTGATAAGTGGTTTTGCTTCAGGAAAATTAAAATAGATACATTCAAATTAATGTTAAATGTTTAAGAATAGATGATGTTTTTGAATATTTAGATTATTTACAAATCTAAACACTAAACAAAGCGACTAAACAGGACTTAGTTTTCAACTATATGCAAAACCACCTGTCTATGTTAAAAATTGCTTATGAGAATCAAAATCGTCTCTATCGAAAGGCATTTTTGCACAGTTTAGATTTTAAAATATATACATAATGCACAAAAAGGGTATATTAAGACTTCTTATCAGATAAAACCTATATATCCACAGAAGGTGAAATATTTATGATTGAAGATCATAAACCAGAGTGATAGAAACAACTCTCTAACTCTTTGGAAAACCGACTTTGCAATCTGCAAAACTGCAAGTTAGACTCAAAATCATAGGCAATATTGCACTAGATAGCCAAAATGGGAATTTTAGGAATGTTTGATGTTGTCTGGGCAGAATCTTCCCTTACCTATAAGTAAGTAGATAACAATCAAACAGAGACAACAAAACTATTAAAAAGCAAAAACCCAAGGCTTTGGTTAGTAATTCTATGTTCAAGTCAAAACTGCCTCTTGCAGAGGCAAAGCCGCAGCTGTCTTTCAAAATCGCCTTTGTCGAGAGGTGATTTTGCAAAAGGTCAAAAAATTGCCAAAAAGGTAAATGGTTAGCGGTTAGGGTTGGCGGTTTGTTCAAAACCGCAATTGCAGAAGTCAAAATTGCCTTTTTTAGAGCAATACCGTCTTTCACCTAGAGTGTGATATTTTTTTAAATTTGAGCCACAATCTGTCTTCAATCTAACCTACAAGGCAAATGTCAAGCACTCCAAGCACACAAGGTTAGTCCAAATAGAGAGCTCCCACTGTGGTTGCCAAATGTAAGATCAAAATTTGAGCAAATGAGATTTGGATATGCAAACTAACCAAACATGCCCAAATCTACAATCTACCATTAAAATTGAGAACCATTAGAGCAAAATGCTATAAAATAAACATTTAAAACAACATTCTAATCTAACATTAAATGTTCCCAATCAAGATTCAAACAAAAAGATTAAAGATTAAATATTTATGGATTATTGATTGCTTACAAGTAGACTCAGATTTCAGCATAACGATAGCTTGATCAAAAGGCTTGGATTTGTTGATAGCATGACAGTGATGACTAATGGATTTGATCATAAGATTGGCATGGAAGATCTTGGATTAATAATTAGTTTGGCAATGGAAGGGTGGCTTATTTAAATAGAGGAAAGAGGGAGGATGAAAAATGAATTAAAAATTTCTTGGAAGCCTCTAGATTTGGAGGCTTCTAGAGGGGATGGAGAGCATAGAAGAGGATTCTAGAATCTATTAATAAGATAAGCAAGATTAGTAGGTGATTAGGGACTAGGGATGTAGGAGAGCCTAGGACTAGGCTAGGGTAGGTGGGATTGGAATTTAAAATTCTAATATAATGGATAAGTGGGATTATTTAGTGCATAATAGAGAATTAGGTGAATTAATTGATTTGTGGGGTCAGAATAAGGTTAGCATGATAAAGAAGAATGAAGGGGGGTGTCAGATAAATGACTAGAAGGGGTGATATTATAATAGAATTAGAAGAGATAAATGATATTAGACGAAAAGGGTGAAATTAGTGTCGACTAATAATAATATTAGTGACGATAATTGAAGCGAGCAAGTTTAGATGTATACAGTAAGGTCTTAGAAAACTGCAAAATAATAACATATAAAAGAATTACAAGCTAGTAAATTGAAGATCCTGCCCAGGCAAAAACAAAGCAGCTCAGGGACATCATTTGGATATCATAGACATTCTAGGATTTTCAAAGCTAGCCAACAGAAAATTCAAAATAACTAGGGTGGAATGAACTTATGCCAAGTGTTGGCTGGAAAGTTTGAGCACCACATCCTCATTGTCCTTGTTCAACTGGTTGTCCTCTAGCATGCTACAAGGTACTATGCCCTGAAAGGGGGACATTCTATGAATCCAGTTGTTGACCATGTTTGAAGAAGTTGAAGCAAAACCAGGCAGAGTCAGGTTCTTTGGTTTTTGTGCTTCACAAGCTGGTCATCATCCATGAGGCTTGTGAGCCCCCATTTGGAATACCATATATTGTTCTAGTGTATCTCTTGCTTTTATTTTCTATAGACCACAGCTTTTTGCCAACGATAAACAACATAGAGAGGGCAGGATAAAAAGCTCTGTAAGATTGAAAATTAGTTTGGCCTCATTTTGTTTTTTTACTTCATGGCTATATTTTTCTGTTCAATTATACAGTGCACTCCAACTTCTAATTCACTGTTTCTGCTTTTCTTAGCCCACACCTAGCAATGTATCAGAATCCCCCAGCATTTTCAACTATAGATTTCATTTGGTTGTTCTTAATTCTTCTCAGATCCTTTCTTTAATAAACTTCCTTTGATCTGCTTTGATTTTTCATCTGCCATTCCCACTTTGCAGTCCTTTGATGCGAATTTATATCCAGAGACTTTGCAATATAGCATAGTTGTTTCTGGATTAATTGATTAATGGGTATGTGCTTGTAATTGTTTCTTGTGGAGTATGTTAATGAGTGTAAGAAACGGATGTTTTACTGGCATAAGAGCCAATTAATAGAAGTAGCTGTTATATGTTTCTATTGTCATTTGTTTATCAAGCAAAAAGGAAAGCGTGTACTAAATGCTTACCATCATTTTTTGTTAATATAAAGTAATAAGTACAAGCTTATGGGGTCATCTTAGGAAAAAAGATAAACAGCTTGTTGCACCATTTAGAACTTGTTGGAATATGCAATTTAAAAAAAAAAAACTATCTTTCACATATTCAAGGTATTAGATTCTTTAAAAGCTCTAATGATGATTGATTACCATTCCTTGCTTGTCTGTGCAGATCTTCCAAAATCAGCTCAGCGTAAAGCTGGAAGGAATATATCATCCTTTGAATTCTTTTTCTGCGTCAGCAGGTCAACTTGTAGAGGTTAGTGTCATTCGTTGACCTGGCCTTTTCTTTGTTCAGGCTTGAGATATTTGATGCTCTTCTCATAGTTGTTCAATACAGAAAGACATCCATGAGTCTTGTGCCCTTGAAATATCACAGTAACATGCCCGTAAAAATGAAACATTCTATGCAATACCCATTGATTTTTTTAGACAGAACACAGTGAAACAAATTTCACGTATCTGTTATAAACAGGAATATCCGTTTCTTCAGTGAATGATTTCTAAGATGCCATTCTTCTTGATCATTAAAATTAAATCAAGACCTTATGATTCAATGAAGTAGAAATGTAATTGTTGATTTGGATTTTTCCCACTCAACAGATGACGGTTTTTCACCCACTCGTTTTAAGAGTTACAAAAGTAACTCAAGGCATGAGTTACAGGTATGTGGTTTTTGATTAACCATATTGGTGGAATAGCGTCTGAGCGATTACGGTTAATCTATTTGTTCAAAGACTCTTCTGCAAAATACCTTCTCTAACAGATCTATCTAAGCAAGAAATGGATATTCATAATGAGGCAATTGCACACAAAATGACTCATATTTAAAATAAAATGTCAAAATAGAGGGAAAGACAAGGCAAAAATAAGATGTTTCTTGAGATCATAGAGATTATTACAGAATTTACTGTCTGAATGAAATCCAATATTAGTTTAACCGATATATGCCCAGTTCTAGCAATGGCTCAGACGTAAGCAAATATGACAGAAGGATTCTAAGGAAAGGTCGTTTACAAACAAAAGCTTATGGTCAAACTTCACGGTGTACTTTAGGGCTTATAGGATAACTATACTGAACATCCGTTTAACAGGTATATGTACCAACAAAAGATTAATCATAAGTCAGTTGAAATAGCTAATATTCAATTCAACTAATTTGCAACCTAAACATATAAATTTCATTTAGTAGGCTCATTTAATTAATATCTCTGATTTACTCCAGAAAATTGAACATGAAATAATAAAAGATCAATATAACTCATAGGTCATTCTTGCAAATACCAGAGCTTTTATTGCTTCAAAATTTCACCCCAACTTTAAAAGGGCAAATACATGTGCATATATAAGTTTCTTATGGCCACCACCATGTTAACAATAGCCATTCATGCAAATTTAATTTTTAAACATACAGATCAATATAACAGTTCACTTCAGTTTAACTTCAAATACAGATTTGAAAATAGACACAGACAACAGTTTTTAATCAACTTCAATCTGAATTGCCACTTCTGCTGAAGCTCCAATTGCATGCAAACTAGATGGTGCTTGTGAACTGGGAGCTGCCTTTGGGTAGGAGTCACTTGTGGATTGGAGACTGAATGTTGAAGTAGTGGCTGAGGTCTATTTATTACTTGATTGCATGCATTAAAGTCATTGTCAATTTTATCAATAGATTCAATTGGCACTTTGAATGCTGCATGCGCTGCCAACTGAACTTCTAAAATTTTCTTTAGTGAAGACACTCTTTCAATCTTATTTTTAGTTTAAGAGACAAGCTCCACAACTTTGTGGTTACCTCCATCATTAGCTTCAAAGATTCTATCTTTGAAATCCCGCATACACTGGTCCAGTTGTGCAACAGACACTTCTTGCAAAACAATCTGTCCGTCCTGTAAAAACAAACTTTCAATCTTGGCTTCATTGAACAACTCCAAAATCTTGCTCTTGACGACTTTAATTCGACCTCCCACAGTGGCCATTTCCTTATCCCATTCCAACAATGAAGCTTTCATTGAATTAGCAAAATTTTGGGCTATGCCCACATCCTCAATTGCCATGATATTCAATCAGGACACAAGTCTTCCTGAATAACCTTGAACAAGGCTCTAAACCTAGACCTGACTTGAATAATCTTCTTCAAATATATCCTAGCCTTCTGTACCAAAAAATTACCTTGTTTTTTTGGCATTGAAGCTCTTAACCAACAAATTAAATAATGGCCTCAATGCTTCATCTACCTTTTCTGCAAGTTCTTCGAGGCACAAAGCTTTAGTCTGAGTCGCCAGTCTTCTAATTTCCTGTTCCATTCCTTTCACCATACTGGCTGCTAGTTCACCGGTGGCCAGGATGAAGGAAGCAGGGTCTTCTCTGTATTTTGGGAGCTGGTCTCCTCTGGGTTTCCTTTTCTTCGTCAAAGAAAAACAACGTCTCTTTCGTCTCATGCCACACCGAGGACACATCCTGTGGTTAGCTTCTTTCTTGTGACCCTCTTCATTGTACCAGTGGCCTTATCAAATTCAATCCTCATTCGTGGCTCATCTACAATCATCCAGCCTTGCCTCTTTGCTTGGGCAACCTGCATTTGTCCTATCTGGTCCTCTTCCTGCTAAGGCAAAGCAATTGGGGATGAGGTGGGTGGCGTGACAATGGTAGGTGGCGTTGTGGGGATGGTAAAGGGTAATGGGATGGTGCAAGATGGATCCTTTGGGATGAAGGATGAATGCGGTGTGGGTGAGGTGGTAGCAATGAGTGCGATGGTGAAGGATTTATGAGCAACCTGCTTGCCTTTTCCTTTGGGGTCCTGGGACTCACCAACTTTCTCTTTGCTCTTAGATAAGCCAGGCATTATAGTCATAGTTACCAAATCCTGCCAGATCTGGACAAAATTCGGCTGGAACCGAATTTTTTGGCAGGCCCGGATAAGTTTGTTCGGGTCAGCCCTGTTTTTTTTCAATTTATTTTTATTTTTATTTTTTAAAGTTTTTTGTGCAAAAAAATGCCCATAAACCATAAACATGATATACTATTAACATTTTATTTTGTTATATTAATATTTTTCATTGTATTTGTCAGTTTTGCATATTTTAAAACTATGCTCACATATATATCTGTATATATTTCAGATCAGATTTTTCTGAACTTTTTCAAGAATTTTGGATTTCGGATTTTTTTGCCCTCCCGAACGGATCCGGATTTCCGAACTTTGTAACTATGATTACAGTTGCTTCTGAAGTGGTAGAAATTATTGATGGATCAATAGCGGGTGATGAGGATTCAGGAAACAAAGATTGTGTACCAACCAAAGGGACTGATGGTGGTGTGGACTCATCCACAATCGAAGTTGTAGCTGTAGAAACAAGGGGCAATTCTACTAGCCCTTGTGAAGACATGCCAGGCTCAGTTGTACCGAGACCAATAATAGGGATGCTTGTCTCGGAGCTGACATGCCTGGCATATACCTTGGTAACCACGGGAGTTTTCTTTGTAGATGTAATGGGAGGACTCATCAAATCAACCAGCATAGTAGGAGTAGACTTAGAAATAAGAACATCATACAACACACTTTCAACCATAGACAAAGCAGGGTTAACTGATAATGCAACAGAAACATCAAAACCTTCAACACTGGACCCAACATTGACTAATTCAATTTCTTCGAAAACATTTGAGGAGACATCAACAACATCTAAATCAATGACAGGGACAGACCTAGGGACTTGAAGACTCTTAGGCACATTAGTTTTATCAAAATCAAGTGACATGGGACTAGGACTTTGAATAGATTTAGAAGTAGGGAAATGTGTTACCTCGAGAGGAGGTGGTTGTTTTGGCCTTTGTGGAGGAAGTAACTGTTGCAGAATTTGCCTGACAATAGTGCGGCTGGTATGCTCAGAATCTTCCTTCTAGGTTAGCAGCATCCAACCTCTCTTCCACTGCTTGCTGTTGTCTCTTTTGAGGCATTTTTGGAGGAGGCTTGACTCTTGACTTCATCATATTCTCCTCTACTGCTCAACCATCTTTGACATTGACAAACACTCAATCATGGGGATGTGGATGACGTTGATAAGAAATTGGTACCTTCCCCTTCAAATAAATCAAATGTGCATCCACTTTTCCCTTTGGGTCCCACTGTCTGACATCATGATCATATGGAAATTATGAGAATTTGTGTGATGCTTCTTGTACTAAATTTGGCCATTCCATAAATTCTCTTTTGCCAACTTTGAAAGGTAATAGAGGGTAGGATTCCCATTTCTTCTTTTTACATTTTCCTCCAATGTCAGGGACCACCGGATATGCAACCCCCTGCACAACAAGTTTATCTGGGACAGTATGGGAGTTACAAAGGAGCTTCTAGCAAACCTTCTATCCGAATCAGAGTGTATTCTGGATACAACCTATAAGCTTCAATGTTCAAGATAGAATCTACCACCTCTTCAGAAATCCAAGGCATGGGTTTCTTTGTGATAACATGATAAATAGGAGGATAGAAATAGTTGCAAATTTTCTCCATGTTTTGCTGAAACATGTGAATATTCAATTTGGAAAACATCATAGGAACCGGCTCAGTGGAAGCAAGAGTCCATTTGGATGTTCTAGGGGATTCTACTGTAGTACAAGTAGCATTGACTGTTAGGTTGTGGAGCTAAAAGCTTCACTGACGCAAACATGGAGGAGGTTGTTGAGTGTCACAGTCACCAGTGTTGGTCAGGCCAACCGACGTCGGTCAGGGGTAGACAGGAAGGCAACCGACATCGGTCAGAATCGGCCGACGTCGGTCAGAATCGGCCGACGTCGGTCATCTTCAGACGGACAGGGACCGACGTCGGTCCCCTGTGCGGTTCCAGAACTACTTGTTGACGAACAGTTAGTTTGTTGAACCGGTTGTTTGCATGTTAAAGACTAATTCGAGTCTTGAGCCGCTTGTCTAATTATTGTATGCATGAGATCTATATAATAGACTCATGCGCTGTATTGTAAAGTGTAGAACCAGAAGAGTTCTTCCATTGGTGGAATCACAGGGGTTCTTCCAGGTATGTAAGATCAGGTTTGATCTACAGGTTGTTGCAAGATCAAGGAGGAGATCTACATGGGTAAGTAAGATCGGTTGATCTGCAGGGGTGTGTGTGTGCGAGGTCAAAAGGAGATCTGCAGGGTAGCAAGATCAAAGGTGACAGCAACACATCAAGGAGCAAGATCAGGTGAGATCTACTTGGAGTACGGTTTGTACTCGGTTGTACTGGCAGTATTGTACTGACTAGTTGAGGTGAACAACAGCGTTGTGTTAGCGATTTGTTGTGACCTGTATTGAGAGAAGATAACTCTTGAGGGAAGATTACTGGTATGCCCACGAAGTGGATGAAAGAGTGTGATCTCTTTGTTGTAATTTCCTTCTGGAATGAGTTGAATACAATTGTGTGTTGCCTCTCATATTCTGTGTTATTTCTGAATTCTAGTTATTTGTGCATTCTGGTTAATTTCACATATTTAGTTGCTTGTACATGGTAATCAATGGTGCTCCTAGGTCCTATCAATTGGTATTAGAGCTAAGGTTGCAGGGAGCAGGTTTGTGTTTGATTACAGGTCACTCTCAGGGGTTTCTGATTGAGTGGGAGTATAGCAATGGCAGAAGAAAGTAAGCTGAGAATGGAGAAATTCAGACACAGGCGTAGCACCACAGGTTGTGTGGTGGTCGGTCTTTAGGATTGATCTTGAAGAGGGATACAAGTCAGGATACAGATTAGACAATGTATTGGTACAGGTACAGGTGCAGCTGTTTATTTTCAAGTGAGAGATTGTTAGGTTGTGGAGCTAAAAGCTTCACTGATGCAAACATGGAGGAGGTTGTTGAGTGTCACAGTCACAGGCGTCGGTCAGGCCAACTGACGTCGGTCAGGGGTAGACAGGAAGGCAACCGACATCGGTCAGAATCGGCCGACGTCGGTCACCTCCAGATGGACAGGGACCGACGTCGGTCGCCTGTGCGGTTCCAGAATTGCTTGTTGACGGACAATTAGTTTGTTGAACCGGTTGTTTGCATGTTAAAGACTAATTCGAGTCTTGAGCCGCTTGTCTAATTATTGTATGCATGGGATCTATATAATAGACTCATGCGCTGTATTGTAAAGTGTAGAACCAGAAAAGTTCTTCCATTGGTGGAATCACAGGGGTTCTTCCAGGTATGTAAGATCAGGGTTGATCTGCAAGTTGTTGCAAGATCAGGGAGGAGATCTACATGGGTAAATAAGATCGGTTGATCTGCAGGGGTGTGTGTGTGCGAGGTCAAAAAGAGATTTGTGGGGTAGCAAGATCAAAGGTGACAGCAACACATCAAGGAGCAAGATCAGGTGAGATCTACTTGGAGTACGGTTCGTACTCGGTTGTACTGGCAGTATTGTACTGACTGGTTGAGGTGAACAACAGCTCTGTGTTAGCCGTTTGTTGTGACTTGTATTGAGAGAAGATAACTCTTGAGGGAAGATTACTAGTATGCCCACGAAGTGGATGAAAGAGTGTGATCTCTTTGTTGTAATTTCTTTCTGGAATGAGTTGAATACAATTGTGTGTTGCCTCTCATATTCTGTGTTATTTTTGAATTCTAGTTACTTGTGCATTCTGGTTAATTCCGCATATTTAGTTGCTTGTACATGGTAATCAATGGTGCTCCTAGGTCCTATCATTGACCAAGTAGGACATCACATAAAAATCTGCCCCACCCTATGTTTTCACAACTTTTTGTAACAGATTGAAGGATATAATTTCCCTTAATGCAAGGACCTGTCTGTCATCAATGATAATGGATAGTAAAGGCACCCAACTTTTATCTTCATGAGTAGTCGTCGACTTGCCAAACAAATGGTTCATCAGAGCCATCCTTACTCTCACACTAGTCTTGAATGACCTTATAGGTGTCTTATCTCTTTCAGTTTTGTTAGTCCAATACTCTGGGTTTTCTGATCAATCGCTTAGTACCTCTCTTATATTGTGAGTTTTCAACCATACCAGGGCTATGGCTTGGTTATACTTGACAATGGGTTCATGGAGTTTATGGTATGCAATAAAAGCCATACTTATGATAAATGCAATGGGGTTTCCTTTTCTCGTGGAAACGATGACACTATTTTGTGGTTTAGAATGGATAAACATATTGAAGAAAAGGTTTAAACATGGGAATACCTCAAGCTTTGCTGCAGCGGGATGTAACCGGCTCTCTGCAGTGCCAATATGTCATCCGGATACTGAGCATCATTTGAACTGGGGCTTTCTCCTTCTCTAGCAGGATTTCCCCTTTCAATTTGTTCATATAATGCAGTGTAGTGTGGGAATGCATCGGTGAATGAGTTCTTATCTCGAAAGGTGTCTGTGAAGATTTGAGGGGTACCGTAAGTAAAGAGAAACGTGTTTGCGATGTCAAGACCCCAAAATTGGAACTACAAAATTCTGAACTTTTGAGGCTATGATTTGCTATTACAGCAAGTGACTCTTGCTTTCATTCCAACAGTGATGGAGGATTTCCAAATTTGATCAATTAATTTGTTGTTGTTTTAGAGTTTAAATCCGAGATGCATGTGAACCTCATTAAGGCCAACTAAATTTTTGGATTAAGGTTTTGACTCAGGTTTAATCGAAAAGCATCAAACAATTAATCAAACATAGTAATTTAAAAGAAGAGGTAATCTATTTGGAATGAGTCTGTAAAGATCCTCGCAAGATTGTCACCATTCCTTTCCAGAATGATTGTATCATTACCAACCATTCGGGTTAGTACATTATTAACCATTATGACTATCTTGTGTGTCCCCTTGGAGTTCATGCACTCTCCGAATTGTGGAATATCAGTGTGCACGTGAGATCTCTTCATTATACACGTTATAAAAATAATAATTGCAAGGTACCAAGTTATATAATTGGAATATAATATCCTATTTCATGTGTGCATCTTTTTTAGATTTCTTTGAATTACAAATCTAAGGATTATTGCAAGCAATAATCTTTTACTGACTATTATTAATCCGTTTGCAACCGACTTAGAGAAACCATTTACATATAATATGCAATCTTTTATTGTTCTAAAGTTATTAATTTCCATTACTTATTTGAAATAACTAAAATTGAGATTATACATTATATACACTCAAGTCACTATTTGTCTTCTAATATATCGACAATTTTGGATGTTATTCTTAACTTGAACATCATAATTTATTTTCCATTAGCATTTATTGAAAGAGAATAAATTCAAACTCGATGTTGTACTGAATACTAACGATGCATTTCTTTATCATAATTTTGATTAAGAATCATGGCCTAATAATACCAAAAGACTTGTCTGTCAATTCAGACCAACGAATTTCTAATTTCATTTTGCAATTAAAATAATGCCTTAGTTCATAAGAAATCTTCAGGTATTCCAGGATAACAATTAATGAAATCATATGACATAAACTACGATTTTTATCCCTGAACTGCAATTAGCCTAGCTAATAGGGAATATGAATATATATATATTCATATTCCCTATTAGCTAGGCTAATTGCAGTTCAGGGATAAAAAGCGTAGTATATATATATATATATAAGGTTCACACTTGCAACTTTAAATTAACTTAACCTTACATAGGAACAAGAAGTTTTTAGCAATATTAATTCATTCTTTTAAGCACAAGAAAGAGTACCTTTATACAAAATATATATATATATATATATATATATATATATATACTACGCTTTTTATCCCTGAACTGCAATTAGCCTAGCTAATAGGGAATATGAATATATATATATTCATATTCCCTATTAGCTAGGCTAATTGCAGTTCAGGGATAAAAAGCGTAGTATATATATATATATATATATATATATATATATATATATAAGGTTCACACTTGCAACTTTAAATTAACTTAACCTTACATAGGAACAAGAAGTTTTTAGCAATATTAATTCATTCTTTTAAGCACAAGAAAGAGATATATATATATATATATATATATACATACTACGCTTTTTATCCCTGAACTGCAATTAGCCTAGCTAATAGGGAATATGAATATATATATATTCATATTCCCTATTAGCTAGGCTAATTGCAGTTCAGGGATAAAAAGCGTAGTATGTATATATATATATATATATATATAAGGTTCACACTTGCAACTTTAAATTAACTTAACCTTACATAGGAACAAGAAGTTTTTAGCAATATTAATTCATTCTTTTAAGCACAAGAAAGAGTACCTTTATACAAAAAATACAACTTAGCCAACATGACCCAAGTTTTTTTATTTAATATTCAACACACCAAAGCAATCATTAACACGTTTTTTAATGAAACAACACTAGAAAACCACACATAGAACTGAACATCTATATTGACCCTCATTTGACACCAAAATGTCGCCTATTTTTTAATAGCAAAACGTAACAAAGAATACAACAGTCCATTATCCCTAACTTCAATGTTTTCACCAATCATACAACTTAACATTAACTTAACCTCACATAGGAACAAGAAGCAATATTTTAATTCATTCTTTTAAGCACAAGAAAGAATGCCTTTATACCAAAAATACAACTTACCCAACGTGACCCAAGTGTTTTTATTTAATATTCAACACACCAAAGCAATCATTAACACGTTTTCTAATGAAACAACACTCGAAAACCACACAGAGAACTGAACATCTATATTGTCCCTCATTTGACACCAAAATGTCCCCTATTGTTTAATAGCAAAATGTAACAGAGAATATAACAGTCCAATATCCCTAACTTCAATGTTTTCACCAATCATACAACTTACTCAACATTAACTTACTAACACGATGATATAATGATTACATTTTTCATTAAATAAACAGGCCCCAATTACCATTGACACCTCTGATACGCTGAATTCAATCAATGCTAAAGAACACAAATTCAATTATAAACATGTCATATGTCTATCTAACATTCAGACAATTCAAACCTTCCATAATACATATCAAAATAGGATGCAGCCATAGTATACCATTCAATTCAATTTTCCATTACCATTTACCAATTAAAGGCTATTCCTCCTTTGTAAATGTAAGACAACAATCCAATGAACAAATCTACAAAAAAGTTTACAGTCTTATATGTATATGATCAAATTTTATCTAAGTATTCATGGTGGATACTCAAATAAGTCTACAAGAACAACCCCTATAATAACATTTAGATACAAGAGTTTAACAATGAACCGCACAATTACCCTTTATAGACAGGTATTTGTTTTGAACCACATTTTGACCTTATAGACACCCATCCAATGAAGTCGGAATTAAGGTTAAGGCATTTACAAGGTACTATGTTATTAGAACACAAAATAAAATTACATGATATGCAGAGATAAATTTTGCAAGGAAATTATTGAAAACTACAATAACTATTTAATGATTTTTCTGTCATTTTTGTGAAGCAAACACAACGAACCCAGTTGAGAAGTCTTATGTGCAATTACCGATGTAAGGGATTAAAAAAATGAGTAAGATGAGCTCAATAATCGGTGGCCCTTACCACCCAACCATCGGCCTTGAGATGGCATGAATTCTGTAAACAGGAATACGTTGGAATAAAGGTATAAATGTAAATCGAGCTTAATTCCACCAATTGATAGGGTTTGACCAACGTAATCAGGACAAAGTCTCAACAAATAGTCAAAGACTAAAATAAAAAGCTCAACAACAATTCAATGTTTTCAAACCATTGTATCAAACTATAATGGAAGCAAAACAACAACAATTAGGGTTCCAATGGTGACAAAACCCGTCTAACAAGCCAAACACACAGGGTACTTGCAACCATCGCCTTGCCACAAAACCCTCACAAGCAAAAACTTTATATTATATTAAATAAGAGCTCAAAAGGCAAGGAAAAGTATTACATCCCAATCTTAACCATTTAAAACAAACAACGTTATCTACAAACAAGTTCCAAAGCATGTTCAACTAGAAACTAAACACAAAACAACATGCCATAATCACTTATAAGCATACTAGTAAATGGGGGTTGAGAGCAGAACTTAGGGTTTTGCTTGACCCTCGTTCCCTTTTTTTGCTCAAACCCAAACAAACTCGGGTTTTATTTCTTTTTTCATTTTCCATTGTCAAGCAAAGAAAAGTTCATTAGAAACCAAGAGTGGTGGCCTACCTTTTATAAAACACTGTGATGAAAACTCAAGAGTCGAGACCCGTTTACCCTCTTGTTTCTTTCCTCTTTATTCTCACTGCTCCAAATCTCTGTGTCTTTTCCCACACAAAACTTATCTCTTTATCCACCCACCAAATATCCTCAACAATGTCGTCGTTAATGCTGGACGCCATGGACAACAAACAATAATGGCAAATGGCTTAAAAGAAAGCGAAATCTACATAACACACAATTAAGAACTCTTAGTTCAACTTATCCTCTTGTCATAACGTGCCATAATTCCACACGACTTCCATTATGCCCAGGTTGACAACACGGCCGTGCCATTCGCAAACCAACAAAACTCCCAAAACAAACCAAAACACAATAACAATACTGTTGACCTAATTTTGGGTTGTGATGATAAACAATCATTATTGACCTTGACCTTTTCTAAGGTCTGCTCCAACCATAGTTTTCAAATAACAACCATCCAATAATTTGCTTAGCCCATACAAGACTTTGACCATGTCAACCAAAACAAGAATAATAAAATGTATAAAAAAAAAAGAGAAGAGAAGATAAAGTCACATGAACCAAATAAAGCATATAACAAACAATCACTCCCAAAAGCTAAGTATATAAAATGTTGAAACAAGAAAACTGTCAAAAAATAAAAGGGATATAATTCAGCAAGCACGATTGGCTCTAAGCCAATGCCGACCATTTACAATAGAAATACTATAATGCATTGTACAAGGTATTCACCTTACTGACCAAAATAGATAACATGTGGTGGAACTTTAAAGCTTGTAAAACATCGTTTTTGTACTGGGTTACATAATTCGTCCAACCTCGGGTCTAGCTCATCAACTATATGTGCAACTGCATAAACAACATATACATATATCCATGAAATCATAAATGTATCATATACATCAAAAGTCATGGTGCTAAGCTACCATTAAATAAATTATCAATTGAAATGCAAAACGGTAAATCAAATTAAACATAAATTTTTTCAAATTACAAGTGTTCAGTTCATGCTTAAACAAAGACGAGATATGACATCCACCTTCCCTAAAAGAGGTGCCGTCTCTGGGCTTGTACAAATAAGTGAGGATAGTGCTACATGAAAAGACCATCTTCTCACGTAGCACTTTTCTTAGTCCTTTGGTCCCACTAGACTAGCACTTTCTAAATGTCTCTATTCTGTAATTTAACACTATGATGATCCAAAATGCGGATCGGCTCCAACTGGATTGTTTCTTCTTCACAATCACTATTCATGGTCACTATTTACAGTGACGTGGCATGCAGGTGATGTGGCATGTAGGTGATGTGGCATGGCCCATGGAGGGTCATTTAAGTGTGATTAGGTTGATGTGATGGGAGCAGAGCATAGCACTCCACCAAGGCACATGGGTTTTGTCTTGAGGCATAAAGGACAAAGGTTGGTGATGGGACAAATTTCTAAGAGGCTCCATGATTCACATGTGTGGTGAAAGTCAAAAGGTGATTGCAATATCTTTTGGACTTGTGTGAGCACATGAAAGAAGACAAAAGACGATTGTTGCTGATTGACCTCACTTGTTTGAGTGGGGTGCCATATTTGGAAGCACATGGAGGTGGATGGATTTTGTCTAAAGTAGAGAGTCTACTTTGTTGACCTTTGTACATAAAGACAATCATTTCACTATTGATCACTAATGCCCACATGGAGTGTGGCAAATTTGTTGGGCCACCTTGTTGTTTCTCTCTCCCTCTCTCTTCTCTGTTGTAAATGCTATATAAGCATGCATTCTCGTTTGTATTTATCATCCCTTTGAGGATCACTCTTTGATCCTTGCAAGCTTGGGCTTGCATGCTTGTAGAGTGGTAGAGCTTGAAGGTTGTGTTGGTTGGCTCACCTAGATACTTTGTGTGTAAGCATTGTATGCATGCTTAGAGGTTAGAGCTTGGAGGCTATGTAAGCTTGGCTCACCTAGATACATTGTATGCTTTGTTGTAAGCATGGTTATCCTTGAGGTTGGAGGTTAGAGCCTGGAGCCTTTTTATACTTGGCTCACCTAAGTGCTTGGTTTGCAAGCATTGAAAAGAGTTGCTAGAGGAGCTATTGTAAGAGAGGAGTTGATGTTAATTGAAGTCTGGAAGCCACCATTTGTCTCGTGATTTTTTCCTTGTTGATTTTGTAAGGTTTCCACGTACATCTTGTGTCATGTGTTTCCTCTTGTCTATTTTGTTTTTGTAGCTTGTTTTATTGTGCATTATTTACTTGCACTGTAGGATGTATTTTTCTTAACATGTGGTATCGAAGCCATAGCGAAAAAATTCGTTTGTGAGTGTTTTCTGTTGAAAGGCTGTTTTGTGCAAGTGGGAGCTACTATGACAGGGAGAGAGACCAAGTGCAAGATGGTGATTGAAAAAAAAAAAAGAAAAAAAAAAGTTTGATGGCAAGTTCTCTGTGAAGATGGAGGATCTGTTGGTGAAGATTCTATTCTCTTCAATGTTGTTGAGGAGAAGACCGCAAGAGAATTATACGAGGAGCTTAATAAGCTTTCCCAGAAGGATCAACACCAACACAACGTACCTAATGAAGAAGCAACTGTACAGCGTGAGGAGCAAGTTGGTCTCCATAGGTGGAAGATGAGGACAAGGCATGTACCTTGTTGTGTTCCTTGGCTGTGAAGGGTTATAGGTTGTGGTATCCGACTAACCACATGTTAGCCGAGATGTTAAAAGAAAAAAAAATCCATGCAAAGGAGGAGGTACAAAAGAAACTTGAAATTGTACTTTTTTGAAGTAGTTCATAAAGATGAAGAACAAGTGAGACCTTATGTTCCCGAAAGGAGGTGGTCGTTAACCATATAACTCAGAGTTGCTTGAGTGTTGTGCATATGGTTGCGGTGAGTGGCTAGGTAGATTGATGCATGGAGTAACACTGCAGGCACATGACTTGGTTTTGACAACATTCGATAGAGCATGATGCATTTCGAATGCGGGCTCGAAAATTTGGTAAGTGCAGTGATGTACTGAGTAGCGCAACAACTTCCCAAGAGCTGTGGATTGGTCTAGTGAGAACTTGTGCTATGCTTTGACATGGTTGATAGTTAAAAGGCTATGTGGAGAAGTCTGGTATTGACTTCTATGAGATCTCCTAACGAATATCAAGAGTGCTACTTGCATGTGTTGTTAAAGAATTGGAGCAACTTGATTTGTACATGGTGATCTCTCGAGAAGAGATGGATTAGCGTTGGGGCTATGAGGATGAGACAAAGAGTTGTAAATCACTATACAGGTTATTGTAGATGTCGCATATGTAGTACAAGCATTTGAATACCTTCATGGAGAGCCAAAGGTTTTAGTAGAAGTGAATCAGATCACTGTGGGTTCAATGACGGGAGCTTTTTTATCTTGCTGCTATGTTGATGACATGTTGGATGCAAGGCCCAACATGATCACTGGTATGATGGCTCGGTTAGCTAGGACACGTGAGATGAAGGTAATAGGAGGAGCAAACCAAGGATGGAGATGCACAAGGACGTGAAAGCAAGGAAGTACCTTGTGTCCTAGAGGAGGAGAAGACATGGTCGTCTTGTGTATTGTATTCATCAAGAGTAAGAAGCCTCATGTATGCCATGGTGTGCACTAAATCAAATATTCTCAAGCAGTGGGAGTTGTGAGCTGGTTCATGACGGAATTCCAGATGGAGGATTGGTCTGTGGAGAAGTGAAGAGTCACTTCAAGTGCTGCAATCTGCTATGGAGGAGCAGACGTTGAGAAAGCCGGTCAGGGCATAGAGGTTTTAGTAGTGCAACAAAACTTCTACTGGGTTTGTTCAGGGCAGTAGTGGGCATGGTTGCCAACTGGATGGAAGAATACTTAGGTGTGGTAAAACGTTGTGTATTGGAATAAATCAGAGTCAATACACAGACAACAAAAATAATACTTCAACACATTGTATATTATATTCAACCATATAAGCAAACTATACAATGGCTATTATATAGCCAAAGGAATAAAACAACTCCCTAAAGAATAGGAAGGACAAATAACAATACACTCGTTAATGGACTCACGGGTATAACAAACTACCTACTTAGGTAATACAATAAGTAGGATTATTTACCATACGAACAATTAAAAAAAACACTATTTACCTCTCGATAAATACTGAAACTCACACAATAATAACGTTACTAACTATTAATCATAACGTTCAACCCCTTAACATTATTATCCTTAGTTGCACCCCCTTAATGTGAGCATGGGGAGAATATACATCTTCAAGAATTGGTATGAATAAAATTGTATGTCAACTTATATTTTAGGTCTGCATACTACTGACGCGATCTTGCTGCACATGACCACTACTATGCGAAGGAATGCATCCTGCATTTACTTTACGTGACCGTACATACGTGTCACTGAGGGTCATCTCTATAAAGAAGTAAGGCAGTCGTGGGATCTCTGTAGTTAGTTGCCCTCCTATACAATTGTTTCCCACATTCCATTATATCCACTCTCCCTTGTCTCCAAATAGCAGAGGTGTTTCAAACAAGTAGGGGAATAAAAACACACAACACACAATTGGCAAAGATAAAATCAAACCACAATTGAACAAGAATGCTCTTCTGTTCTTATTCACACACAAATGTCACCAAATCATTGGTGCGGCTCTGTCGTTGGCGACTGACAAGAGGTCATTGAAAGACCTTCTTCTGTGTATCCCCCAACCTCTAGTATCTGCTACTTAGCCGGATGTGTCGATGAAGCTCGGTTGAGGAGAGACCCCTTCTATAATCCAAACGTCGCGTACAAGCAAAAATGCGTCCGTAATTTTTTTTTTGATTTTTATAAATTTTTGACATTGACTTTATACAAAACAATTTGACCCACAAAATGACTCTTGATTCATTTTTGTTTTTGACTTTTAATATTAACATATAATAGACTAAGAACCATTGACATGAACCTAACGACTCAACTATACAATAAAGACAATTAATTGGAACCTAAATAAACTATGTAAAAAACCATAAACGACAAAGGACTATACGAGCCTTATAAAATAACGACTTTCATAGACTAAATAATAAAAACTTTTGACTTTATAGGGATTTAATTATAAACAATTGAGACTTTTTAAAAATAATAAAAACAAATTTAGGCATATAACATTGTCATGGACTTAAATAAATAACTGTAATCGAATTTCTATAGAAGATTTTGATACTTCAAAAACTAAGATGGCAAACTAACTATAGACTATACTTAACACCACTGAGACATGTCAACACTTAGTAATCTATACTTAAGAGACTTAAATGTTGACTTTTGAATTCACACCAAAGGCTAAAGACATAAATTAAAATACCAAATGAATCAACAACAATTTTATGCCGTCCTGAGTGAGGCATCAATTTGGACACTCCTAGATCCTCTTTGTGGAGTTGTTCTCCAAAATTTCAAGCTTGAAGACAGACGATAGGAAATGGGAACTTGTCGAATCTGTGAAGCTATTGTTGAGGAAAAACAGATTGCCACGAGTTGTGAGAGGCAGGAAATCCTGTTGTTTGGAGGATTCATCAAAGGCTTCAAGATAAATTTGCCGGTGAATGAAAGCTAGAGCTGAGCTATGAAATCATGGTGGATGTGAATGCTTCAATCCAAAAATATTTGAAAAAATAGTCAATCATTTGGCAATCAATATGGTCGTGATCAATCCTTTCTTCTAAACTTGCCTAAATTGGACTGCACTAAAATACCAGAACATGTAGTGCTTTGTGATATCACAGAATTGGAATTCCAAAGAGTGCAATAGAAACTCTTTCCTTATGTAAACGCTTCTTTTCCAATCAGTTGTCGCAAACAATCACTCCTCTCTTTAATGCTTTTGTCTTATACAACAGAACTTGATTTTGATGTTGCATGCAGCGTGGAAAAAAATGGATTGAATGCTTAGCAAGAATGCAACATCTTACACCCAAACAAAGTAAAAATTTCTTCAGAAGCATACAATTTTTTTTTCGTGGACTTTCATTGTTATATCTTGCTCTGATACCACATATTGAAATATTTCAGAGTCAATACACAGAGAACAAAAATAATATTTCAACACATTGTATATTATATTCAACCATATAAGCAAACTATACAATGGCTATTATATAGCCAAAGGAATAAAACAACTTCTTAAAGAATAGGAAGGACAAATAACAATACACCCGTTAATAGACTCATGGGTATAACAAACTAATTACTTCGGTAATACAACTAGGATTATTTACCATACGGTAAATAATCAACCAAATATGCTATTTACCTCTTAGTAAATACTGAAACTCACACAATAATAATTTTACTAACTATTAATCTGTAACATTGTGTATATGACTTCAAGTGGGAGAATGTTAGGTTTGAAGTCATTATCTACGGTCACTATTCATGGTGATGTGGCATGTAGGTGATGTGACTGATTGGTGATGTGGCATGGCCCATGGAGAGTCATTCAAGTGTGATTAGGTTGATGTGATGGGATTGGGGCATAACACTCCAACAAGGCACATGGGTTTTGTCCTTGTTAGTCACATAGGTTTTGTCTTGAGGCACAAAGGACAGAGGTTGGGAATGGGGCGAATTTCTAAGAGGCTCCATGATTCACATGTGTGGTGAAAGTCAAAAGGTGATTGCAACACCTTTTGGACTTGTGTGAGCACATGAAAGAAAATAAAAGACCATTCTTGCTGATTGACCTCACGTGTGAGTGGGGCGCTATATTTGGAAACACATGGAGGTGGATGCATTTTGTCTAAAGTAGAGCATTTACTTTGTTGACCTTTATACATGAAGACAAGCATTTCACTATTGATCACTAGTGCCTACATGGAGTGTGGCGAATTTGTTGGGCCACCTTGTTGATTCTCTCCCTCTCTCTTTTATATTGTAAATGCTATATAAGTATGCATTTGCCTTTGTAATTCTCATCCCTTTGAGGATCACTCTTGGATCCTTGCAAGCTTGGGCTTGCATACTTGTCGATAGCTAGAGCTTGAAGGTTATGTTGGTTGGCTCATCTAGATGCTTTGTGTGTAAGCATTGTATGCATGTTTAGAGGTTAGAGCCTAGAGGCTATGTAAACTTGGCTCACTTAGATGCATTGTATGCTTTGTTATAAGCATGGTTATCCTTGAGATTGCAGGTTAGAGCCTCGAGGCTTTGTATGCATGGTTCACCTGAGTGCTTGGTTTGTAAGCACTGAAAGGAGTTGCTGGAGGTGCTGTTGTAAAAGAGGAGTTGTTGATGTTAATTAAAGTCTGAAAGCTACCATTTGCCTCGTGGTTTTTCTCTTGCTGATTTTACAGGGTTTCCACATACATCTTGTGTAATGTGTTCCCCCTTGTTTATTTTGTTTTTGTAGCTTGTCTTATACCACATTATTTACTTGCATTGTAGGGTGTATTTTTTCTAACAGTTTGGATGCCTTGCCAAATTTAATAGAACTTTTCTGTGGTCTTACTCTTAAAAATATTTTATCCAAGACTTCAAATTCTCGTGGCATTCTCTTTGAGTTAGCATAGCTCTTGTGCCGGTTTGAGGCAACTTTTAGCGTTTGTCGTATGATAGACATCTTATTGTCATATTATTGCAGCAGTTCAGGGCCAACAAAGACCGTATTTTCCAATTCATCCCAGCCAAGCAAGGTTACGGCATTTCTGTCCGTACAAAGTTTCAAAGGTGTCATTTTTATTATTGAATTATAAGTATTATTATAAGCAAATTCCTACTAAGTGGAGATAGTCTTCCCACTTGTAATGCTGATCCATGACATACATTCTAAGCATCTCTTCAACTATCCGATTCAACCTTTATATTTGGCCATTCGTTTCCGGATGATAGGCTGAACTGAAATTCGGTTTCGTATTGAAAAAAACAGTCAAGGTTTGTTAAATTCTTAATGTGAATATTCAAGACAATCACTTCAAGTACCTCGTGAAGGTGAACAATTTTTTTTACATACTTCTTGGAAAATGTGGGAGCATCGTCGATTAAGTTGCTTGCAATAAAATGTACAAATTAGGTGGCTTTATCAATGACAACTAAAATCGTGTCATGCCTACTTCATGATTTAGGTAGTTTGAAAATAAAATCGATTGAAACAACCCACTTATTCTCTGAAACTGAATGTGGGCATAGCAATTCTCTTGAATGGCAATGTTCATCGTTAACACATTGACATTTCGGGCATTTAGCAACAAAAACAACCACATTCTTTTTCAAATTAGGACATAAATAATACATTTTTAGTTCATGTGTCATCTTCGTGACCCCTGAGTGAGCAAAATGAGGTATTGTATGCACTTATTTCAAAAATTTCTCTCTAAAATTACCGGAAATAGGTATAAAAATTCAGTTTTGAAACCTCAGAAGACCATCCGAGTCAACAAAATATTTAGAAAGGGCCTTAGTAACTACATCTTTATTCAATTATGTGTGGATTTCTTTGCAAACAGAGTCCTCTGCTTGCTGTTTTAGCAAAACAATCCTAGAATTTGATTGCAGAACAAAAACGCAACAAGGTAAGTCCTTTTGCTAAGGGCATCAACTACCCTATTTTCCTTGCCCCTGACATAATAAATGTTAGTATTGAAATTGCTAATGAACTCTAGCCACCTTCGCTTCCTTGCATTTAACTTGTCCTGAGTAAACAAATGCACAACGCTGTGATGATCATATTTGATTTTAAAGTGCTTACCAAGATAAAAGTGTTTACATTGCTTAAGAGCATGCACTATAGTAGCCAGCTCAAGGTCATGAGGCAGATAGTTTTGCTCATGTGCTTTGAGTTTGCGAGACTCATAGGGAATCATCGCCATTTTGGGTCAAAATCGTTCCTATTTCAACAACACAAGCATTTGCCGATACTTCAAAATTTCCATTTGGGTCTGGAATTATAAGAACATGAGTAGAAGTTATTAAGTCTTTTAACTTTTGGAAAGCCTCCTCACACTGAGCAATCCAAACAAACTTCTTATCTTTCTTTAGCAGCGAAGTAATTAGATCAACAACGCTAGAAAAGTTTTCCACAAACATTCTATAATAACCAACTAGACCCAACTTCATGTACATTCTTAGGAGCAAAGCACTCATTTATGGCATTGATCTTTGGTGGATCCACAAACAACCCTTCTTTGAAGATCATATGCCCCAAATAATGGATCTTATCTTGATAGAATGAACATTTAGACAACTTGTCATACATCGTATGTTGTCTCAGCGTTTGCAAGACTAAATGTAGGTGTTGGTCATGTTCAACTTTATCCTTTGAATACACAAGGATATCATCTATAAAAACTATAAAAAAATGATCCAAAAAATCTTTGAACATGTTCGTCAGATTCATAAAGGCTGCAAGTGCATTTGTTAGGCCAAAAGGCATAACAGTAAATTCATAGTGACCATACTTTGTGCGAAAATTAGTTTTGTGCACATCTTCCTCAATATGGAGCTGATGGTACACTGATCTAAGATCGATCTTGAGAAAACATCTTTCATTTGATTGAATAGACGATCTATTCTTAGGATTCGATATTTATTCTTAATAGTGACTTTATTCAGCATTCTATAGTCAATGCAAAGTCTTAAGAGTACCGCCCGTTTTGACGAAGACAACGGGAGCTCCCAAGGTTGACACATTAGGCCGAGTCATGTGTTTATCTGAAAGTTTTTGCAACCGAAATTTTAATTCCTGCAGATCTGCCACATCCATCCTATAATGAACTTTGGATGCAGGTGCAAATCCAAGGAAAAATTGAATTCTCTTTTAGGAGGCAAACCGGACAATATTTTAGGGAACACATTCTTGAATTCATTTAAAATTGGATAATTTTCCAAGGCAGATTTAAAATCTTTAGGCAAGTCTTTCATTTGAATAGTATAGAGCTTGTAGCCCTTACGAACTGCTCTTTTCATTTGCATAGTTGAAAGAATTTTGTGAGCCACCAACTTTACAACACCCTAGATTACCATCCAGTTGCCTAAGCCATCAAGACAATGGACTTTCTTACTGAAATGATCAAGATGAGCTTGATGTTGTTGTAGCCATTCTATTTTCAAGATTAGATCATATGATCTAAAAGGTGTTAAAAATAGATTAACTTTGATCTTAAAGACCCCAAGATCAAGTTCCTCTTGGTCCAAACGTTCCATTACATAAATTATATTTCTTGTGCCAAACTCTACCTCCCATCCTTCTCTTAATTTAGAGGGTTGTCTATTATATTTATTAACAACATGAGGTGAGATAAAACTATCTGTAGCACCGGAATCAATCAAAACATCTATTTGAAAATTGAAATTTTTTCTTTTTGTTTCGATCGGAGTGGATTGTAAATCAACGTTCCTATTTTCAACAGCAACATACACGCGGTGATTAGTTGGCTGATTGTTCCGCAACGGTGGGCAATCCTTTTGGTAATGATTATCATCGCATTCCCAGTATTGTACTATCCTTTGTGGTGGTAAGGGAACAATGTTAGCTCCAGTGGCTGGTCCATGTGAGTTAACTTGCTGCTGTCTGCTATTTTTAGCATTTTGTTTTACAAATTTCAGAGTTTGTGGGTTCTTATTCAGGGGCTAATTCTTACCAAAAATTGTGTACTTACCAAAGGACTTCTTTTGATCAGTTCTTTTAATGTTCTTGCCCACAAGAGAGTTAGAATTCTTAAACTTAGATGGCTGTCTATTATTCTCAAACTCGTCTTGCCTTCTGGTGAGACTTTTACTTCTTTTCTGTTCGATGAGCATGCTCAACAATTGTAGCCAAGGTTTGCGGGTTTGTCTTGTTCACATTATGCATTAGTACCTTAAGTAAGCCCACCTTGAACTTTGTCACCTTAGTTGCTTCGTTCTGCATGTAATTTACATAACATAAAAGACCAAAAAACTTATTTTCATACTCAGCGACATACATGTTGCCTTGCTTCAGCAGCTGAAACTCAGTTAATTTCTGTTCTTTGTATGTAGCATTTAGAAATATTTTATAGAATTATCTCTCAAATGTTTTCCATGAGAGACTCGTAGGATCATATCCTTTGAGAGCACACAAGTGGTTCCACCATAAAGCTGCATCACCCACCAGTTGGAAGGTACCGATGTGAGCCTTAACATTGGAACTCATGTTGTGCAGAGTAAAATACCTCTGTAGATTAACTATCAATGCTTCAACAACATCCCTAGTTTTTCCTCCAGCAAAAGTAGGAGGGAGAAGCGTCTTCAACTCCTTAATGATAGGATCCACAACACCTTGATGTTCTGGTTGTTTCTCAGTTATCTCCATGCGATCTATTTCTTGTTGATTCTCACAGTGTCCCTCAAGGTTAACCAACCTTTGATCTTGAGCATCCATTTTTTCTTGGATGCCATGCAGTACAACTAGGATACCATTCATAAATTCTTCATTGCCTATCGGATTATTTTGATTGGCATCATTTTCAGCATTGGGGCTGTTCTCAACCACCGGAGGGGGTTCATTCCTTCTCTAGTTCATATTAACTCTTTGGCCACTTTTGCCTCTATGTGCCACATTGTTGACTAGTCCACCCCTACATGTTCGTGTTCTCACCGTCCTGAGATTCACAAATTGAGGTTTAGTTCACAAACATAAAACCCAAAGACCCCCAGAGTTATAACTGGGCTCTGATACACAATGTCATGACTCCAAAATCTGAACTCCAAAATTTCAAACTTTTGAGACTCTGATCTGCTATTATAGCAACTCTTGCTTTCATTCCAACAATGATGACGGATTTCCAAACAATTACTTAGTTTGTTGTTGTTTCAGAGTTTAAATCAGAGATGCGTGTGAATCTCATTAAAAAACCAACTAAAATTTTGGATTAAGGTTTTGACTTAGGTTTAACCAAAAAGCATTAAACATAGTAATTTAAAAGAAGAGGTAATCTCTTTGGAATGAGTCCGTAAAGATCCCCGCAAGATGGTCACCGTTCCTTTCCAGAATGATTATATCATTACCAGCGATTCAGGGTAGTACATTATTAACCATAATGACTATCTTGCACGCCCCCTCGGAGTTCAAGCACTCTCTGAATTGTGGAATATCACTATGCACGTGAGATCTCTTCATTATACATGTTATAAAAATTATAATTTCAAGGTACCAAGTTATATAATTGGAATATAACATCATATTTCATGTATGCATCTTTTTTAGATCTCTTTGAATTACATTTTGCTGAAATCTAAAGATTATTGCAAGCAATAATGGTTTACTGACTATTATTAATCCATTTGCAATCGACTTAGAGAAACCATTTACATATGATATGCAACCTCTTATTGTTCTAAGGTTATTAATTTCCATTACTTATTTGAAATAACTAAAATTGAGTTTTACATTATATACGCTCAAGTCACTATTCGTCTTCTCATATATAGACAATTCTGGATGTTATTCTTAAACATCATTAATTTTTATCCAACAACATTTATTTAAAGAGAATAAATTCAAACTCAATGTTGTACTGAATACCAACGATGTATTTCTTTATCAAAATTTCGATTAATAATTGTGGTTTAATACCAAAAGACTTGTCTGTCAACTCAGACCAACAAATTGCGAATATCATTTTACAACTAAAAGAATACCTTAATTAGTAAGTAATCTTCGGGCATTCCAGGATAACATTTAATGAAATTATATGACCATTAAAAGCTCTTATCACGATTTGCATCCCTGAATAGAGTTCACACTTGCAAGGGAATATATATGTGTGTGTGTGAGAGAATATATATAGAGTTCACCTAGCTAAAAGGGAATATATATATATATATATATATATATATATATATATGAGAATAGAGTTCACACTCGCAACTTTAAGTTCACATAATCTTACATTGGAACAAGAAGTTTTTGGCAATATTAATTCATTCGTTTAAGCACAAGAAATAATTTTTTTATACAAAAAGTACAACTCAGCCAACGTTACCCAGGTTCTTTTCTTTAACAGTCAACACATCAAAACAATCATTGACATTTTTTCTAGTGAAACAACACTAGAAAACCACACATAGAACTGAACATCTATATTGTCCCTCATTTGACAACGAAATGTTGCCTATTGTTTAATAGCAAAACACAACGAAGAATACAATAGTCCAATTTACCTGAGTTCAATATTTTCACCAATCATACAACTTACTCAACATTAACTTGCTAACATAGTTATATAACGATTTCGTTTTTCATTAACTAAACAGGTCCCAATTACCATTGCCACCTCTATTGAGCTGAATTCAATCAATGCCAAAGAACACAAATTCAATTACAAACATGTCAGACAAATGAAACCTTGCACAATACGTATCAAAATAGCATGCAGCCGTAGTATACCATTCAATTCAAATTCCATCACCATTTATCAATTAAATGCTGCTACTCCTTTGTAAGTGTTAGACAACAATCCAATGAACAAATCCACAAAGAAATACAGTCTTACACATATATGATCAAATTTGATGTAAGTATTCATGCTGGATACTCAAATAAGTCTACAGGAATGGCCCTTATAATAACATTCCATACAAGAATTTAACAATGAACTCCACAATTACCTTTTATAGATGGATTTGTTTAATAACATAATACTAAGACTGAACCACTTTTTAACCTTATTGACACTCGGCCAATGAAGTTAGAATTAAGGTAAAAGGATTTGCATGGTACAATAATATTAGAGCACAAAATACAATTACATGATATGCAAATATAAATATTGCAAGGAAATTATAGAAAACTACAATAATAATTTTATGCTTTTTCCTTCATTTTTCTGAATCAAACACAACGAACCGGTTGAGAATTCTTTTGTGTAATCACTGATTCGAGGGATAATGAGTAAGATGAGCCCAACCATTAGTGGTCCTTACCACCCCAACCATCAAACTCGAGATTGCATGAATTCCGTAAACAAGCATTCATTGGAATAAAGACATAAATGTAATTTAAACACAAATTGAGCTTAATTCCACCAATTGATGGGGTTTGATCAACACAATCACAACAAAGTCTCAACAAACAATCAAAGACTAAAATATAAAGCTTAACGACAATTCAATGTTTTCAAACCATTTTATCAAATTGTAATGGAAGCAAGACAACCACCGTTAGGGTTCCAATGGTGACAAAACCCGTCGAGCAAGCCCAACACACAGGATACTTGCAACCGTCCCCTTCCCACAAAACCCTCGCAAATAAAAGCTTCATATTATACCAAATAACAACTCAAAATGGAAGGAAATGTATTTTAACCTAATCTTAACCATTTAAAGCAAACAACATTGTCTACAAACAAGTTCCAAAGCACATTCAACTAGAAACCAAACACAAAACAACCGGCCATAATTACTGATAAGCAGAATAGGAAATGGGGGTTGAGTAGAACGTAGGGTTTTGCTCGACCCTCGTTCCCTTTTTCTTGCTCGAACTTAAACAAACCAAAGTTTTATTTATTTTTCCATTTTCCATTGTTAAGCAGATAAAAGTTCTCTCGAAACCAAGAGTGGTGGCCTACCTTTTAGAAAATGCCGTGATGAAAACTTGAGACCATTTTTCCCTCGTTTCTTTCCTTTTTCTTCTCATTGCTCGAGATCTTGTGTCTATTTCGACACAAAACTTATCTCTTTATCCACCCACCAAATATCCACAACAATGTTGCCATTAATGTTGGACATTATGGAAAATAAACAATAATGGCAAATGGCCCAGAGAGAAGGCGACTTTTGTGTAACACTATAATGCCCCATTTCTCGAACTAAGCGTAGCAGAGACCCCTAAGCCTATTTTATTTCCCGTATGTTAGAGGGGGAAAGAGAAGGGAAATAATTTAATAATATTGATTTAAGTTGTTTCCCAATGTCACTTAAATATTATAACTTAAAAAGAGGACATCTAAACCATATTATTAATTAGGTGGGGACAAAGGGTGCATTAATTATGAAGTCAAAAGGGAATCTAAAAAAATAAAGTGATTATTAATTATTTTTGGAGCAAAAAGGTGAATATTAAATTAAAAGTAATTTTAATTACTTTAAACTAGAAGGGACTCCCAAATAACCATGCTTCTACCTCATTTTATCTATTCATTTTTCTCTAACATCGTTGTTTGTCTATAGTCTATAGTTTATCTGAATTTATTTTTCAAGTTTTTCAGGACATTTTCTAGGCGTTGCAGCATCATGGCTTGTGCAGGTGGGTATAGAATCTTATCATTTCATATCTGATATTCGCAATGATGAGAATGAGAGGAACGTGGATGATCAAATTAAAAGGTTCAAAAGAAAAGTTCTGGGCACTACAGTTAGATGTGGAGTTTCTTTGTTATGTGCATCCGTTTGCGCTGGTCTAGGGGCAACACTTATCCGCCCGTCAACTGGGCAATGGATTGGTATGTCAACAGTTCACAAAATTGACATGCTTGGGTTTCTTGACTTGTTTTTGCTTTTTAATTGAATGCACAATAGATTTTTATTTCAGTCTCTAAAAATATTTATGAAAATGTAGGTTGTGCAATTGGAGATGCAGCTGGTCCAGTTATATGTGGATTCTTATTACAGAACCTTGACTAATTCAGTTTATTTAATCAATTTCACTATTTATATACCTAACTGCCTTTTGTTTTAGTTTTAGGCAAAATTAAGTACTAGACTTTGTCTTACGGATTCATGTTTCTTTTGTCTAGTTCTTGCTTCAGTTCTTTCAAGAAATGCACATCTGTGCATTATTGTAATCTGCCAATTATGTATGCATTTTGGCATTTTGACGGGATACTAATATTTCCAACAGTATCTTAACTCCTATGGAGAATTGGATGGACAATGTGGTTTCTATTTGTGATAATTAATGTAATCTGCCAATTATGTATTCATTTTGGCATTTTGACGGGATACTAATATTTCCAACTCTATCTTAACTCCTATGGAGAATTGGATGGACAATGTGGTTTCTAGTTGTGATAATTAATGACAGATTGAAAAGGGCCGGGTTGCAATATGTATTTGCCATTTTGTTAACAATTCGTAACCCTTTTCGTAGTCCTATTGATGTAAGGGCTCAAGGAGAACGAGTACAATAGAATTTAACATTAAATTGATAGAAAAGTTGATAATAACATGCTTTGCTAAAGTTTATAGTGGCCTCCACTTAGGCATATTACTCCTGAAATAAATTTATGGGGGAGGTTTGAATAGAGGACGCAGGTCTTTATAATATTTATAAGATAATTCCGTCACTATCTCAACTCCTATGGTTGATTGGATGCACAATGCGATTTGCAGTAATGCTATAATTAGTGACAATTTGAAAAGGGTTGGGATACAAAATATGTGTGAAATTTTGCTAACAATTGCTTATCCTTTTCATAGTCCTATTTATGTAAGGGCTCAAGGAGAATGAGCACAATGAAATGCAATGTTAATTTGATAAAATAGGCGATGATAATGTGTTTTGCAGAAGTTTATTGTGGCCTCCACTTTGGCTTATTGTGACTTCTGAAATAAATTTAGGGGGGAGGGGTTTGAATGGAGGATTTAGGTTTTTAAAGGAAATTTAGAATAATTAGAAATAAGACCCAGGTGCTCGTTTTTCTTTTCAATGCTTGCATTTTTTTTGCTGCTTGATACTTACATTGAAGAATGTAGTCCAAATAATTGCACACTAGGCAAAACTTTATTGTCTGATATTGCTAATTGGATTTGTTTCTATTTTTTTAAACAAAAATAAAAAAATATTTCCAATGTTTAAAAGTACTCATATATTAGCTCAATTTTATTGAAACGAGCTTGGCTTGTTGACACTTGCCAAAATTTATGAGTATTAACAGCAGTTTATATGTTATTTCTCATGGTTAAATTTATATTTCTTATTTTACAATGTAATACTTAAAAGTACTCAATTATATTAGCTCAATTTTATTGAAACGAGCTTGACTTAGTGATACTTGCCAAAATTTATGAGTATTAGCAGCAATTTATATGATATTTCTCATGGTTAATATTTACATTTCTTATTTTGCAATGTAAAGATTTGTCAGCAATCTTATAATTGGAAAACAAAGTTACACTCGTTAAAGTTCTTCCTTTGCCATTTTTCAAACTCAATCAATACGATGCTGATATTTTTCATGTTTTGGAAAAAAAATATAGATGGTAGGAATTTAATGCGGTGTGAAACTTGTATCTAGAAGATGTTGATCCTTACCTTATTTGTTGTTGATAGAAAAATATTACATTAATACAAGATGCTCATGCAGTTTTCAGAGCATATGCTAATTTGTTGAGAGTATAAAAATCCATACCTAGAGGGCATCAATGAACTTATTACTTTTGGTCACCAATCTCATTCAAAACAAATTGACTAGGATGCAAAATTCAGTCGTCAATGTTTGATCTATAAGCTTACCTTTGTGTCAGCTAAAAATATTTGTATAAGTTGTATAAAGAAGAATTTTGTTGTGTACCATCTAGAAGAGATTCTAAATCTATGATTATTGTCACTAAGATTCTGATTATAGATGTTTATTCATAATTCAAGCGATGGTTCTTTTCCAAAAACACTAAGGATTCTTCTCACCCTATCACCCTTTGTTCTGTTAATGCTTTAATCCCTTTTAGAAATACATCCAATTTCTCCTTAAAGATTAAGGTTAAAGCTATTTCAACTTTGCTAACTTTTTGTTTCTCGTGTTTATCTCTTAATAATCATTTCTTGCAATGGTTTTGTTAAAAGATAACTTTCTTTTTCCCTTGAATAGATAAAGGACAAACAATGTGTTTATAAGGTTAGCACCCAATGCAAACCCTAATCCAACAACTAGCAGTGTGCGATGATTATTATTTATGGTCTATAATTGTTGAAACTTGCACCATTATGTATGATTATGCAAACTTTGTGTTGAAGATCTGTCTCATATTCTTAATGAAAATTATTACTCTGAAATTAGGAGTAGCTCAATTTTTGTTTCCAAATAGTACATCATAACACCGCATGGATGTGATAACCATCATTAACGCTTAGGACTGCACATTATTAGTAGGGTTGCAAAGCCATAGTTGCAACAAATTCTTAAGGGGATAAGACTTTTTACTTTTTCTTCATTAAAACCTTTTTTTCCCTCAAAACAATGGTAAACTTGGTTTTGAATCATTTATTATTTAGACCTTATTGGTAATCATAATGTCTTAATCGATTATTTTGACATAAATTAAAAGACCACCTACTAAATCACCCAATAAATTATTCAAAATGCAGCCAACTATTGGAAGACAAATAACCCTTGATTTTGGTGGTTATTTAGTGTAACCTTCATACAATCAATGTTGCTTATACAAAGGGCATGTCATAATCTAAAACACAAACCAATGGAAAATAATTAAGGAAATTGGTGACTTAACATGAGGCATTTAGTTTTTTTATAAAAAAAGTAACTATACAATATTATAAAAAAAAAACTATGTAAATGTGATAATAGTGATTTTTTCAAATATCTTTTTTAATACAAAGAGAAATAGTTAAAGTGGTTGAAATAACTATTAACTTCTTGTATTGCAATTGCTCTTTATATTAAAAGTGCATTCAAATTAAAATACGAACCCAAAATCTTTGGGTACACTGGACACACTCCAGAACATTTTACAAATTAAACAAGGTAGAAATATATTTCATCAATTAATTATTAAGTGTCCCTAACTTAAGCCCAACTTTTATGTGGTGGTTGTTTACCAATTTAGGGTACAATAAAATTCTAACAAACCCACATGTAGAATAATAATGGTTAGCTTAACCCCAACTTTTATGTAGTGATTGTTTACCAATTTAAGGTGCAATAAAATTCTAACAAACCAACATGTAGAATTATAGTGGTTTCTCTTATTGCATGATTTATAGGTTGAAGATTCCAACCCTACCCAGATTGCAACTTCTTTTGCCACAATTAACCATGGTGGTTTGAGAAGATTCCTCAATGTATGTAAGGCCAAAGTACATTGGCATCATATTTGTCTTGTGGGGTTTTTGAATCCCTCAATTGTCTTTGCCATGGTGGTTTGAAAATATTCCTGGGTGTATGTAAGGCCAAAGCTATTTGGCCTCATATTTGACTTAAAAGGTTTCTGAATTTCTCGACCATCTTTGCCATGGTGGTTTGAAAATATTGTATCTAAGTCCAATATTTTTTGGCTTCATATTTGCCTTAAAAAGTTTTTGAAATCCTTGATTGTCTTTGCCAATGCCTCACAAGTGTATACCATTTTATTGAACAATTGAAACAAAAACTCCTTTGACGTGTTTTTAAAAAATTACCAAATGAAATTGATGGATAATTAGGGTGTTAAAAATCATAAAGGTTCGGGTATCTTTTGTTGAAGTCTACTTTGTTTGAAACTCTTCACATTCTATCTATAAATTGATCAATATTTCTTCCCTAGTACCCAATTTTTAATGAAGCTTCTACAGTACTTGGTTGCATCTTTTCTCTACTCAATGAAATAGTTTGACAACAGGGTTTTCGAATTGTGTAATATTCTTTTGCATTTCTATAATTTTCTCTATAGTAAGACTACAGTTGCATTGGTTCTCATCACTTAGATATTGATTTTCTTCTAAAAGTGATTAGTGCTTGATCTATGGTGTTGAAAGTGGATTTGCAATTTGGTGTTGATCAAAGGGCACAATCTTCTAGGTGTCGATTAAAGATATTTTTATGAGCCACCTTTGGTCTTATGTGATCGCATAAGGAAATGACAACACAACAGTCGTTGGATTGATAGACATTTTATCATTTCCATAAACAGTTGACCTAACAAATGATCACAAACATCTATGAGCAGTAAGTCATAAAGTACTTCATTCCAAAATAACTTGATTGTGTATGAAGATGACACTAGAGGCTCACACACACTCATATACATATACATACCTACATATATATACATACACACATGCATACAGATACATATATATGTGTATGTATGTATATATTTATACCTTGAATGACCCAATTAGCTGTGTATTTTTGAGGGTGAGGTGTCGTCAGTGGATTCAACCCCCTAATGACATTTGTTGAAATCAAATTATTTTGACTACCATTATCCATGATGAAAGTGTCGATATCTCCACCCATAACTATGATTGGAAGGGGTGCTCAACCTTCTCTGACTCTATGTGGAAAGCTTGGGTCTTGACAACAAAGCAATAGGGATTGACCTCTATGATATGCTTCCCTTTGTAAAACATGAGTTGTGCCAATGTTGGTGTGGGAGATGGTGTTAGTGTTGGAGTTAGGACTAGGGTCTACACCTCGACTAGTAATTATTGTCTACCACAATATTCTCCATCTAAGTGCAACTTACTCATGAAGACATTTGCTGTTAGGTTGTGGAGCTAAAAGCTTCAACCTTTGCAAACTGAGGAACAGATGGTTGCTGAGTTCTACAGGAACCGGCGTCGGCATCAGGACCGACGTCGGCAGAGTCCAGTGCAGAAGGCCACCGGCGACGGCAGGAAGTCGGCCGACGTCGGCAGAACCAGACAAGCAGGGACCGACGTCGGTCGCCTGTGTGTTCTAGAACTGCTCGTTTCACGGACAGTTAGTTAAGTGAACAAAGAGTTTGCATGTTGAGACCAGTTAGAGTCTTGTGCTGCGAGGACTATTGTCTAAATTAAGAGTCTAAGTTATTGTTTGAGTTAGAGATCTATTTATAGACCCATTGGCATGTATTGTATAAGGCATGAGATAGAAAGGAAGAGTTCCTTCTAGTTGTAAGATCTGTGAGTTGCAGGTTGTTGCAAGCTCATTGGGGATCTACATGTAAGTTTGGTCTTTGAATTGCAGGTTGCAGGTTCATGAGAGATCAGCTTGAAGTGCTATAGAGTGCTTGATGTACCGGCAGGGTTATTACTGACTGGTTGGTGAGGTGAACACCAATTCTGTGTGTGAGTTGGTTGTTGGGACCGTTTTTTTTTTGTGTAGGAGAGTGTGTGTGAGAAGAATTACTGAACACTTGAGGTGTGGCGAATCTCTGTAAGGTGAAAGAGTGTGGCGGCTCTTTGTTGTATTCTTTTCTGTTAGTGTTAATACAAGATAGTGTATTGTCTCTCATATTCTGTGCTATTGGTGAATTCTAGTTACTTGTGTTTCTGGTTATTTCCGCATATTCAATTGCTTATACTTGGTAATCATACTGTGCTTTTTCTGAGAAGCAAGATCCCAACTAGTGGCATCAGAGCATGTTTGTTGTTCTAGATTCCTGTCAACTGGTATCAGAGCCTTGGTTGTAAGTTCTTAAGCTTGATACCATCAATCGGTATTAGAGCTTTTGGTTGGGATACTAACAGATTGGTGTAGATCTGGGTAGTGTGTTTTGATTACAGGTTACTCACAGGTTTCTGTTTGAGTGGGAGTTGAGCAATGACAGAAAGTAGTCAACTACGAATGGAGAAGTTCAATGGCAAGAACTACCAATTATGGAGGATGCAGATTGAGGACTATCTGTATCAGAAAGATTTGTACTTACCGTTGGGTGGGGTTGCTAGCAAACCCTTGGATATGAAAGATGAAGAATGGGAGGTTCTTGATCGGAAGGCTCTGGGATCTGTTAGATTGAGTCTTGCATCATCTGTGATTTCCAGCTTATCACAGTGTAAGACAACGGTGGAGTTGATGGAATCTTTGGCAAATTTATATGAAAAACCCTCAGCTTCGAATAAGGTATTTCTTATGAAGCGTTTATTTAATTTGCAAATGTTGGAAGGTGGATCTGTTCATAGCCATCTTAGTGATTTCCATGGTTTGGTAAACCAGTTAAGTTCAGTCAATATTGTATTTGATGATGAAATAAGAGCTCTCTTAATCTTGTGTTCATTACCTGAAAGTTGGGAAGGTATGGTAATGGCAGTTTCTAACACTGTGTCTCCTTCAAAAGTCTTAAAAGTGGATGATATTGTGAGTGTAATCTTGAACGAAGAGATACGCAGGAAAAGCACAGGTGAATCATCTGGAGATGCTTTGAGTGTTGAAGGAAGAGGAAGGCCAAGAGAGAAGATAGAGCGTGGGAGATCAAGGTCGAAGACGGGCAAGAGATCCAAGTCCAGGTATGGCAGAATAACCTGCTGGAAATGTGGAAAGCAAGGGCACTTAAAGAGAGATTGCAGATCGGGTACAGATCAGCATGAAGAACATGAAGAAGAAGCAGATGCTGCAGGTTACATTGCACAGGATGCTCTGGTATGTTCTTTGGATAAAGTAGAATCTTGGGTATTAGATTCTGGTGCCTCTTTTCATGCATCCCCACATAGGGAATTTTTTCATGAGTATGTCCAGGGAGATTTTGGAGAAATTTGTGTAGGGGATGGTAAGTCTTGTCAGATTGTTGGCAAAGGCAAAGTGAAGCTGAAACTGCAGACAGGTAACACATGGGTGTTAAAGGAGGTCATGCACGTCCCAGTTCTGAAGCGGAATCTGATTTCTGTTAGAAGTTTGGGTGAAGAGGGTTGCACAGTAACTCTCACAGCGGACTCTTGGAAGGTTACCAAGGGTACACTTGTTATAGCTAGAGGTAAGAAAGTGGGTACGCTTTATCTATCTACTTGTTTTACTGATTCTTCTTCTGGGTTATCTACTTCAGCTGTAGATTCAGAGATGTGGCTTGATAGGCTTGGTCACATAGATATGAAGGAGATGCTGGTTCTTGAGTCAAAGGATATGCTTTCGGATTTGGAAGGCATGGATCGTGGTTTCTATATGCAGAAGAAAAAGGTGAGATTTCTTGAGGAATCCGATGTTAGTGACAAGAACGGGAAAGCCTTGGTTTTCAAGGAGAAAGTGACGGACAGAGTTCAGCACAAGGTGCAGGGGAATTCTAAGCAGGGCAAGGGTGTTTTGGACAAGGGTTTGATCCAAAAGGAGCTCGCGGGAAAAAGTCAGGTCTCACAAGAAAAACACAGAGACCGACGTCGGCAGGAAAACTGGCGTCGGTGTCTGGACAGGGACCGATGTCGGCTATGTGCAGCCCGACGTCGGTGACTCGGGGCAGACAGAGACCGGCGTCGGCCAGGGGAAAACGACGTCGGCGGAGAGGCAGTCGCAGGGAACCGACATCGATCGGCTATAGACTGAGATGTGACCGGCATCGGTCACTGAGACGAATTTTGGGTGGACAGCAAGCTGTCATGGAGTCTCAAGCGCCCATATGGAGGACTGAAGGTGTAAGTAAGTTCTTAAATTCGTCATTTCCCTTCTTTACACTACTTGTTGCTCACTTATGGCATAGGACCAAGGAGTTATTGAAGAAGCAGAACAAGTAGATCCAAAAAACAGTGGGAGCTAGGCTTGAATGAGGATGTGATTCCTTGGAGGAGAACCAAACAGGTGTTTTGGGTAGTGTTGCCAGCTGGAAGTAAGCACTGAAAGATGAATGGATGTTAAGGATGAAGAAGAGCGGAAATAGATACGTGAGATGGAAGATCAGGGTATTTGATCTTGTATTAGCTGCAGGGCAATGGAGGTTTGTTCATTGTGTTTCTCTTTACCAGGTTGGATAGTACTAGCTACACTATCCTATTTTCTGTATGATGTGCTTGTTGCAGGTTTACATATACAGGTATTGCTGAACTAAAGGTAAAGCTAGTTCAGGGGTTTGTCATGGAGAATCTGGGAGCAGCAAGATTCTTTGGCAAGAGTGTGTTCTAGAGACATGGTAGGTCATTTGTTGACTTTGTTTCAGGATGATTGTGTGGAACCGGTTAGCACACCGATGGTTAGACAGTTCATAGAACAGGTGTCTTGATTCACATAATGAGGTTGAGTGCATGGTATGTACTAAACCTGAGTTTTCCCAAGCAGTGGGAGTTGTCACAAGTTAGGAGCCAATCCGGGAGAGAACCATTGGAGGTCAGTTCAGTGGATTCTTACAGGGACTAGTAGCAGGTGCACATGCTATGCAAGTTCAGGCTTATTTCTACATGGTTGTAGATGTGGATGTGGCAGGTAATTTGGATGACAGGTTTTGCACCACGGATTTTGTGGTGGTTGGTCTTCAAGGATGATTTTGAAGATGGATACATAGCCAAGGTAACAAACTAGACGGTGTACAGGTACATGTACAGGTTGCAGCTGTTTATCTCCAAGTGGGAGATTGTTAGGTTGTGGAGCTAAAAGCTTCAACCTTTGCAAACTGAGGAACAGATGGTTGCTGAGTTCTACAGGAACCGGCGTCGGCATCAGGACCGACGTCGACAGAGTCCAGTGCAGAAGGCCACCGGCGACGGCAGGAAGTCGGTCGACGTCGGCAGAACCAGACAAGCAGGGACCGACGTCGGTCGCCTGTGTGTTCTAGAACTGCTCGTTTCACGGACAGTTAGTTAAGTGAACAAAGAGTTTGCATGTTGAGACCAGTTAGAGTCTTGTGCTGCGAGGACTATTGTCTAAATTAAGAGTCTAAGTTATTGTTTGAGTTAGAGATCTATTTATAGACCCATTGGCATGTATTGTATAAGGCATGAGATAGAAAGGAAGAGTTCCTTCTAGTTGTAAGATCTGTGAGTTGCAGGTTGTTGCAAGCTCATTGGGGATCTACATGTAAGTTTGGTCTTTGAATTGCAGGTTGCAGGTTCATGAGAGATCAGCTTGAAGTGCTATAGAGTGCTTGATGTACCGGCAGGGTTATTACTGACTGGTTGGTGAGGTGAACACCAATTCTGTGTGTGAGTTGGTTGTTGGGACCGTTTTTTTTTTTGTGTAGGAGAGTGTGTGTGAGAAGAATTACTGAACACTTGAGGTGTGGCGAATCTCTGTAAGGTGAAAGAGTGTGGCGGCTCTTTGTTGTATTCTTTTCTGTTAGTGTTAATACAAGATAGTGTATTGTCTCTCATATTCTGTGCTATTGGTGAATTCTAGTTACTTGTGTTTCTGGTTATTTCCGCATATTCAATTGCTTATACTTGGTAATCATACTGTGCTTTTTCTGAGAAGCAAGATCCCAACTAGTGGCATCAGAGCATGTTTGTTGTTCTAGATTCCTGTCATTTGCAACACTTGCCCATATCTTTCTATGGATTCTTATCTGGGGAAGCCTTGTTCAAAAAATGCTTTGATTGATGGCACTACCATTTTGAGTACTTTATACATTGCTTATAGTTAGAATTTTTGCTAGTATTTTTAGAAGTAGATTATTCAATCTTGATTGGATACTAATAAGCTTCTCCCAATATCTTGACCTCCAAGAATTCCATTTCAAATGTAGAACTATAAACCACTACAATGTTTGAGAACATTGTGTATATCACTGCCATGTATATGAACTTTTTTGTAGAAGTCATGGAATGCATCAATATAATCTTGCATTATTTTTTATTATCCCTCACACAATTGTTGCAACTTATGTACAAGCTAGTTATCATAGTCCTTTAGAGAGAAGTACTCCACTCTAGTGTAATTCACAAAGACTTTTCAAGTTTTTACTGAAGCATCATTCTTGTCGAGCATTTAATTATTTTCGTCTTCATCCTCCTCTTGGTTGGTTTGAAAATAATATGTTTCCCACCATTTTTTTGACATGGGAACAAATTTTAAAAGCAGAGAAATATGATTCCAATTGTGCAAGCCATTTTTCTTGTTCATATACATTGGTTTTGCATTAAAAAAAGGATGTAAAAATTCAATTGTACCTTAAAATGGCATAAAACTCTTGAAGGGTTTGCTTGACAAAGAGGTGGATTCCTCGAGAATGATTTGTCAAGAACATTGGCAAATATTTCCACCATCTCCCTCCTCTTCTTTTCGAGGGCTTTGTTGAGAAACAACTTATAAGCATTTCCTCTTCACTCTTTGTTTTTCATCCAAGATCATTTTAACTTAGAAGAAATATAATACAAGGAATTTCATCTACGGAAATTGTACTTGCTATATCTTAACCTTGTTTGATTGGACAATATACATATATGAAACAAATCATTTTGATGCAACAAATTTGGATTTGATTGGTGATCCAATGGACAACACACTAACTTCATGTATAATATTAATGTGTTAAGAACCAAAGCAAAATAACTAGATGAATCTTATAACCATAGGGTAGGTACACAAAGTTGGGGGACAAAAATCGGTCTACTTGTGGACATGTTTTTCTTAAAAATTGAGAAATTTGAACTTCAAAAGATAATTTGAGATAGCTACAATCAAAATTAGAGGATGGTGTAAGGACACAAATTGTAGCATTTTGAGTCTAGTTTCTAAAACACTATTTAAAAAAAAATGGTTAAGTATAAGTAGTGTTGGGATCAACAAGGCTTAGGTACCAAAAACTAAAGCATAGCTTTGATACCAGTGGTTTGGAAAGACATAGATTCCTATATGTGCAAATAAATTAAATTACGAAAAGAAAATACAAGCTACAAAAAAAAACATAAATAGGAGAGACAAACCATAACACTAGATATACTTAGAAACCCTACTAAACCAAATTGAGAAAAAACATGGGGAAAAGGCAACATCTAAACTTCATTCCATGATTAAAAATCTCTCTTACATAACTCCTCTTAGCAACTTATTTTAGTGCTAACAACAAACACTCAGGTGAGCAAAGCTTACAAACAAGCTTTCCATGCTCTAACCTCCAAGATGCAACATACAACTCTTACAATGCTAACATCCATAACATCCAAGGGAGCTTCAATAACATATACCTATATCTCCATGAGCTGAGCTAATAAGTCTCCAAGCTCCATCCAAGGATCCACTCTATGCACCTAGGTGAGCTAAACACAATAGCCTTCAAAGGCTCTAACCCCCAACCTACATGTGATGCTTACAACCCAAGCATCTAGGTGAGTTATGCATGCAAGCCTTTCAACTCGAACCTCCTATTATGCAAGCACAAGCTTGAAAGGATCCTTACATGATCCATTAAATAGATGATATGACAAATAGAAGAACATAATGCTTTAATAACATTATACATCAAAGAGAAAGAGAGAGTGGCAGAAATTTGACCCATTTAAGTGGGGAGCACTATTGATGAATAGGGAACCATGTTCCCCACTTTACCAAGTCAAACATTTGAATGGCATCTCATGATACCCACTTGACCACTCCCATGTGCACTCGAAAGTGCTACGTCCCACTTAGTGGGGTGAATAGTGACCAAATAGTAAAAGATGCTTGTCTCCATGTACAAGGTTAACAAAGTAGCTCCACTATTTGGACAAGATTCCAAGCCACCCATGTGACTCCAAAAAATGCATCCCACACACATGTGAGAGCAAATCATCAATGAGAATCATCTTGTCTCCTTCCTATGTGCTCAAAAGGGAATCTAATCTCCTTTTGAATTTCCACACATGTGACTCATGGGACCACCAAAAATGGCATCCCATAACATGACCTTGCACTCATAACCTCCTAGACAAGCCCTTGTGACACACCAAGGATAAGGCCCATGTCCTCAAGTGGAGTGCTATGCCCCACACTTGTCACATCCTCATGATCACACTTGGGACCCACCATGGGCCCCACTGTCACATCACCATCCTGCCACATCACCTGTATACCATGTCATCTACATGCCACATCATGCACACCTACATACCACATCACTCGTATGCCATGTCACCATGAATAGTGTCTATAAATAGTAATCATGAATAGCACTTCATGAATAGTGACCTATGAATAGTGGCTTCACAACCAACAATCTCTCACTTGAAGTCATATACATAGGACTTTTAAACACCTGTGCCTTTTATCAATTAGCTACCACCCAACTGCTATCCATGCCAATGCCCACTACTATTCCACACAAGCCCAATAGAAGTTTAATGCATTACAAAACTTCTCTACCCTGATCAATTTTTTCAACATTTGCATGCCTACTATAGATTTACAATAACCGAAATGACTCCCACTTCACCACAGACCCAATCCTCTATCTAGGATTCTGTCATGAATTGCTCACAACTCCCACTACTTATAAGTATCTAGTTTAGTACACACCATGGCTCATGAGGCTTATCCTACTCCTGATGAATATAATACACATGACAACCATGTCTTCCCATCCAACTTAGAACATTCTGGAAGACAACTCATAACTTAAAGAAGTGGGATACTTGAATTTCTTACTTCCATGTCTAATGTACATTTCCATCCTTGATTTGCTCTTCCAATCACCTTCATTACATCCTAATCACCTGAGTCATCACATGGTGATCATGTTGGGCCCTATAGCCAACAAGCCATCAAACATAACAACTATTGCTAAACCGTGGCTCTCCATGAAGGTACTGATGTAATCCATCCACACATCCACTTCAGCCTATACAATCTTCAATCCACAAACCAGTAACTCTTTGCCTCAACCATGTAGCCCTCTTAGCTACTCCATCTCATCACGAGATCACCATATAGAAATTATGCTTTTGTATCTCACTGCTCTAACCATGAATAATAACAAGTGCATACCACACTCTCGATAGTAGTTTACAAATGGAGAGAAGAACCCATAGAAGTCAACACCTGACTTCTACATGTAGTAAACTGCTACCCACCATGATCAACATGGTATCCATAAAAAGTTCTTAGGAAGTCATTGCACTACTTAGTGCATCACAACACCTACCAAGTTTTTGAGCCCCAAAGATATAGTCAAGCTGCATCCTTCTCTATCACATGTTAAATGAAAACTCATATGTAGAGTTACTCTCTGCATCAATTCACTTGGTTACTCATGTCCGCTACACTATAGTTTTTATAACTACTCGCTTCTGCTACACTACAACCACTGAGCACTTCAGTCAATGCATCTCTGAGTCTCTAAAAGATTCAACATGCATACACCCTAAATTGGTCAAGCAATCACACATATCATGTCTTTTCACAGTCCTTTCATAGGAGACTACGATTGGAGAATATGACCCTTGTTCACATTTAGCCATGTCTTTTGTTTTACTTATCTAGGCCCTTTTATATACTTGAGTCATCTTTTTTGCTTATTACTAGTCATCCATAGCCTTCCAAATGGTCATTCTAGTTTAGCCAAACTCTATTTCCCATGCTTTGTTATGGTGTGGAGCTAAAAGCTTCAACTGTTTGCAGACACTAGAAGGAAAGATGCTGAACAACCAGAGGAACCGGCATCGACAGCATGACCGACATCGGTCACAAACAGTGGAGAAGGAAACTGGCGACGATAGGGAGTCGACTGACGTCGGCAACACCAGACAAACAGGGACCGGCGTCGGTCGCCTGTGAGGTCCAGAACTGTTCGTTGCACGAACAGTTAGTTAGTTGAACCGAGTGTTTGCATGTTAAGGGGCTAATTTAAGTCGCGGGCTGTGTGTCTAATTTTAGTAGTTAGATCTCTATTTTTGTAAGCATGGGATCTTATTTATAGACCCATAAGGCATGTATTTTAATTATTCTAAGGCAAGTAAAAGCATTGAAGGTAGCAAGGTCAAGGAGATCTACAGGTGTAAGGTCAAAGAGATCAGCTGAAGCATTCAAGGAGGGATAGCAACTCAGGCTTTAGAGTTGTGTTGAGCAAGAGAGAGAGGGAAGAAGGTCTTGAGGTGTGGCAAGCCTTTGAGGTGGAGGAAGAAGTGGCATCTTCCTTATTGTATTTTATTCTAGTAGTATTTAATACAAGAGTGTGTATTGTCTCTCAAATTTCGTGTTGTCTCAAGTTTCTAGCTACTTTATCATTCTGGTATAATTCCGTGTTTAATTGCATATAAGAAAGCAATCAATTGTGCTCTAATTGGTAGAGCTACAGATCCCATGACAAGTGGTATCAGAGCTACGGTTTGCAGGAAGCAGGGTATTGTTTTTTGATTACAAGTCATTCACAGGGTTTTCTGATTGAGTGGGAGTTCAGCAATGGCAGAAGAAAGCAGGCTACGAATGGAGAAGTTTAACGACAAGAATTATCAACACTAGAGGATGCAGATTGAGGACTATCTGTATCAGAAGGATCTGTACTTACCGTTGGGTGGGGTTGCATGCAAGCCCACAGATATGAAGGATGAAGAATGGAATGTTCTTGATCGGAAGGCTCTCGATTCCATAAGGTTGAGCCTTGCATCATCTGTGATTTCTAGCTTATCACAGTGCAAGATAATGGAAGAGTTGATAAAGTCCTTGGCAAATTTATACGAAAAGCCCTCGGCTTCTAACAAGGTATACCTTATGAAGCAACTATTTACTTTGCAAATGCAGGAAGGTGGATCGGTACATACTCATCTCAGTGATTTCCATGGTTTGGTAAACCAATTAGCTTCAGTCAATATTGTTTTTGATGATGAGGTAAAGGCTCTCTTGATTTTATGTTCTTTGCCTGAAAGTTGGGACGGTATGGTTATGGCAGTAAGTAATTCTGCATCTGCTTCTAAAATCTTAAAAGTTGATGATGTTGTGAGTGTGATATTGAATGAAGAAATACGCAGGAGAAGCACAGGTGAATCATCAGGGAATGCTCTAAGTGCAGAAAGCAGGGAAAGGCAAAGGGAGAAGGTTGAGTAAGGGAAATCAAGGTCGGGAAGGAGATCCGAGTCCAAAGGTATTACCTGCTAGTTTTGTGGAAAGAAAGGACATACAAAAGAGTGTTGGTTGAGAGATAAAGAAAATCAACATGCAGGTATGGAAGAAGCAAAGGATGCAAATATTGTGATGCAGGATGCTCTCATACTTTCTTCAGATAGTCAGGTAGGATCATGGATCTTAGATTCTGGTTCATCTTTTCATGCATCCCCAAACAGAGATTTGTTCTACGAGTATGAACAGGGAGACTTTGGAGTTCTTTATTTAGGGGATGGTACGCCTTGTCAGATAGTTGGAAAAGGAAAAGTGCAGCTGAGATTGCAGATTGACAACATGTGGGTGTTGAAAGAGGTCATGCATGTTCCAATTCTGAAGTAGAGTCTGATTTCTGTAGGAAGGTTGGGAGATGAGGGATGCACAATAACCCTCACAGCAGATTCTTGGAAGGTTACCAAGGGAGCACTTGTTCTAGCAAGAGGTAAGAAAGTAGATACTCTTTATCTGTCTACTTGTATTACTGATTCCACTTCTAGTGTAGATTTGAAGATGTGGCCTAATAGGCTTGGTCACAAGAACAGGAAGGGAATGGAAGTTCTTGATTCAAAAGGTATGCATTCAAATTTGGAAAGTATAAATACAGTTCATTGCAGAAGAGGAAATTTGATGCTTTTGACAGGAACAAAGAAGCCTTGGTGTTTATGGAGGAGATGAAGGACAGAGATCAGTCACAGGGGCTGAATAAGTCTGAGCAGGGCAGCATGGATAGAGGTTTGATCCAAGAAGAGCTCGCGGATGAAAATTTCATCACTTACAGGAACACACAGACACCGATGTCGGTAGCTTGGCACCGACGTCAGTCATCCAGATACCGACATCGGTCATGTGCAGACCAGCAGGGTCGGTAGGTCGGACAGGAGAAGTCTGACGTCAGTCATAAGATCGACGTTGGCAGGAGGGACACCGGCGTCGGCCAGGGAAATGACGTTGGCAGTCAGGGTCAGTGCAGAGAACCGACATCGATTGGGAGCAGACTGGGAGATGGCCTAGATCGGTCACTGGAACGGATGTTGGGTGAATTACTAAGTCTCAAACACCCATGTGGAGGTCAGGAAAGGTATGTGAACCTCATATTCGTTGTTCACCTTCTTTATATTGCTTATTGATAGTCACGAACTAGGAAGATGGAAGAAGCAATGTAGGTAGAATCCAGAAACAGTGGGAGCTTGGCATGGATGAGGAGTGTGAGTCCTTGGAGAACCAAACAGGTATTTGTTGGTAGTGTTGTCAGCTGAAAGGAAGCACTGGATAGAGGGATGGATTCCTGTTTTAGAGAAGAGAGTGGATGGACACATGAGACAGAAGGCTATGGTATATGGTCTTGATTATGCTGCAGAACAATGGAGGTTTGCCATTGTATTTTATCTTTACCAGGTTGGATAATATTAGCTACATTATCCTGTTACTGTATTGTGTTACTTGTTGCAGGGTTTCATATACAGGGAGTTTTTTGAGCTAAGGGTAGAGTTGGTTCAGAAGTATGTCATGGAGAATTTGGGAGCAGCAAAATTCTTGTGGCATAAGATACAGGTATTGCATCACAGGTTTGCGTGGTGGTTGGTCTTCAAGAGTGACATTGAAAAGGGATACAGAGCCTAAGGAACAAAATAGATGGTGTATAGGTACAGGTACAAGTTACAGCTATTTATCTCCAAGTGGGAGATTGTTGTGGTGTGGAGCTAAAAGCTTCAACTGTTTGCAGACACTAGAAGGAAGGATGCTGAAGAACCAGAGGAACCGGCGTTGGCAGCATGACCGACATCGATCACAGACAGTGGAGAAGGAAATCGGCGACGGCAGGGAGTCAGCCGACATCGACAGCACCAGACAAACAGGGACCAGCGTCGGTCGCTTGTGCGGTCCAGAACTGTTCGTTGCACGAACAGTTAGTTAGTTGAACTGAGTGTTTGCATGCTAAGGGGCTAATTTAAGTCGTAGGCTGTGTCTAATTTTAGTAGTTAGATCTCTATTTTTGTAAGCATGGGATCTTATTTATAGACCCATAAGGCATGTATTGTAAGTATTCTAAGGCAAGTAAAAGCATTGAAGCTAGCAAGGTCAAGGAGATCTACAGGTGTAAGGTCAAGGAGATCAGTTGAAGCATTCAAGGAGGGATAGCAACTCAGGCTTTAGAGTTGTGTTGAGCAAGAGAGAGAGGGAAGAAGGTCTTGAGGTGTGGCAAGCCTTTGAGGTGGAGGAAGAAGTGGCATCTTCCTTATTGTATTTTCTTCTAGTAGTATTTAATACAAGAGTGTGTATTGTCTCTCAAATTCCTTGTTGTCTCAAGTTTCTAGCTACTTTATCATTCTGGTATAATTCCGTGTTTAATTGCATATAAGAAAGTAATCAATTGTGCTCTAATTGGTAGAGCTACAGATCCCCTGACATGCTTACTTCATCCTCTTGGATCCTAAGCTTATAGGATAGGAGCATTGGGGTTGGATTATAGCGCTGGACCCTAGGGTGTCTCATTTTTAGCACTTCTATCTAATGGCATTTTGAGCTCTAACAGTTAGGTTTTCTCACTTCATGAGTCCCTAATCCTTCTTAGCTTCATCCTTAAGTTTTGTTTGTCTTTCTAATGTCAGCCAAATGTGAATTAAAGCTCCTAAATTCAAACAAAACATCTCTTATATAAATGACTTCACAAGGCATTTTATATTTGGCACTTACTACTTTGGCACATGACATAATTAAAAATTAGTCAATAGTATACCTCAACATTCTGCATCACACATAGACTTGCATGCTTGATCAAGGAAGGGCCTAGGCAAAAGTTCCTTTTTGTATTTATTGTGTGCATTGAGTATGCACATTCCCTAAGGGAGAACTATATTTGATCTGAGACCCTAGCTTGAGGGTTAATGTATGTAGCGATTAGGACAACAGAGGTTCTAGATCGTGCGATCATTCTTTCCCTAACCTAGTTTTTTCCACTTTTATTTTTGATATATTTGTTGTTTCATGTGTGTAGATGGATCCATGATTTTTAAGATTAAAACAAATCTACAAGGAGCTCTATTGACACTCAACATTTGAAATTTCACAAGCAGGATCACACAGACAATGAACAAAATCTAGAAAACTCAGACCTTTGTGACTAGTTTAGACAATAGTGATAGGACCAAGACTATAACACCGAACCCCAAAGTATCCTATTTTTGGTGCTCTTGTCCTTTCATTGAATGAAATATAGATCCATATTCCTGACATCTTCCCAGTCCTGCACCACAATTTATAGATCCTAAATCATTCATTTCATCATGTTTTTTAGATGAGTTTACTTCTTTTTCTATGTAATTGATTTTGAGTAAATTGATGTAAATCTATATTTTACTGTATTTAACTATATTTTCCCCTTTAATCTAGACCCTTTATTGTTTAGGAACTAAACACTAGTTTCCCAAAAATAATAAAACATTTGATGAACCTAACTTACTTCGAATAAAATCTAAAACCCTAGGTACCCTTAGGGTTTTTTCTTCACATCTTGTGCAAAAATTCAATTTCAAATTTTTGATTTTTGTATAAATTTTTGTGCATTAATTCTATTGAAATATTGTTTTAAAATTTAAATTACTGTGATAATTTTAAATTTTTTTAAAACCCCAACCCAAAACCCTAGATTTCCAAACTATGTCCTCAAACCCTAAGCCTCCCTCACAATTTTTAGAAAAATATTTTGGAATTTTTGAAAATTATTTGGAGTGTCAAAAATATTTTCAAAATCTCAATATTAGTAGTTATTTTATGTAAAAATTCAAAATTCAAATTTTTGATTTTTGTATAAAATTTTGTGCATTTATCTTATTCAAATTTATTTTAGAATTTAAATTATTGCTATAATTTTCAAAAATTCTAAAACCCCAACCCAAAACCCTAGATTTCCAAACTAGGTCCTCAAACCCTAAGCCTCCATCTCTTACAATTTTTAGAAAAATATTTTGTAATTTTTGCAAATTGTTTGGAGTGTCAAAAATACTTTCAAAATCTCAATATTAATAGTTATTTTGTGCAAAAATTCAAAATTCAAAATTCTGATTTTTGTATAAATTTTTGTGCATTTATCTTATTCAAATTTATTTTATAATTTAAATTATTTCCATAATTTTTAAAAATTCTAAAACTCCAACCTAAAACCCTAGAGTTCCAAACTAGGTCCTAAAACCCCAAGCCTTGCAATTTTTTAATATATATATATATATATATATATATATATATATATATATATATATATATATATATATATATATATATATATATATATATATATTCAAATTGTTTAGAGTGCCAAAAATATTTTCAAAATCTCTATGTTGGTAGTTATTATTGCATTTATTTTCTTAATATTAATTTTACATATTCTCTTTGGTAAAAAAAATAACATGGCCATTAAGGCACTTCTTCCCTCTCATCTCATAGATCAATTTCTATTTTTTTCTCATAATTATGATAATGAATGGGCAAATTTGCAAATTTGCACATTAGCTAAAAATGTGGAAAATGATTTCATTTACAATGAAGATAATTAGTATTGTTGTAATGAGGAATATGATGATACATGTAAAAGTGAAAGTGAAAAAAATTAGATGCATCTTCTCTCTCTTAAACCTATCCCTTTGATTCCCTCTTCTAAATAAAATAGTTTTGATAAATGCAAAAGATACTTTTCGCCTCATTCTCCTATGCACAATGCACCAAATGAACAAAATAGTCATGCACTTCTAAGTGAACCTCTTGTTGGTGATAATTTGCTTCCATGTAAACCTAATCTCTCTCTCTCTCTCTCTCTCTCTCTCTCTCTCTCTCTCTCTCTCTCTCTCTCTCTCTCTCTCTTCTCTCTCTCTCTCTCTCTCTCTCTCTCTACTTCTATGTTCAAAATACAACAATATAAACGTAATAAAATCAAATTGCCAATGCATAGTTCAAATAATCCATCGCATGCTCTCAACTCTACTTTATCAAAAGAATGTCTAAATGATAACTCTCCTACTATTAAGTCTCATATTGCAAATGAAAATAGTGCATACTTACAATCCATGGATAACATAGATACACATAATATTTCAAATTTACATGATAAATTATTGCATATTAGAAAAGAATTAGATTCTTCTCTTACACCTCTCCCTAGTGACAATGGAAGTGATAATTAGTTTGATAGTGAACATGCAAATGAATATGAAAATGAGAGTGACTATGAACAATATTACAACTATGATAATGCATAGAATAATGATTATTATTATGTACATAGTGAAGAAGAAGATGCATCTCATGTTTCTAACTCTTCTCTCACTCCTCTCAAATATAATGCACTACCAAATGCTGTTTCTACTTCTATGTATGATTATATTTCAAATAGTGCACATGTCAATGATAACATCACATCTTCTACTCAATTAGAATTTGATTCATTAAAACATAAAGATATCGATGAACATCCCAAGCCACCCCTTACTACAGTAGAACCCAGTTCTCACTCTTCACCTAAAGAAAATGGTAGCCCACATCCCTCTAGTAAGGTCCAAGTTACCATTACTCCAAAGGTTCAAGTGAGCACACCCCCTTTTTATGATCCATTGCTAAATGTAGCATTCCCATGGCTAAAATAAATGATCAAATTCAATGATTAAATGAACCACTTCAAGATGTTAATATACCATCCCAGGAGATTATTTCTTTGATGCATGCAGTTGGTGAATTACAACACCAAGTTCATATACTTACCTTAGAAAACAAGGCTTATAAGTCTTGGATAGATGCCAATGATTTACATGGTAACCCTCTTCTAAAGACATTTGTAAAAGCTTCATTGCCTAAGCATTTCTAGATACCATCATTGCCTCACTTTGATGGAACTAGAGATCCATTTGTACACCTTCAAGACTTTTGAAAGGCTTTGTCATCTCATGCGAGTCCTTTGATTCTACTCAAGTTGTTCTAGTAGACATTAGTGGGGGAAACACAAAATTAGTTCTTTCATCTACTCCCTATTGGCTCCTTGCACACATATGATGACTTAGAGGAGGCATTTCTCAGATATTACATAGCAATCATGGGCCCTCATGTTACATATGAGAAACTCGCCACATTGCATCAGAATAATTTAGAGCCAATTAGTAATTATATCTTACAATTCAAGATGCACATGTTAAAATTGATCTATAAACTAGCAGATTTAGAAATTCAGCATATCTTTATTAAGGGGCTTAGTTAGCCTCTCCTCGAGCATCTATTATATTGGATAGAGTCTTCTTTGAGGCACTTGTGCTATACATTTCTATCCTTGAAAAATAATTTGGGATTGATTGAGGTAGATTCAATTGATCAAATTACTCTAAATTTCACAGTAGTACCTCCATCTACAACTCTTAGCACACAACATCCACCATGTTCAAAATAAGATAGGAGACCACAACCAAAAAATCAACTAGTTAAGAATAGAGAGCTAGTTTCTAGAGCACAACCTACAATATGTGCTATAGAGAACAACAAAAAGGAACCATTATAGTTTGATTCAGATCAGGATAGCCCATGTGTCATATTATCAACACTGCTAGATAGGAGGTTAATTACATTACCTTCTACTCATCGATGGGATCCACATCTCTTATAGAGACAGCCACATCAACCCTTTTGTAACTATCATCATATCCATGGACACATAGATAATGATTGTTATGGACTTAGGGATTGCATTAACAGATGTGTTGATAATGGCATCATATCATTTATACAAGGGGCACCGAGATCTCCTCCATCATGGATTCCTAGACCTCATTCCTCCATGGCTGAGTCATCCCAAGACATTCCTTCACCAGAATCATCAGTTACTCATCATGAGAGTAATGCAACTTCTAGGATAGGGCCTCATAGGAGATCTATTATTATACCTATTCAAAAGGTTTGGAAACCAATATAGTGAGAACAACCTATATATAACACTATAATTTGAGGAGTACATAATACAATTTCATATACATATCTAGCATAGTCACAGGCACCATGTAGAGTACCGCTCCAAAGAAATATTCACTATAGTCAAGTTTTTTGGGTCCTCTCTCATGTAGCAACCCACTATGGTTAAGATTAAATGAACCCACATCACAGAGTATTGCTCTTGAGAGATATTCACTATGACCAAGTTTTTAGGGACCTATTTCATGTAGCAACCCACTATGATTGAGATTAGATGAGCCCTTACCATAGGTTACAGTTCCATCTTGATCTAATACTAAGTCATGCATCACAATAGAAGCCACAAGGTGTTATTTCATGCAATAATCTACAATGATTGTGGAAAACTGAACCTTATTCATAACACATAGTTTCAGTTGCACATCTAGGTAAGATTACATTTCATAGAGTCTCCATGCATAGCTACAGTTAGTACACAAAAAATAGTATCAGATATAGAGCACATTCTTACACAACATGAGCAGTATGGGCACTTGTTCAGTTGGCCATCAAGGTTTAGATAGGGATACAACACAGAGTGATATGACACACATTCATACCAACATCAGTTCATAGCTTCATTTCATAAGGAAATAATGGAGTGAAAAGGCCATGCTTTGTATTCTTGAGCCACCTACCCATTTACCATTTTTTGCCCAACAGGCCAAAAATTAGTCCCCTTCTTCCCCTACTGTTCTAGGCCAATTCATTTTTTGATTTTGCACAAGTCCAAGAATTTCTACAGACTCTGTAAGACTATTTCTATAGACTTTGCAGGTCTATTTCTATGGACTCTGTAAGTGAAGTTTCTACGGATTTTGTAAAGAAGATTTTTCTACGGACTCTGCAGGTTAGTCTTTTGGCGCATGAAGAATCAGTTCAAAAAATGTTGGGTTTTACAAGGCTTCTTTGGGCTCTTATCTGAAGAAATTCACAAGGAAGGTTGGCATCTTTGAACCATTGAACCATTGAAGCGGTTCAATGCTTGAGTTCAATGCTTTGGTTCAAAGCTCAAGTTCATCAACCTTGGTTCATTACTTTGGTTCAATAGCCGAGTTCAACAGTTTTGGTTCAACGCCTTGGTTCATCACGAAAGGTTCAAAGGGATCGGTTCAATGAATGAGTGGTGCATAGTGTTGAACCATTGAACCATTTTTGGTTCAATCGGTCAGTTCAACAGCTTGGTTCAAGGGAGCATCTTAAAGCCAAGAGGGCAAGTGCCCTTGTGGAGGGCAATTTTGAGTTCAAAAGCCCTTGCAGAGGATAGGGAGCACTTCGAAGGTAGCCGAAGGTTTTCAAAAGTGCGTAGAAAGTTTTAAAGTCATGAATTCTTTAAGACTTTTGTCTGAAGGATTTCCTTCAGAAAAAAAGTCTGAAGGAATTCGGGAAGGCCGCCAGCATGAAGAAAAGACTCAGGGAAACCAAAGCAGCCAATTCTTGCAGACTTTTTATCTATGAGAAAAAGGCCAGCAAAAAAGCCCGTGAGAAAAAACCCACAGAGAGAAAGCTTGAAGAAACAAAGGCTGCCAAAGGGCAGGTGCCCTTGCGGGGGGCTCTCAACTGGCCAAATGAAGGGCATCCCTCCAGAGTCAAAGGGACACTTCTCCTTCGGGAGGGTCTGAAACAAAGGATGAGTCAAAGGAAAAGGCCTGAAGGAATTTGCCAAGGACAGTGGCATCCTAAAAGCTGTCAAATTTAAAAGGATAGATTAGCCATTATTTTTAAAATGACGATGGGTCGCATATGTCAAATTTAAGATGATGAAATAGCAATTTGCCTTTAAATTGCCTGAGTGTCAACCAAAAAGGAGCCCAGAGAACAAAGAGAGAAAAGTGCCAAGTGTAGGAGTAGGCAGATAGTCCAGGTGGTGAAGGGAGGCACCGATTCAAGAAGTTACTCCAGCAGGTGATACAGTGTCTGTGAATTGATCACTAGGAGGTGTAAATGGCTAACTGTGCAACCCATTTTTCTTCATTTTGCATTAATGAGCATACAAGCTGTGAAATCACCTTGAAGTAGTAGTCTTGCAAGTAGACAAACGATGCAACTCATAATTTCTCATATGATGTTTAAGCGGCTTGCTCTTCCCAATGATCAGAGCGTACATGGGTCATTTGTTAAAAAGGGTGCCAAAAGGCCTCCTTCCTTCCTCTATATATCAGAGAATTGTCATTTGAAAAAGGATCTTTTCACATTTGTAAGGTGAAGCCCTGGCAAATTTTCACTTGAAATTAATAAATGCATTTTTACCTCTATTTTGATCAGATATCTCTATGTGTGTCTGAGTGTTAGTTTTGTGTTTAGTCATTGCTTCTGAATGCTTCCACAGGTTTAACACCAACACGCCTGGTGTCTATAGGTGCCATTCCTGTAGGTGACAAGAAGAGCTATACCTAAAAGCACAGAGACAGAAAGAATGTACTTTACAGTGTGTCCCTTCCATAGCACCTATGGTGAGTCTCTATTTTCTGTGTGTTCCATTAAAGCCTCCTTGTTAAGCTTCCTATAGCCTGGTCCTTTTGCCAATTTGAAGTGTACGTATGTGTTTGTCTAGCTTCAAGTGTGAGTGTGAGTAGGTCGAATCATTTGGTGCATCACCTCTTTTAGAGTAGTTTTGTTTTCCTGTAATCCTTCTCCCTTTTCATCCCTCTCATTATATATCTATATATATATATGTATTATCACTTATTGGAACAACTCAAATGCATCAAAGGGAGCTAGCCCTTATCTAGAGACTCTCCCCTCCAGCTTTGCCTATCCCATAGGTGAGAGGGGAGTTTCCATTTTGACGTGTGGAAGGCAGGAGCTCAGCCTCCTACCCTAGGTGTAATCCACTGCATCAATAGTTTTTGGCATGCCTGGTGGGACTCAATTTTTTACACTCAGTAAAGTTTCAGGATTAATGCTAGTCTTGTTACAATAAACTAATCATTTTTAGCATCTAGTGAATCCACTGGTAAGAGCTTCATTTTTTCTGATCAAAGACCAGTCTGATCTCCTATGCCTACAATTACCACGTGGTCTGTTGCCAAGGGTGTTCCTTTCAAATTCATTGAGTTGCCTTTAAACTCAACAAAGAGACTAAGGTTTGAGAGGACCCATCCTTATTCAACAAACCCCTTTCCCAGACCTACTATAAAGAACACATACGTAGCAAAGCCACAGTTACATCCTGTCATAGCTATGGCACTTCCCTTTGTGACTTTTCATGGTCAGAGTCCTTTGAATCTCCAATGTTATGACCCAATTTCAGGACCAGCCCTCAAAAGTATGCCTTCCTTTGATGGGGATGGGCCCATTACAGTCATCAAACACATCAAAAATATTGCTAACCTCTGTAATATTCACAATGTCACTAAGGAAAATATTGCAATCAAATTGCTAGCATTGTCTCTCAAGGGCAAAGCTCTTGACTGGTATGGGACTTTGACTATAAAGTCAATCAGTTTTTGGAATGGATTGGGCACTCACTTGATGGACCATTTTGGGAAAAAGAGCAATCACCTCTCACTTGTTGAGCAAATAACTACCATGAAAAGAGCCCCACATGAATACATGCAAGATTTTAACGCTCGATTTTCGAAGATGGGATAAAATCCCCATTATGGTAAAACCTACTCCTAGCTATACTTTCCTATATTACTTAAGAGCATTGAACAGTGATATCACTATTATGATACAATCCATGGGAGGACATGTGCTACCTGCTGCCTATGACATAGCTATAGCAGTTGAAAATTGCTTAGTGCAGGCTGAGAAGATAGCTCCTAGACCCCATATGCCACTTTTTCGTGAAATGCTACCTCCAATCCAGACCACTGCTCCCAGCTTAGCACTTCTACCTAGCATGGAAAAGCTAGCTGCTACTCCATCCAATGAACTTCATGAAGTTAAGAGTCTATTGCAAAGTATGTCAAATAAACTTGTGGCTCTTAAAAGGCAGCAAGCTCAAAGCAACCGACCAAATCAAGGATCCCAATAGTATGGTCAACCTCTTAGACCCCCTTTCCAAAATTACAATCAAGGATAGGTTCAACTTACTCAGACCAGACCCTTTCAAGGCTATAACCTAGGTGCACCTTCATCATCTAAGGTCATGGTACCTGTTCAAAACAATCTAGTGCAGGAACAACCAAGCTGTTCAACTGTGGGATATGGTCAGGAGTAGGCTGTTTACACAAATGAAATGATAGGTTATTACCTAAATGTATAATACAATTAGGTAGCCACCCATTCCCAAGTATTTTAGGCTCCAATGCAAGCCAACATGAGCAACAGTGAGGCCCAACTTGATTCTACCCTCATGAATCATCTAGAGGGAGAATTCTATTTAGTCAATTATGTGGGTGCTACAGACAATCAGGCTAACTATGTTGTAGCCAACATAAGATTCAAAAGGAGAGCAATGGAAGAAACTCAGGCTACTACCCAAACATCAGCAACACCTTCTTCATCACACGTAAACCAAAAGATCCCAAGTTTCAGATCGTCAGTTGTACTTTTAGCTCATCAGCCTGCACCTTAGGCTGTAAGTAATTCTAAATAAATTTTGAAGGAAGGCAACCCTCGAGTCAACGTGGTTGACTAGATGAAGAAGCTGAACATGAACATCTCCTTGTGGGATTCACTATCAATTCCAAGGTAAAAGGATATTCTGCAAAAGGAATTGCATGAGCTAGATGAACAAGCTATCCCAACAAAAGCTGATAACATTTTGATGATGAACGGATAACCTTCCACCTCAGGTCAGACCTAGAAGGAAGAAAAGGTTCCTCTTTTTTATGTTTCCTTGGTCATAAGAGATTTCTTGGTGCACAATTGCATCATTGATAGCGGAGCAAGCACCTCGGTGATGCCCAAATGCATAGCTGACAAGATGGGCTTGAAATATGAATAAATGACCAAGGGAGTCCTGCAGCTGGATGAAACCCCAACTAAGACAATTGGGGTGGTAAGAGGTTTGAGCTTGATGCTACATGCTTGCCTGAGTTTTTTAGTTCCTTATGATGTGGTACTGGCAGATGTCCCTCCTTACTTTGCCATATGCTTATCTAGGGATTTTACATCTAAGATAGGTGGCTACTTGGCAGCAAATTGGTCTTATCTAGTTTTTAGAACCAAGTATGGGACTAAGGTCAAAATTGAATCCAAATCACTCCACAAAGATCATCTGGAACCTTACTCACTCAAGGCAATAAATGTCAGCGATGCCATCATTGACCAAGAGAGTTCCAAGTAGACTAGTCTCCATCCTCTGCCCTTGAAGGAGTTGCAGACTTGCTCTTAGATGAATGGGGAAGTGACAACTTCGAGCATGATCCTTACAAATTCATAGAGGTGGGCCTTGAAATTTATTACATGTATGAAGAAGGTACTTTTGTACCAAATCTGATGAGAGCCAGCTAGGAAAGCTCAGGTCTATGGCAACTATTCTTCAATGGTTCCAAAAGCAAGTTGGGAGCTGGGTAGTGGAGCAGTGTTGGTCTCTCCTTCAAAAGAGAGGTATTTTTCAGCCTTCCGTTTCCAATTTTCTTGCACATGCAATATTTTGGAATATGAATCCCTCATCCACGGTCTGGAGTGGGTGAGGAAAAGAGGAATCAAAGAGTTGCAAGTGTTTGGTGACAGTGAGCTGATTATCAACTAGGTAAGAGGCCAAAATTTGACAAAGAATTCTCTAATAAAGTCCTACAAACATAGGGTATGGGACTTAGTGGAAAATTTATTCACTTTCAATATTACCTCCATTCTTAGGGAATAGAACAAGCACGCAGATAGGATAGCAGTAGTTGGTGCACAGTTTGATATTCCTCAAGAAATAGGTCGAGAGCACAGCTCACGTCACTTGAAAGTAGTGATCCAACCCTCTATACTTGAAAACATCACCAACTGGTAGGTTTTCAACAATGATCATCAAATAGCACTCTTCCTGCAAGAAGAAGCTGAATTCACTACAAAAAACTAGGCAAAGCTACAACAACAATATGGCAGCCAAATTGTTCAGTTGAAGGACAATAAGTTCCCCAAAGGTTTGGTCACTCTAGAGAGTATATTCAATGGAGATGACCAATTGAGAAGTGACAAGGTGTGCATTACAACAAAGGAGGAGCACCATGAGAAGGTGGAAATATTCAAGGACAAGCTGCTTGCACTTGGAAAAGTGTACATGAACCATGAAAGGCAAGCCTTCATCTTGTTGTGCCAAGAATTTGCTGATATCTTCGCTTGGGAGTATAGTGATTTGAAGGGTTTTGACCCAAGCTTGGCCTAGCATACCATTGAGCTAGAAGAAGGTGCCAAGCCAATCAAGCATAAGCAGAGGCCTGTCAACCCAATGATTGAACCTCTCATGTGGAAGGAGCTCAGCAAATTGTTTGAGTCTAGGATAATATTTCCAATCAAACACTCTTCTTGGTTGGCCAATCTTGTTCATGTCTAGAAAAAGAATGGGGAGATCAGACTGTGCATCAATTTTAGAGACCTCAACACCAACAAAATATAAGGATGCATGATCAATAGCATCAACACCCATGTCATCCTATAATGTCACACACTGTCCACTATCTAGCAAATGCAAAATATGATACACATCTTTTAGAGTCATAATTATCTCCCCTGTGGAAAGCCAAAAAGTACATGTATCTACATTCCACCTCTCACATAAGATAGTAATCATATACCTATCCTATTTCATAGTGTCTAGGTCACACACATGGCCCAACCCTGCCCTATCCATTATAAATCTCTCATCAGTAGATAATGGTAACAAAATAAATGTCTCCATCCCCTGAACCCTATGGAACTCTCTCATCCACACCTCACCTTGAAAATACCAAAAATAACATATCTATCAATCCACAATGCCAAATCACTAGCCAAGCAAAACCAACAACACCTGACCAAACAACATCTTAGAAAATCAAGCCTCCAGGACAACACTAGGTACAACACAATAACATTGGATAGGAGCACTGCAACCTAGATAATAGTGCTAGAACCTGGATAATAGCATTGGATGTAAGACAAGATCATTGTAACTAGTGAATTTTTTTTAGGACACTTTAAATAGCTCAAAGACATAAAAAACAAGCTTTCAAATAGGCAAAAATCAAGCATTTTAGCTGCTTACCAGAGTAACATCACCCCCAGCCTAAACCTAGGCTACTAACTACTCAAAATGGGTTACAATAGGTGCTCATCTCCTTAGCATATCTCTCACTTTAGAGCTCCAAAATCTCAAACCTCATCAATACACAAATGAATTGAGAATCAATTCAATATCCTGTATTACCCAACTTCCTCAATCAAAGCAAAATACCATTTCACCTATAACTTGAACCCCATAGCATCATTTTTTAAACAATTTTGTTCCATAGAATAATGATAACTATACCTTTGACATCACTCAAACTTCACTCTCTTGCTACCTCATCTTCCTACTATGACATGAGTATCTATATAGTTATTTTATCTTTAGACACATACTTGGATCATCACAAATCAAAACTTGTTCCACTTTCAACAACTCAGTCTAATCAATCAATCAATCTCTCAATCTATTTACAATAAGCCAACCTTGTTTCTACTTACGACACTAGCCATCACTTTTGGCTCGACCTCCTCTATCACAAAATTTTGTCCATCTCCCCAAAAGGAGGGCATCATTCCTCTATTCCTATTTATACACTCACCCAACATGCCTATGCACTCTCATAGGTGGATACACCATGGTTCTTACACCTCTAATATTCAGATTATTAGATTTAGCTTAGATTGATCAAAATATATAGTGATTCAGATTACATGGGTCACTCAACATTACTCAAGACATTCATGGGGATATATCTTTAATATACAGATACATAGATGATTCAAATATAGTAGTTCAGATCATATGGATCCATAGTGATTTTATCTTACAGGTACATTAATTATTTAGACAAAGTGGTTGAAATGATATAGATTCATAGTGACTTTCATATATATTCAGAATCAAATATCATATTTGGGGGCATGTATATTACTACACATCTCACACATACAACTTGATACAACATGACATAGTTACAAGACCAAATAAAAAATTATAGGTATAGTGTAGAGCATAGTGTTTTGATTTCTAATTTTGCATATGGGGCATGGCACGATAGCTAATATCACATGTGGCTATAAAAATTACTATATTATACATACACATCACTCACATACCATATTTGGGGGCCTGACACAGATGTTCATGTTCTTCATCATCCAATATTATATAGATGGAATGGTAAGACATGTCATTCTCTTCTTACACATTGACCAAAGTTTTAGATTACTCCAACTGTACCCAAGTTGTGACCAAGTTGGACCACACAACCATATATAGGGGTTGTTCCATTGCATTACCCATACATATACTACATGAGTTTGTGTGAGATAGAGGATAAACATTGGTTTTGGGCTTTCGAGTATTTCTTAGTTTTAGTTCAGATATTTAGAGTAGAGGCATGATAGATTTTTATATTCATAGTATACAAAATATATACACATATCCAAGATCACATGCATTTATGTGGGACAGAGGATAGACATTGGTTTTGGGCCTCTGAGTATTATTCATCTTCAGTTAGATTCAACACAAGGGGCAAGCATTGCCCTCCTTCTCTGTGTTACATGGATTCCACTTCTAGATTCAGTATAAGGGGCATCCATTTCAAGGATTCTTTCTTTCTCCTAGAACTATTTGCCTCTTTATTCACTTCCCTAGCCAAGAAGTGAGTTAGACCCTTTTGCATCACATTCATCTCCACATAGGTAGGTTCAGGTAAATATTTTATTTTCTTTCTTTTACTCTAGTACTTCATTTCTTTACATCACTAGATTAAAGGGGGTAAATGTATACACCCTAAATTGGTCAAGCAACCACACATATCATGTCTTTTCATAAGACACTCTGACTGGAGAATATGATCCTTGTTCACATTTAGCCATGTCTTTTTTGTTTTACTTATCTGGGTCTTGTTCCATACTTGAGTCACCTTTTTACTTATTGCTAGTCATATGTAGCCTTTTAGATGATCATTACAACTTATCCAGACTCCATTTTCTATACCTATTCCATCCCCCTAAGTCTTGAGCCTATAGGATAGGAGCACTAGGGTTGGACTATAGCATTGGACCCTAGGGTGTTCCATTTCTAGTATTCCTATCCAATGGCATTTTGAGCTCTAACAATTAGGTTTTCTTGTTTCATGAGTCCCTAACCCTTCTTAGCTTCATCCTTAAGTTTTTTTATCTTTCTAATGTTGGCAAAATGCAAATTAAAGTTCCCAAATTCAAAATAAAGAGTCTCTTATATAAAGGACTTCACAAGGCATTTTATATCTGGCACTTACTACATTTGCACAAGACATAATTAAAAATCATTCAATAGTATAGCTCAACATTATACATCACACATAGACTTGCATTCTTGATCAAGTAAGGGCCTAGGTGAAAGTTCATTCTTGTATCTATCATGCACATTGATTATGCACGTTCCCTAAGGGAGAACTATATTTGATCTAAGACCCTAGCTTGAGGGTTAATGTAAACAAAGATCAAGACAATAAGAGTTCTAGATCATGTGATCATTCTTCCCCTAACCCATTTTTCCCCCTTTTAATTTTAATGTATCTATTATTTTGTGTGTGTAGATGGATCCAATGTCTTGAAGATTAAAACAAATCTATAAAGAGATTTGTTGACATTCAACATTTAAAATTTTATAGGCAGGATCACATGGGGACAATGAATAAAACCCAAAAACTTAGACCTTTGTGACCAGTTTGGAGAATAGCAGTAGGACTAGGACTATATCACTAGACCTCGAAGTGTCATATTTTTGATGCTCCTATCCTTTCACCAAATGAAAGATCGATCCATATTCTTGACATCTTTCCAATCATGCACCATAGTTTACAAATATTGAATCATTTATTTCATCTTGTTTTTACATATAAGTTTACTTATTTCCCTATGCAATTAATTTGAGTAAATTGATGTAAATATATTTTATTGTATTTAACTATATTTTTCCCCTTACTCCAGACCCTTTATTGTTTAGCAACTAAACACTAGTTTCTCAAAAATAATAAAACACTACACTAGGCTTCTTATTCATTAGAACCTTGGGTCATAATTGTTCTTCTCCATCCATCAACTACTCTAATAGGTATAAATTCAAGTTTATGCTACCTCCTCTACATGTATTTTTGAACATATCAGCCAACTCATTGTGGTTGTAGGATCCCGCAACTTATATCCCCATCTCCAACCGATAAACATAGTAAGGCACATGTCTTGTCATCACCCTCCATCTTCACTAATGGAGACTAGCTTGTTCCACCACAATCTATGCAGTTACTTCTTCATTAGGAACATTGTGATGGTGACGATCTATATGGTAAAACTTATTTTCTCCATCTTCCACTAAGAGATAATAAATGCCATGCAAACTTTTATTTTACTTTATATCTTAGTCTCTCCACCTATAACTCCCACTTGCACAAAACCAACCAAACAACCATGGATCTGATACCACTTGTTGGGATCAACAAGGCTCATATACCAAAAGCTAAATCATATATATAATACCAATTGTTAGGAAAGACATACATTCATGCATGTGCAAGTAAAATAAATTATAGAAACAAAATACAAGTTATAAAAAAAACATAAATAGGAGAGACAGACTATAATACCAAATATACGTGGAAACCCTACTAAACTAGCTAGAGAAAAACCATGGGGTAAAGAAAACATCTAGAATTTATTCCATCAACAAAAATCTCTCTTGAATAGATCCTATTAATAACTCTTTTCAATCCTAACACTAAACACTCAGGTGATCAAAACTTATAAACAAGTTTTCTATGATCTAATCTCCAAGTTGCAACAACAACTCTTACAATGCTAACATCCATAAAATCCAAGGGAGCTTCAAAAATATCTACCTCTATATCCATGAGCTGAGCTAACACACCTCCAAGCTCTATCCAAGGATCCACTCCATTTACTTGGGTGAGCCAAACACAATAACTTCAAAGGCTCTAACCTTCAACCTGCATGTGATGCTTGCGACCCAATCATCTAGGTGAGATGGGTATGTAAGCCTTTCAACTCCAACCTCCTGTCATGTAAACACAAGCTTTCAAAGATCTTCACATGATCCATTAAATAAATGATACAAAAAATAGGAGAACATAATGTTTTAATAACATTTTACATAAAAGAGAAATAGACAGAGGGATAAATTCAACCCATTTGAGTGGGGATAACTATTGATTAATAGGGATCCATGTACCTCACTTTCTAAAGTCAAGCCTTTGAATGGCATCTCATGATGCCCACTTGACCATTCCCATGTGCACTCCAAAGTGCTATGTCACACTTAATGGGGTGAATAGTGACCAAATAGTAAAAGATGCTTGTCTTTATATGCAAGGTCAATAAAGTAGATCCACTACTTCTACAAGATTCTAAGCCACCCATGTGACTTCAACAAATGCATCCCACACACATGTTAGAGCAAATCATCAATGGGAATCATCTTGTATCCTTCCCATGTGCTTAAAATGGAATCCAATCTCCTTTTGAAGTTCCACATATGTGACTCATGAGACCGCCAAATATGGCATCCCACAACATGACCTTGTACTCATAACCTCCAAGACAATCCCATGTGTCACACCACGGATAAGGCCCATGTCCTCAAGTGGAGTGTTATGCCCCACACTTGTCACATTTTCATGATCATACTTAGGACCTACTATGGCCCCCACCACCACATCACCATCCTAACACATCACTTGTGTGCTATGTCACTGCATGTCACATCGTTACACACACACATACCACATCACCTGCATGCCATGTCACCATGAATAGTGACCCATGAAAAGTGCATATGAATAATACTCATGAATAGTAATTCATGAATAGTTAGATGAGAATAGTGGTTTCACACCCAACAACTATGTCAAACATCTAAAATTTTAATAGAAACTCCTTTTTTTTAGGAAAATATAGTATATAGCCGATCGTGCAGCTCCTCATTTTTTTAGCATTGTTTAATATTGTTTAAAATAAATTGGTGAATCTTTAGATAAGATCATATAGTTTGTAATTTTTTTAAAAATAAATTTTCAATGAATATATTTTTTAATTAATTTTAAAAGTAAATAGATCCTAAAAATTGACAAAAAAATGCATAGCTGATCATGGTCCTCCCTAACTTCCTTAAAAAATGAAAACTAGTTATTTTTGAATGTGTGTAGAATTAAACCTAGTTTGTAACCATTTTTTTTTGCATTTGGATCAATGAAAAAAATATACACAAACATATATAAATCTATAGTTAGAAATCAACATAGATTGAAACCTTAAAATAGTCCAAAATTTATAAAAATCATATATTTGGAAAGAGAAGAGATGTTTGTCATTGTGGTAATAATTTTATGAATTTCTTCATTGAAATTCATAGTGTATTTGGAAATGGAAGTTGAATTTTGTTATTTTTTTTTTCAAAACTCTTAAATGCAGTTGTGTTGATAGGTCCAAGCCTTTGGCTCAAAAATCTAAGGCATTTTTGAGCCAAAATACTTGGTTTTTGAATTCAAAATAAACATAGCATGTATGTGTTATGTATGCGGTGTGTTTTCATAGGATCAAAAAATAAAATTTTACTACTCTTATATGTTTATAATTATCTATTTATCATGATATACACTTATTTAGTTCACATTTAAACTTATTTAGTTCACATTTTTAATTTTTATATTTTTATTTTAAAGTGGAGTGTGTCATGATATACACTACCACAAAAATGAAATCATGGATAAAGTCATGTATTTTTGGTGAGTTTGCGCTATAATTGTAATTTTGACTATATAGAACATGATTTAGGATTTAACAAGGCCTAGTTTCTTTACAAATTGAATGAATGAGTCAATTGTTTTAATGGTGGAGGAAATTATGATCAATTTCAACCCCTTAAGCATAATTACATATATAGGATGTGACTTAAGGGTAAACTAGTTTAGATTGAGTGAGTTAGTATAATTAGTGATATAATTTGAGTGATATTCAGCCTTGTGAACCTAATCTTGAATATAAAGGATTTAATTTGGTCTTGTTGACCCTAATATCATAACTAAATAAGCCAAATAGTCTAATGGTTAAATCTAAGATAATGGGAGCTAATTTGAACCCCTTCAGCCTAAGCGCATGACTATAAAATAGGATTTAGGGCTTGATCAACCCCAATTTCACTAGAAAATGAAGTAAAGGATCATTTAGTTCAATGATGTATGCAATTTTGACATGTATAGGATGTGATGTTAGGCTCAATAAACTCAAATGTCATCATATAATGAGTAAAATAATTGATTGATTCAATTGTGGAAGAAATTAGGGTGAATATGAGGCCTTTGTACCTAATTATAACTATAAAACATGATTTGAGGTTAAATTAGCTTTGATTTCATCACATATTGAGCCAATTAGTCAAATGGTGCAATCAGTGACATAATTTTTCAAAATTTGAGGTAAAATAACCTATTTTCAATTGTATATGGTGTGATTTGGAGTGAAATTAACCTTAGTGTCATCATACAATGAACCAAATAGTTGATTAATTCAATAAAAGTGGAATTTGAGGCCAATTGAGCCCCTTCAGCTTAATTGCAAGAAAACTAAAGGAATGGGTGATATTATTTATTCTCCTTTTGGCATATCAATTTCAATAGATCTTAGCCCATAAGGATGAAATGAAAAGAATTTAAAATGTGGATTTTGGTGTTATTGATTTTAGATGACTAAGAAATAATATTATAAATACATAAGGGAAAAAAGGAAAAAGGATGATGATTCATTCTTCATTTCATCATATTTAAGATTGCATAATTTTTTTAGATAAACATGCAAGTGCAATGAGTAGTTGTTATGAAAAATAACATTGTTGGGTATTTTGGTTTAGTGATTTGTCTAATCTAAGTGTCTATAATTAGTTTAAATTAAAAAAAGAGTGATGAGATGAAGCATTATCATGTCCATGTTTAAAGGGATAGATTGGAAGTGCATTTAGGATTGAGAATGAGTGATGGATTCAAAAACCATGTTTCATCATCTTAAATTTGATCACAATGAAACATTGTCACTATAATTTTTTTTTATGTAGGTAAGGATAATAAACATGAATGACTGAAAGCCTAAACTAGCATTTCTAAGGGATGAATTGGTTTGATTGTCTCACTTCACAAGTGGTTATGAGGATGACATTCATGTAACATGTTCACTATTAGTTATTTATTTTAGAATAAAGTGTTATATTTTTTATGATATAGGACATTTATTGATAGATAAAATCTTGGTTTTCATTTGAAAGCTATGATAGATATATCTTAGAAGCAATCCTGAAATCCTATTAGTTGATTTTTACACCCCTAAACCATAAACCTTAATTATATCACAAATGTAAACATGAATGTAATTGGGGCCAATATAAAACCATTTAACCTAACTAAAGTCTATGATGTGATTTGGGGATATATTAACCCATATTTCACGATATATTGAGCAAATTCGTCAATTATTGGAATAGTGATGCAAGTTGGATGAAATTGAGCCTCATGAACATAATTTTACCTATATAGGATATAATTTTGGGGGTCAATTGACCCCATATCATAACAAAATAAATCAAATAATCCACTAATTAAATTATGAAGAAAATTGGGGCAAATTTGAGCCCCTTTAGCCTAACTACAAGAGCAAGACATGATTTATGGCTAAATTAGGTTTTATTATGTTATGAATTGATCTAATTAGTCAATTGGTGAAATTAGGGGCATGATTTGGGAAAAATTGATCCATGTTAACATAATTTATGGATCAATTGATTGTATAATATTCAACATATAGTTTCATCGACCCTAATTTTATTATAAATTCAAACATGAAGGTAATTGGGGCCAATCTAAACCCCTTGAACCTAACTACAAATATATGATGTTATTCAAGGGGATAAATTAGCTCTTGTTTCTTAACATATTTACCTGATTAGTCCATTTTTATAATTATTTTTTTAGTTTGGATGAAAATAAACCCTAAGAACCTAATTTTGAATATATAAAGGTAATTTGGAGGTCAATTGACCCCAATATCACAATAAAATAAAGTAGAAAATCAACCAATTAAATATATGATCACATAGGCATAATTTGTGTGTGTGTGTGTGTGTGTGTGTGTGTGTGTGTGTGTGTGTGTGTGTGTGTGTGTGTTATAATGTGTAAATGTTATAATGTGTATGTGTTATTGTCTAAATAGATGACAATTCATTATCCAACATTTATTTTTAAGGGTGTTTCAAGAATTCTAACTCCACATACATTATTTACATCATTATACATTTTTTATGGTTAATATAAGAGGAATCAAATTATTCTTTGGGTCCCCCACCATAAAAAGTTTAAATTGTTCTTGGGGACCCTACCACTAAAATTAATCAAATTTTTCTTATCTGTAGTCATGGGTGATGGAGATAATTCAAATAAGAGGAAGAATTTAAATCACAAAACACTAGAACAATTAAAAGAGTTGAGAGAAAAATAAAAGGTACAAATTCAAGCATTTTGCTCTAGACAAGATAAAAATACTATCCTTAATGAGCCAAATATTATATATAATGATGAAATTAATAATGATGAATTGAATAATGATGATGAATATTTACCTAGAATTCCAAATTATGTTTCAAGTTCTCATTCAAAGTATACAATTATTGATTTTGTTGATGATGCATTTATTCATGATAGTTTATCCCCTATAAATGAAGATAATTTCATGAAAACACATAATGATGAAAGTAAAAATGAATAAAATAGCATCCCACAACTAAATAATGAAATTAACAATGAAAAAACTAGGAGTAAACATAATAATTTTGAAACACCCTCTCAAAAAATTCCACCATTAACAACACCTCCAAGGATTGTGCATAGAAAAGGCAACTACTTAATTGAAGTTGATGAAAAAAATTGAAACCAATGCATAAAAAAATGTCTGACCACCATTCAAGAAGACCAGATAAAAAAATGGGATATTTTATTTGATAAATTAGATTTTTATAGTAAAAAATGTCAAGTGTTTGTTTTGTTGATGAAATTAATTAGGATGAGACCTACAATATACACCCTAATACTAGTAACATATAACATGGATGATGAAAGGAATAAAATTATTGAAAATATCCATGACACATATGATACTATAGGCCCAATATCACACAACAAAGATTGTAATGCTTCCTAGCATATAATTACAACTTATGCAATAAGTGGTCAAATAAGTAAAAAATGATTGATTTCAAAAACTAGTTGAGCACTAGATATAAATAAAAAAACATTAATGAAAATAATTGGAAGATGCCAAAGACTTAACGATGACAATACCACTAAGTTCTAGGCATTCTTTGGTAGACTTCCATGAAAGGAAAAGGCTATAGTTGATGCTCTTAAAGATTTAATTGTACAATTTTGGAAAGATAATATAAAAGTTTCACCCAATGCAAGAGATGTAATGAAAAATGAGTTGGTTCTTGTAACTATGAACTTCATCCAAAACATTTATTGGATATGACCAAAATAGAATTGTACTCTAAGTTTTTAGAAAAATATACACAAATTTTTATTACTCAAAGTTTGAGATGTCAAAACTATTTTATGTAAAAATAAATCACACACCATTAGTTGTTGTAGGCAGCATGCTGAATTTTTAATTCACTATGATGTTTTTCACCATATACATTGTAATTTTCATTGTAACAACATTTTAAAAAAGTGTGGTATAGAATTTTCACCAAAATCAGCTAGGGAATTTATTCCAACTATTTTTTGTGAAAGACCAGATGGATAGTTATTTTATAAAAAAGCATATTTGGATGGAAATTACAACAAATTTGGTGGATTACCAATATTAAAAAAAATGTATCCATGAGGAGAGTACAAGTTAAATTGGATAGGAATTAGTTGGTTTGAGAATTTAAAAAAATATGTGACTTATCAAGTAAAAGATGGCAAATAAACTAAAAGGTGTGATCTTGTTTCAAAATTTATGGTCAAATTCAATAAGGAAATTATTTATGAGTATGAAATGCACACACAGAGGGCAAGTTGGTTGGATGAAATTTTAAAGATAATAAAGGACACATTTCCACTTGGTTATAATGTTTTTGTAGTCAACTTTACTAAGAATTACACATTCAATCTACAAATAGAAGTTTAGTTGCAATATTACAGCTCAATACAGGTTACCATATTAGTGCATATAGCACTCATGCATGCACCTAATACTATAGATCAAGATCAAAGAATATTAAGGGAGTACCATTTATATTTTATTGATGACCAATAACACTATCAAAAGTATGTGCAAGGTTATTTTAGGATGTTTTATGGATAGTTGGTTGAGAGGAACATTAATTTCAATCAACATTACATTTGGTCAGATAATTACACATCATAATTCAAGAATTCATCAGTGTTTTACTAGTTGATCAGGGTGCATGTTACCACTGGCATAGAACATATTTGGAGTTTCACTGAGGTTGGCCATGGAAAAGGGGACCATGATAATGTTAGATCATGCATAAAAAGATCTGTTACAAGAGAGGGGTTAAATTTTGAATATGGTGTTATTTTGACTAATGCAACAACCATTGTTGAATGGTGTAATGAGAAAATAGGCCATGGCTCTCAATAAAATTATAATATTCATAGATATTTCTAGTTGATGGAGGAAGAACACTTGGAAAATTATGAGGATTGTATGACTATAATAGGATCAAGTGAACTCCACTCATTTCATAGCTCAAATGCAGGTTCTTGGACTATTCATATGAGACATTTGTAATGTTTTTATTTTTAATGGACTCTATTTAGAATGAGTGTGATTCAAAAGAGTGGGTGGATGAATGGAGTTACATACCTCTAATTCCAATCAACACATATCAGGTTCCACCAACATTAAAAATTTGAAGATATTACATCATCACATGCCTTTGACCATGTATTTGATCTAGTACAACCATGTAGAATATTAATCATTATGAAATATTTATTCTTATTATCTATCTTGATAATGTCATTAAAAGATAAAAAATTGCTATTTATTCTCATTATCTATCTTTATACAGGGCATGTTTTTGCAGTTATTGTTTATGAGGACAATGAAGAGGGAACATATTACTACTTATGTTGGTGTGTAGAGGAAAATAAAAAATTAACTTCCCCAGTCATAGATGGAGAAAACATTGATTATCCCATTAGGTATGTGGTTGTCACTAGAACTTGGATTCAATGATATCCTATAAAAAATTCAAATGTATGGTTGTTTGAAGACTTTGAAACACATAAGAATATAGTAAACTATTCAAATTTGGTTCTTAAAAAAAATATTAAATTGGTAAAATATTTTAGGAGGCCACTAAATAGGAATCTATATAAATTTCATGAGTCATACCGTGAATATATTCTTACTACTATCAATATTAGACTAGATTATAATGGTTCGTTGGATTGAAATTCTAAGGTATATTGACTTGTCAAGTGTAGATGTATTTAATTTTACTAAATTTTATTGATTTTGTAGGAAATACATATAAATTTAATTTATAATTACTTACTAATAATTTTTTTGTAAGTAAGTAGTGCCAAATAATCTTCCACCTTCATGTAATTGGCACTGTTAGTAAATAATTTCATATTCTTGAAGCTAAGAGAAGTTTAATATAAGTACTCAGTTATTATAGAAAGGGCATTTTTGAGGCTAAAATGGGTGGTAGGTCTCTCAACCAGGTGTGATGGGAGGATAAGAACCTAGTTAATGTGTTTTTAATAATATTTTTGATCCATGAAGCATCGAATGTAGAATTCTCCAACTATCATTTTAACTTTGACAATATTTGTTGTTAGTGTTTCTGTGCTTTTGAATAATAGTGAAAAAACACATTCGGGTGGATTTAGAGGTCATGGTATTGGAAACATATGTAATTTTACTATCTATACATGTTCAAAGTGTTGGATTTTTCACCTATAGGTCCCGAAGGTAGAAATGTTAGTTGCAGAACAAGAACTTGTCTCTTCACTGCAAAAAAGTTGTATTTCAAGACCTATTACTATAACTTGTGCCATAGATTGGTATTTAAGGTTCCATAAATGTCATATAGGGTAAAATTATAAATATTTGACATTCACACAAATATTTTTTTATTTTGTGCCAATGACTTACAATTTCTATTTTATGCATGCTTGAAGACAGACTAAAAAACTACATTTTTATTGCATTAAGAAAGACATTCTTGAGGCCAAAATGGGTGGTGGTGGGTACTTGATCGATAATGATAAGAGGAAAATAAATTTATCATAGATATTATCTATCATTATATATGTGTTGGTAATGATAGTATCTAGCCATGAAGCACTGGATGTGGAGTTCTCTAACTACGATTTTAACTTTGACAACATTTATTGTTAGTGTTTCTACACTCTTGAACAGTACTGAAAACATTCATTGAGGTGGGTTTGGAGGTCTTGGTCATGGGATATTGTGTCATATATATATATATATATTTTAAAGTGATGTAATTTCACCTAGAGGTAAAAATGTCAGTTGGAGGATAAGAACTTATCTCTTCACTACAAAAAAGTTGAAGTTTAGGACCTGTTACTATAACTTGTGCCATATATTGGTCTTAAAGGTTAAATTTATATTATCTAAGGTGACATTAAAGGTATTGGAAATGCACATGATGGTTCTTTTAGTTTTTACCAATGACTTATAGTTTCTATTTTATGCATGCCTAAAGACAAACTAAAAAATCATATTTTTCTTGTATTGGGAAGAATGTTATTGAGGCCAGAATGGGTAGTGGGTCTCTATAAGAGGTATGAAAGGAGACCATGAAATTTTTAATATACATTATATGCCACCCTAGATGTGTTGGAAGTTCCATTTTTTATCTATTAAGCACCAAAGGTAGAGTTTTCTAACTGTCGCTTCAACTTTGACAACATTTATTGTCAGTGTTTCCACGCTCTTAAATAATAATGAAAACATGAATTTATGTGGATTTGAAGGTTGAGGTCATAGGAGAACATGTTATTTTATTATCCATATGTGTTTAAAGTGATGAAATTGTACCTAGAGGTCTTGAAGGTAGAAATGTCAATTAGAGGACAAGAACTTATCTCTTCACTACAAAAAAGTTGTATTTCAAGACCCCTTAATATAAATTATGTCAAGGATTGGTATTTAAGGTTAAGTCTATGTGATCTAGGTAGAAATTACAGTTGGAGGACAGTAGCTTATCTCTTCACTTCAAAAAAGTTACATTTCAAGACCCCTTACTATAGCTTATGTCATGGATTGGTATTGAAGTTACATCAATGTGATATAGGTTAAAATTAGAGAGATACAAAATTATTGTGAGGCTTATTTAGGTTCATTACAAATACTTATGATTTATATTTTATGCACACCTAAAGTTAGGCTAAAAGATTGCATTTTTCTTGTATTGGGAAGGGCATTCTTGAAGTCAGAATGGGTGGTGGGTGTCTCAATCGAGCATGATGAGAGGATAAGCACATGGTCTTGGATGTTATCCACCACTCCAGATGTGTTGGAATCACCATTTTATAACCATGAATCATAAAAGATGGAGTTCTCCAGCTACTGCTTCAACTTTGAAAACATTTTTTGTCAGTGTTTTCATACTCTTAAATAGTTGTGAAAACATGCATCTCGGTGGGTTTAAAGGTCAAGGTCATGGGATCACATGTAATTAATTTCCAAACATAATTAAAGTGATTAAATTTATCTTTGAGGTCTTCTAGGTGGAAATTCAGTTGGAGGATAAGAACTTATCTCTTCACTACAAAAAAGTTATATTTTAGGACCCATTATTGCAACTTATACCGTATATTGGTATTGAAGGTTACATAAATATGTTATGGGCTGAAATTAAAGGGATTAAACATAAACATGAGGGTTATTTAGGTTTTTAAAAATGATTTTTAGTTTCTATTTAATGCATGCCTAAAGTCAGGTTAAAAATTGCACTTTTCTTATATTGATAAGGGTGTTCTTGAGGTTGGAATGGTCAATGTGTCTCTCAACTGGGCATGATCAAAGGATAATAATATATTAATGGATGTTATATACCACCATAAATGTGTTTGAATTACCAATTTTTATCCACAAATCATCGAAAGTGGAGTTCTCCAACTTTCTCTTCAACTTTGACAACATTTGTTGTCAGTATTTCCACGCTCTTGAACACTAGTAAAAACACACATACAAGTGAGTTTGGAGGTTGAGATAATAAAAAAATATGTAATTAAATTTTATATATGATTTTAAAGTTATGAAATTTCACATATAGGTCTCAGAGGTGGAAATGTCAGTTGGAAGATATGAACTTGTCTCTTCACTACAAAAAAGTTATATTTTAGGACTTGTTACTGTAACTTATGCCAAAAATTGGTATTAAAGGTTTCATAAACATGATAAAAGATAAAATTATAGGGATTTTACATGTACATAATGGTTATTTTATTTTGTGCCAATGAATTACAATTTTCATTTTATGCACACCTGAAGTTGGGATTAAAAACTAATTTTTTCTTGTATTGGGAAGGGCATCCTCGAGGCTAGAATGGGTGGTGGGTCTCTTGATAAAGAATAATGGGAGGAAATAAACCTGATATTTTATGTTATACACCACCCCAAATATTATTTAAGTTCCAGTTCCTAGCCATGAAGTACTAGAGGTAGAGTTCTCCAACTGCCACTTCAACTTTGACAACATTTGTTAGTGTTTCCCCGTTCTTGAACAATAATGAAAACATGTATCCAAATGGGTTTTGAGGTCTATGTCATTGGATAACATATTATTTTACTTTATATATTTTTAAAAAGTTATGGACTTTCACTTGGAGTTTTCAGAGATGGAGAAGTCAGTTGGATGACAAGAACTTATCTCTTTATTACAAAAAAATTACATTTCAGGACCCGTTACTGAAACTTGTGCCACAAATTGGTATTGATGGTTACATAAACATACTATGGAGTGAAATTATAGAGAATATAAATAAAAATTAGGTTTATTTTGGTTTGTGCCAATGAATTAATATTTTTGTTTTATGCATGCCTAAAGTTAGGCTAATAAACTACATTTTTATTCGATTGGAAAGGGCATTCTTGAGGTTGAAATAGGTGGTGAGTCTCTCAATAGAGCATTATGAGAGGCCAAAAACATAGTATTGGATTTTATATACCACATAAAACATTTTGGAAGCATCATTTTCTAGTCATGAAATACTAGAATTAGAGTTATCTAGTTGCCACTTCAACTTTGATAACGTTTGTTGTCATTTTTTCCACACTCTTGAACAATGGAGTGGATATATGATGAGAAGAGAAGAAATGGCAAAGTTGAGTGAAGTGGAGAGGGAGATTTTTTTTTTATGAAGTGAAAAAAAAAATTTATAACCAAATTGTAAAACCTCAAGAGACATGAGAATTATAAATTTTCACTACTTCAGAGGGCCAATGAAGAGTCTCAAAAAGAAGGGAAACAACTCTCTGGAGAAGGAGATAACACAAAATAACTTCATGATTATATGGGTGAATGCAATTGGACTCCAAGAGAGAACAAATTTTCAATAAATTTAGATGCATCAAACAAGTAAAATTTGTATAAGGGCATCCAAAGAAGGTATGCAAGAGATGAGTATTTCATTTTTTGTTTCAATTGTACTTAGAATATAAACGTGATATGTATATAAATTAAATGAATAAAAAACATGAATATAAAGTACTAAATGATATTAAACCAATTTATAAAGGGTATACACATTATAATAGTGATAAGTTGTGTAGCCCAATCATGAGAGGCACTTCATAGTAATATATGAATCTATCTCAAACATTGTACTAATTTCTCCCATATAATTTTATTTGCAACACATACTGAAATATTTTAAGTTAGTTTTAATAAATTAATTCAAAGGAAATATTAAAGATGATCATATCTAAATATGGCCATATATCCATCAAATTTAGTTTTTAAATAATAATGTGATCCAATTTATACATGGAAAGATGATCACCACAAAATGTGAACATGTATATATATATATATATCCATAAAAACCATAAAGCCAAACAAAATAAGAACATAATAGAATTCTAGGTGAATGACATATAGGCATACAAAAAAATACATCATCTATCAACATAATATAATGTTGGTTGAATGTCATATACACATACAATGCCAAAAACATATATATTTCCATATAGACATATAAAAAAGTACATCATATAAGACATCCTACTCATAAAATAGTCTCCATCTCTTTGCCTTCCTTGAAGAAGACTCTCCCTGGGATGCCTTGCTTATAGATGGAGATTCCTCAGATGACTTGGATTCCTCCAATGTTAGACTATGGGTTCTTCTATGCTCATAGCTCACCTGTAGCTAAACCTATTCAAATACAAATATTATTAGAAAATTTTCATACTATACATGCAACCAAGTTTATAAATTAATTTTAAACTAGAATACAAAAATAATTTAAACATGCACTTACTACAATATCGTGGTCATGATCAATCTACGTCTAACGCTCAATAGGGTTAGTGAAGGTTTGGGTGCACAAACATGTATGTGAAATGGGGATATAACATGAGACAATTCCCTGTTAATCATTTGAATGGGACTATTAGATGTTATTAGACAACCCTACATACATAATTCATTCACATAATATATATTTTCTCAACTATCTAATAAAATTATTAAAACAAAACTATATTTACAATTTAAAATTACACGTTACCATGCACCTTGGTGAGTGATTGTGTAGATGACATTGCAAAAACAATATTTGTGTTTGTGGCAGCTTGTAGAGATGGAGGGGTATCCACATCTGAACAAATAAACTCGCTTAGTTTTATAGAAAATATTGAAGATATATGGAAAATTGATCTCCTTTATTAAACCCATAACCAATTAAAATAAATTTCAATACCCTTTTATCTCCATTTAAATTATAAAGCAACAAGCAATTTAGCTAAAAAACAATTCATGGTGATGTAAGACAAAATCCTTATATGATTTTTCACTTGCATAATCAAATGGAAATGATGTAATTTGAGGAATAGAGATAATAATTTTCCTTAGCCACTTCAATTTAGGGCTTATAATAATTTTTTTATCACTCTTAACCTCTAAAACTCTACTGATTTTCTTGATTTATTCCTTATCCTATAAACATGCACTGTGCACTTGTGTGCTTCTAAACTTCACTATCTCAAGTTAGGACCCTATTGGCATGGAATTAGACACAAAAAGTGATTAAAAATATGAAAAATATAAGCACAAAACCAAGGGGAAAAATGGTCAAATGGACCTATGAAAAAAATGGACCAAGAGAGTACTATTTAATAGTAGTGTACTTAAATTTTAAGATCCTTGATAGATAAATTTAACTTCAGATATTGTATAGCATGAATGATTCACACAAGGGAATTGTTGACTAATTTTACCCCTAGGTAAAATTAAGTTAACCCCCCTACATTTTGAAACTTTAGTAGGGTCCCCTAGGTGTGAAATTATTCACCATGGTCATTAATGAGGTCATACAATGTGTTCTAATCTTTTGTCATTTTGTCTAGTTGGTTTCAAGTCATTTTATGCCACCTTTTGGGTCATTTTTGTGTGCCAAGAGTTTATCTAACATACCATGTGTTAAATAGGTGTCAGATAGTAGTTTTGAAACTGAAAAATGTAAGTTCAACATTTAAGAAAGGAGATCAACTATAAATAGGGCAATTTTGGCTAGTTCTATGGGCTACATAACCCATATGGCATATGTTGAGGCTTCTATAAGGTATATTGATATCCTTATAAGTCTTTCCTAGGATCAATAGGTTTTGACAGATCCAAATTTGAGAAAAATTGGTCTCTCTCTCTTGTCACTCTCTTGGGTAGGTCAACAAGGTCAAATGCTTTTCCTTCACTATGGACAATAGAGACAAAGGTGGAGTAAATGATTTTGGTGGATGAAATTAGTCCTCATGACCTTCCATTTAATGGTCATTGTATTTAAATTTATGGTCTGTACATTATGAACAATCACTAAGACTATCAACACCTCCAAACTACCTGCATAACCCCAGTGGCTTCAATTTTCTCATCTGATTATCTTAGTCTGTGTGAATCAAATGGTGTGAATAGTATTGTAGAGCATGTTCATCATTATTAGGTTGTTTTCAATTTGTTTTTCACATGTGAACATGAGGATATAATCAAGATTATCTCTCTTGTGCAAGGAGTGAGCACCAATGGCCTGTAGAACATGTTTTGGTAGGTACAATGAGTTTCATATTTTATGAAGGGATTTAAATCAAGGTAATACATTGGTTTTCAAACCCTTAGGGCATGAATTATCATATTATATATTCAAGGTTTGATCTCAAAATAATCATTGATGGAAGGTAAATCGATGACACTTCATAAAATTAAATAGTCTTGAAACAAGTACTTACAAGTTGCCACATGGAAACCAATCATGTCCAAACCTAAAATGGAGACCAAAACATGTTTGGAAACCTTGGATCTTATTTTGACACCTCAATAAAATTCATGAATTAGGATAGGGTCATTGTTTGGATGATGAGACAATTACTTATAGCCAAACTTAGATGGAGAGTTATAAAATTGAAAAAGTTGTAAAGGAGATGATTTACCGTAATTTCACCTCACAAAGTATCATCTCATGTTGAATATTGATGAAGTCTTAGTAGGTTTAAGTGGCTTATTTCTTGTAGCCTAGACCTAGAAGTAACATCTTGTCATGAGAGGAAATGACCGAGTCAAGAGAAAAGGATGGTAAATTGGGGTTTTAATTTAGTCAAGTTTTTGATGGAAACGCTCAGAAGACATAATGACTTTGAGCCCAAATGAACTTGTAGCTTGCAAGTAACCTATGGTCTTGATGGTAATGGTATGAGAGCATGGTTACAAGGCATGAGAGAAGTTCAACCATGAATGGAATGACCTAATGACTTGAATAAGAACCAAATAAGTGAAACATAATAGTCAGTTACATATCACCATCTAAAGGAATATCTCATATTCCCTAAATAACATCTATAATTTGGTTCATATTATAGATCTACAGTACATTGATGGTGAGAGATGGTTGTATGATCCCAAGGCATGAAATGAGATAAAATAGGTATGAGATCATCCCAATGACCTCAAAGGGAATTAAAATAGTCTAATGTATTCCTCAAACACATCACCATGTATAGGTTGCCTTTTGGTTTCCCTAATATTCACATCTATGATTTACCATAATCATAGACTAGTATAAGCCAGTGAAAGGTGCAAGCTTGGTGGTAGGAAGAGGTGTAACATGGAATGATAATGTAAAGGTCACTCTCATTTTGATAGTCACATCTTCATAATATTATTAAAGCAAAGATTGAGCAGATTGGGTTTTTGAACTTCACACTCAGTCATCTACGGTTTACTGCAGTCACACCTCTAGAAGCTAGTTTTGGGTTTTTGAAGGTTTGAGACATATAAAAACATGACCAAGGATTGAAATTTAGTAAATAATTTCCTGATGATTTTTTATATAACTACATGGTCTTAGTTGGACCATAATAATAGAGGAAGTATCCCATATTTTATCTCAAATAGAGGAACTCCTCAATCAAGACAATCTATAGACATAGTATGTGAACACGGAAAGGATGAAAGGAAGAATATTAAGACACCATGGTAAGATGTGTAGAGTTGTAATAAAGGGTAATGTATATGAAAAGAACCTAAAACCATTAAGATCACTTACTGGTGGTCAAATACTCAAGAAACATAGTCTAGGCGTATTAGACCTAAAATTGAACATGAATGCTAATGAATTCCAATTTCACTCATATTAACATATGACCTTCCCAAATAATTTGAGAGCCTTTAGGGGAGAATGAAGGACTGATAAGAACCATTAGTTTGCATAAAACAATCCAAGACTAGTTATGTTGGCCTAATTTGGTCTTAGGGGTACCCAAAATATAAGAAGAAACTCGAGGAGTCACCTTATTTTGATCCTCTCTATATGGATGAGTTACATGGTGCCTCAATAAACTAGGAATAGTTTAGGGGGGTCCTATAATACAACTTGGTGGGATTGGTTTGAAGGTTGAATATCTAACCTTTATGAATCATCACTAAGAACCTGAACCACCAAAAACCCTCTAAAAGACCTAATAAAGAAAAGAGGAATAATTATGCTTTTATAATGGATAAAATTTCCATGAAAGTGTTTTGGATACATTTGGGACTCTCTCAAGCTCCTTAAAACTTAGTTGTTTTGAACTATCACTTGTATGGATGGACCTAATTCTGGGGTTTTTGTAAGTTTTGAGGTGTTCTATGGGTACAAAAAGGAATAAGTGAATGAAAATCATTGTGGAAGGTGTTTATAGATTTTTTATAACTCCTTATACTCAATTTTCACCTTGGTTATACATGAAAATCACTCTACTAGGTTGGTCATTATAGGTAGTCTTCAATAGGGTAGTGAGAAACAACATGGCTGCCTAAGTTTGAGATGAGAAGTGTGGGTCTTGAATATTTTAAGATTTATTTAATAGACCAAAGGACAAAGGGCTATAAATGAGTTATATAAGACTTATTCAATGTACCTTTATGAACAAATGCAGGTCACTTAAGTGATAAGTGTGAAGGTTTGGGCCTAGAAAACCAGTGAGTGACTACAAACAGTGAATGGCAAGTGGTGCAGATAAGTTCATTAGTTGAGGGGCATATAAGGGATATTAAAATATTATTTCCACCTTCTTAGGCAAGTGAAAACATGTCAATGAATGATATAATATTTTTGGATAGTTAGTGAATTCCCCATCAACAAGGTAGTTTCAAGAAGGATATAAAGGGTATCTACACCAACTTCAGAAGAATGATGCATTTTTTATGGACACTTTCCAAGATAGCTTCATGACCTATTTACCACTTCATTATCTTGAATTGTAACTAATTTCCAATCTTGAAACTTGGCCTTGTGACCCTTCACCTTCACTTCTTCTCTCTCCTCTCATTTGCTCTATATATGCAAGGCATTTTGGCATTATAATAGATCCACACCTAGTATGGTGGAGTCTTGATGGTTTGAGTATTGTATTTTCCTTTGAATAAAGATTTATATTCTAGTTTTGAGTTCATAACTTTTTATCTAAGTTTGTGAAGTAGTGCATAGTGGAATGACAAGTGATAACTATCTATCCTTGTGTTCTCTTTACTCTTTCATGTTTGGTACAAATAATTATCTCTCTAATAGGTCACATGAAGTGTAGTTAGTGTATTTATCTATCTCTAAGTGTAAGGAGTAGCATTAGTGTCTATAATTAGACCTATTATTCATTCATCTTGAGAAATGCAATGCATATCACTTCCATGTTTGAAATACTTATGTTAGAGCAATCTAGGATGTTGAAACTAGAACTGTGAGTCATCTTTCATAGTGCAAGTATATGGTAGTCTAGTGGAGATATATATGGTATATCAAATCATTAGAATAGGTTAATTTAATTTTTCCTTTTATCTCTTTTCATCCAAGTAAGCAAGTAGTATAGGTGATAGGATATCAAAGACTATTCCAAGGAGGTAGCCCTTTAAACCTCTACTATAGGCAACCCATAGGCCTAGAGGTAGTATAATGTTTCAATTAATTTTGAGGAGGCTTGAACAACCTCTCCAAGGGTACAATATTGAGTGAAAATAGTTTTGGCAAGCCCAGTGGGACTAGTGTCTCAAGTACATCTTGTCAAGGTCAATGTTGGTCTTGACAACATCACAACTTCATACATGTGTTTCACTCAACATTTGGTGACCCCACTAAAGGTAATATATGGTTGTAGACCAAGTTTTTTATTCCTTTTATTCATACTTCATGGTCCTTACTAGGTTAGCTACTAGTAGAGGTAACAATCCTATAAATCCACTCCCTTAACTTGAACTTCCTCTTGAAGTTAAATATCCTAAGCCTATCTTGACATTTGAAGAGGAACAAGACTTTGTAAGTCAAGAAGAAAAGGAGAGTGAAGAGGAACTTGAGGACAACATATCTAGGCAACATGATTTCATAGCCTTTAATACTTAAACTCCTATACACCTCAATGCATATTATGATATCCCTCACAATACCACCAAGAGTGTTCCCATTTTTAATGGGGAAGACCCTATCACCCAAAATGAGCATATTAGGGACATTTATAACTTATGCAATTTCCATAATGTCACTGAAGTTAAAATTGTAGTTAGATTACTTGTCATGTCTCTTAATGGAAAATCCCTTGATTGGTATAGAACATTTCTAGGAGGAACATTATTAGGAGGATGTATCACCACTTGGGATGAGTTTAGAGAGTACTTGACTCAAATATTTGAAAACAGGAGTGATTACACATCACTCATTCATCAGTTGAATATGATTTAAAGAGGTACTAAAGAAACTATGTATGAATTCAATGAGAGTTTTCAAAGAACATGGTATAGGATGCCACCTCCCATGAGACAACCTACAAGTTTTATTTTCCCAACATACCTAAGAGCTATTGGGACTAATATATATGTAATGTTGCAGTCCATTGGTGGGTACACTTTGCCTGAATCCTATGATATGGCCATTAGAGCTAAGAATGGTTTGATACAAGCTGGTAAACTCTATCTAAAAATATTTATTCATATTCTGCCTAACATGTATTTTTCTCCTTCAAGTCTTGATCTAATGAAAAGTTCAAACAACAAGTCTAGATCTACCCCAAAGAAGTTAGAAGATACCATTGATTGGGAGGCAAGATCTAAGGCCTTATAATATAAATTTAGGAAACTAAAACTAAAATCTAGAGTTCACCAAAACCCCTAATCCTATCCTCCACAAGCAAGTAGGTTCCCAACTTAGTCATATGGTCAAGGGAGGGGAAAAAGTTAACCTAACTTCAATAGGCTACCCAATACCTATAATCTAACTTCTACTCCCAATACAAGAGCCATGGTTCTAGTCCATAGTATCTTAGTTAAAGGAGAAGAATGGTAACCTAAAGGATAATATATATGTGCCAATGAAGGTAAAGGGCAAGCCTTGGTAGCTTAATGCGGATCTACCCCTCAATTGATTGTAGAGGATGAGAACTTCATGCAATAAAAAATAAATGAAGGATGGTAGCCTTAAGGAGTGAGGCTTGCAAACTTTCAAGTGAAAGATACATTTACCCTAAACCAAGCTACCTAAGTTTTATAAAATACAAGATCAAAGAGGAAAGATTTAGGAGATGTTCATGGTGTTGACACAATTTCAAACACTCCTTCAAGGCCACAAAGTGTGAATGCAAAAGTGGCAATTCGTACAAGTCCTATACCTATTCAAAATCAGAGTGTAGGAAGGGTGACTCAAAATACTCCATTACCTAAAATTCAAGGAACTTATTTTACTCAAGGATACAAGAAAAGGTGAGTGTTATATTTAGGTATGTTCCTAATGATGGTATTGTTGGGTGAATATTTTGTCAACCAGCTAACTGGTGAGCAAAATAGGTCTCTTCAACCATAGCATAGGGAGATTGGTCATCGAAATTTGCAAGTTTACCACATCTAATGGGGAAAAATCTCTCCTCTCATCAAGGGGAGGTTCCCTATAGAATATGAGGAGCTATATTATATATATATATATATATATATATATATATATATATGCAAAAAATAACACATAGGGGTAAGACAACACCATCCATCTCTCTTTTTTCAGAGATGAGGCTCACAGATCAAAGGAGAAATCTTGGGTGATTGGTGAAGGTACTTCTCTTCTTTTAGAAGTAACATTCAACCAAGAGCCAGATCCCTTCCTGGATAGTAGAAATCCTGGTGAAATGATAGAAGGCACTTCTCTTCTTTTAGAAGTGCTTGTTCTTGCAAACAACAGGAATCTTTCAGGTAGTATAGGTAATCAGTAACAGGGATGTAGTAACTAGCAACCTGAGATGTAGCACAAAGTCTCCACCTTGACTGCCCAAGAGTGAAATATGAAGAACAATGGGGGCACAAAGTCATCCCAAGGTTCTTTACATAAGAAATAGAAAAAGACAAACACACTAAAGGCAACTGTAGGCAGCACAAAGTCTCCTTATAGTTGGCTTTGGGACACCTTCCTTATCACCTCCACTAGCTCTGCTTGTTAAATTGAATAAACAAGAATACATTTAGGAAATAGACATAAGAACAATCTCCTAGAATGATACAAGCTATAATATCACAAAGTCTAAAAGTAACTTGCTTTCTGATTCAAACAAAGAAATATGATAAATAATTTGAGCTCAAAGTCTCAGTGATGCCTTTCAATTTGGGCAGAGTTTTACATCTGGTAACAGGAATATCTACTTTCAAATGATACAAGAGATTACATTATATAGAGGCCAAGGGAGGCTTGACACTTTGTCCCATGGAGTGAACCATGATTCACATTAATGCCTTGGACACATTTTTGGTTCTGTTAGGGAGAGCCATGATGGAGCAGGGTGGCTACCTTGACTATGGCATGTTGATTCATCTCCAACATCTTCTCCTAAGCCAGAGTCACTCATTCTATTACCTTCTATCCATGCAGCTGCCCACTTTGTCTTTACACCAAAGGGGACAAATAGGCTACGCTTTCAATGCTTGCAGGTCAAAAATACCTACTTGGCAAACTACTCCACCTATTGGGAATAACTCCCGCTGAGATTTCCCTCTTTATCTCTTCTTCCTTTGGCCCTAGCCTTAGGGTCTTTGAGTGTATTCAAGTCTACATTTTAATCTTGCAAAGATCAATAGATACTTCATTATAGAAAATTTGATGTCCACAAATCTTTCATCTTTTAAAGGTTAATGGCTGGTCAGTCATCCTAAATTTGACATTTACGAGCCTATCATTCTCCTTAGCAACTCCTTTGTGTCTTTCTCGATTACTATGGCTGCTTTCCATTGTGACATAGGTAAGGACACGTGGTGGCATCTGCAGCTTTGAAATAAGCTTATTGCAATAAGCTTTAAAACTTGTTAGAGGTTGGAAGTGTAGAAGCGACACTTGTTGCACTCTGCTTAGTTAGGATGGGAAACATGGTGAGTTCTACTACTTTGAAATTGGTATAGACTATGTCTTGGCTTGTGACACTTGGCAACTTCTACTGCACTTTGAAGCTCGACCCTTCCCAGAGGGAACTTGCCCTTTGAGGTCTTAAATAGGGTCCATTTTTGAGTGTCAAGTGTCCCCCGAAAGGGTACCTACCCTTTTGGATCATTCGAGTCGCCCTCAGGCTTCAATTTATTCAGAGGACTATAATCCCTTTATTTCTATCAAAAAAATGTCTAAAGGAATTCCTTCAGACAATTTGTCTGAAGGAAATCTTTCTTTGACTCTGCATCTCTGCGTTGGGAGTGCTCCATCTTCAACACATGGCACCTTCTGCTGCATTTAACAAGTGGCACATGGCATATTCCATCTAAAGAAATGAGGACACGTGGAAGCATCCACCTAATTCATAGGATCTCTTAGAAACCTTTGAGAGTTTTATAGAAGAAGACACGTGGCAGCTTCCACTAAACTCTAGAAATACTCATAGAAATAGTTGAGGCTCATTTTTGGAAATCATGCGGATGATGACACTTGTCACCTTCCACTGATTCTCACCAAGCACATGTGTCATCTTCCACTACATCATATTAAAACCTTCCACCATCGACACTTGGCACTTTCCACTCTCAGGCTTTTCTTTTGCATGCTCCTTTCCTTGATTGAGGCTACCTTTAAACCTTTGAACCCGTGAACTCATTAAACCTATGAAGCAGTTCAAGGTTCAACGGTTTAGTCAATTCATTCTTTTGATTTAGCTAAGTCTCTTTGATATCTTTGAACCAAGCACGTTGAACCATTTGAACGTTGAACTCGTTGAACCGATGAACCAAAATGGTTCAAGGTTCAACAGTTCAATGGTTCAAGCCTTTGAAACTTGTTAAGTGCTTAGAGCCATGGAACTTTGAAATGGTTGAACTTTGAACCTTCACAAAGTGCTTAACTCTTGCTAATGATGTTGAACCTTTGAACCAATTGAACCCATTGAACCAAAATGGTTTAAGGTTCAACGATTCAATGGTTCAATGGTTCAATCCTTGCTTAGATGCTTGCTGATGGAATTTTTGATTGAACCAAGTCATTGAACCAATCTTGAAAATGCCTAAGTGCTGGAAACTTGCCCCATTTTGATTGAACTCACCCGAAGAAGCCATTGAACTCGTTGAACGAACTAATCCATTTACTAAAAAAGTTTGGAAAATGAGGAAATTGAATGCTTAGAACAAATTTTGAAAAGGGAAGAGACAATTTTGGTCTTGCAAAACCAAAATAGTTCATATGTTGTCCCAAAAATGAGAAAGCTATTTTTGAGGAAAACAACTGGCTCCAGTTGGGGAACTTCTGTCAGATGAAAACTCAAGTCAAGTGACGGGAGTAGAAACCAGAATCTCTAATGCCTTGAAGTATGCCATTGGGCTATGGAGTCATGCTACCCAAAAAGAAAGGTTCTAAAAAACAAAAATGAAAGACACAAAAAAGAAACAAAAGACTATACAAATATATATATGTATAGGGGAACTCATCTGATACTTCAAGAGTTGAAGTGCTTCAGATGCTCCCCATTGTGAGGCAGAGAAAAGAGAGTGCCATCTTGATACTTCAATAGGAAACTATTTTCACCATTGAGCTGATGAATAGTAAAAGGGCCCCTCCATAGGTAATCAAACTTTCCATGCATCCCCTTTTGTTATCTTCTCTTGTCCCACAATAGGACTTGATCTCCAATCTGGAAATCATGGTTCTTTGCTTTCTAGTAGAAGAGCTTCTTCACTAGACCTTGATGGGCAGCAATTCGGTCTACCATTGTAGTTCTTTGCTCATCCAACTTAGTAAGACACATGATCCTCTTATCAAGGGAGCCTTCATATGTTTGGTCTTAAATTGCCTTATCTAGTTTCAATGCTGGCAATTTCAAGGTGATTGGTATCTCAACATTGACACCATAAAGAAGTTGGAAAGGAGATAGACCAATTGATCTCTTTGGTGTAATTCTGTCTGCCCATAGGGCGTCAACCAATGATTTATGCCATGTACTTTGGTTGTCATCCACTATCTTCTTGATGATAGTCACTAGGTTCTTATTGCTTGATTCAACCTATCCATTCCTTTGTGGAAAGTAATCAGAAGAGTGGGAGAGTGTAATCCCATAGTAGAAATAGAATTGAGTAATTTCTTGGGAAGAGAAACAAGTTGCATTATCAGTGACAATCTTGGTTGGGACCCCAAACCTAGAGATGATGTTCTCTTTGAGGAAATTGCATACTACTTCTGAAGTAGCATTTTTAGTTGGAATAGCTTCCACCCATTTGGTGAAGTAATCTGTCGCTGTGAGGATATAATCATGTCCAACACTTGAAGATGGGTTTACAGCTCCAATAAAATCAATTTCCTATTTCTGGAATGGCTCCTCTATGACCACTAGCTTGAGAGGCAGGGCAACTAACTTGGGTCTTCTTACAAACTACTGGCATAGTTCACATTCCCTAACCCACTTGTATTCATCCTAAAAGAGAGTTGGCTAGTAGTACCTAGCTCACAAAATTTTATGGGTAGTCACAGGAGCAAAAAAATGTCTCGCATAGGCCAAATTGTGGAAGGACTTCAAAAGTTGGCTTTACTGCTCCTTATCCACACAGCAAAGGAAAACTCCATTGAGGCTCCTCTTGTATAGGCTATTGTCCCAAAGGACAAAATTAGCAACTTTCAACTTGATGATTCTCCTTTCTTGATAAGATAGTTGAGTAGGACACTCACCATAATTAAGGAAATGAGCAATACCTGAATACCTCCTTTGTAGTGGAGATAAAGAGGACTGTTGGTGTGTATTTTGCCTCTGATTCTTCACGCTCTGTTACTCCTAGCTTGTTATCAGCAATTAGTTGGCATAGACCCTTCCCATGCACCAACTTTATTGGCTTGATGACCAAATCAAACTCCTAGATCTTAGCAACCCAATTGCCTCTTTTTGTTCCAAATTCTTGTTGAGTCAGTATCGATTTGACCGTGGTGTCAAGAACCAAGGTAGTTGTGTGTGAATTCAAGATGTAGATGTTTTCAAACAAATTTTTGCTTTTCACATTCAAAAGGAAATGAGAAACTAAGATAAAATGGTCAAGGGTTTGTACATACCCAGATGAAGTCTTACGCACTAGATTCATACGATTGAAGGAACTCATCTTTGGTTATGGAGAATGACACTTGTAGAAGAAAGAGACTCAAACACAAAAGTTGTTAGATAGCTAGAAAGTGGACTGCCAAGTAAAAGCTTGGTCCTAAAAGTGCAAAGACTTCTCAGAGGATGACAGTCCACTGATTGTTAAAAAAAATAGAATATAGCTAGAAATAGAAATGATAAAGACTGAGTGAAAGAAATGAAAGCAAACACATACTTGTAGGTAGCAATCTATCTTCTACAGTCACCGACGTCGATGGTTCTGCCACCATCGGTTAGGGAGAGTTGCCAACGTCGGTTAGTCTGCCGACGTCGATAGTGGCAATGGTCGAGGTCGATCAGGGCAATGGCCTGAGATAAGTTCTAGATAGGTTTGCAATCTACAGAATGGTCTGAGAGTCGGTTTGAAGGTCAGAGAGACTATTTGGAGGTCTGAGAGCATTTTTGGAGGTCTATGCAGGGCTGTAAGGTAGAAAGTATGGTCTGAATAGGGGGCTAGAGAGAGGATAGGGTGACAGGGATTAGAGAAGGCCTTTCAGCCTCTCAAGGAAGAGTAAGTTGGGTCGGGTAGTGGGCTGAATGATAGAGGAATTCAAAATAAAAATTGAAATGGAAAACAAAGAAATACTTATCTCTTGCTTGCTGAAGGAAGATTGAAGAAGCCTTGCTGCTGATGCTGCTGACGAATTTGCAATGCTTTTAACCCACAGTCTAGAGCTATTTTTGTAGAGTACCTATAGCTTGTGATGTTTGCTGTGTGAGAGGGAGAGGGAGAGAGAGGTCAAATGCCATGTGCAAAGGGATTCACGTTCACGCAGGGCAGTAATGGATGTAGAAAACTAGTTTTAAAGGTAATCGATGCTGGCATAACTGCCGATGTCAGCCGCATACTGACTGAGGTTTGTGGCTGAGGAATGGGGACAGAGGCTCATTTTAGCCTTTTGGGCATTCTTATAAGCTACCAGGGTCAAATTATTGTTATAAAATAGTTAAGTGGGGCTTAAATGAGTGCGGGAGGAAGGGTTAAGATGGGATTTAGGCAATTAAGGCTTGGCATGGGGTGGGGGGATCAAAGGGGAGGAATTCGAGGTGGCATGAGGTGGCATGGGTGAAGTGGCAAGGGGGCTACTAAATTAAAATGTTTGATTATTTTTAATTAATAATTGGAGTGGGCTAGGACTTGTGTTAAGAGGTGGACCAAGGGAACCAAGGGGGGAGGAGGACCAAGGAGTAGACACGATTTTAGTGTCTACATTTGCCCCTTTTTGTCTTGTTGGTTGTTCAAGTAAACTGCAAGCCAAAAATAGGAGGTGGTTGCCCCAATTATAAGATGAGGTATTCCTACTCAAAGTGGGAGTCGAGGGAAGGGAACCTGATATTGGGTGCCGATTTGACAGAGAGATGGATGAATATGTTGAAGGTGTGAGTGAGAATGTTGCAATAGTTGTGATTGTGCACATACCACTTCACAAGATGGTCAGGTCAAATTATCACAGGTCGAGGGTCAAGGAGTGCCAAAATTGAAGTAACCGCCCCCCAACATTTAGTCGTAGCTGATCAAGTTATTCAATCTAAGCTGTAGCTCCAATGGTTGTCATGTTCCAGGTATCTCGAGCTTAGGAAGTGCTCCTAGAAACACGAAAAAAGTCACAAGTAGTGGGGATCAACTTGCTCGTGATCCTATACTTGTGAGGGTCAAAATAGGGTCTGCAGACAATTTTGCTAACCATTCATGAGGTAGCATACATGCAATTGAAACAACTAAGGCAAAGTTGTCTAAAAAATGGTTGGGGTCAGAGGAGATAGTTGCGATCTCCAAGGTCATTGGTCGAGATGAGTTGAGATAGATAGTTGGTTGAATGAATGGACAGATGAAAGAATGTGGCCGAGCTAACCTCAAAAGATGTCGTGTCATTTGAGTGCTACCTACAAAGCCCTTGGGTGAAGGGCCTCAGACCAATGTAGTTCTCCCTAGAAAGGGAGGAAGAGGGTCGAAGTGGTTGATTGTGTTTAGTCTAGGTCAAGTCATGGTTAGAAGAGGATAGGGTTTGTCCATCAGGTAGATGAATAAATGAGGGTGGTTGAGCTAACCCTAGAAGACATCCTATCATCTGAGTGCTACCTACATAGCCCTTGTCCTAAGGGCCTCAAACCAATGTAGTTCAGACTAGGAGTTAAGTTGGTCGATGATTGTTTTGGACTAGGTTGAGGTCATGATTAAAAGATAGAATGGTTTGTCCATCAGGTAGATGAACAAACAAGGGTGGTCGAGCTAACCTCAGAGGACATCGTGTCAACTAAGTGCTACCTACATAACCCCAGTCTTAGGGCCTCAAACCAATGTAGTTTAAGAAAGAGGAGGCAAAATGGTCGATGAGTGGGTTGATGATTGTTTTGGTCAGGTTGAGTCATGGTCAAAGAAAAAAGGTTTGTCCATTAGATAGACGAACAAATGGAGGTGGTCGAGCTAACCCCAGAAAACATCATGTCATCTAAGTGCTGCCTGCATAGCCCCGGTCTTAGGGCCTCAGACCAATGTAGTTTGAAAATGAGGAGGCAAAATGGTCGATGAGTGGGTTGATGATTGTTTTGGTTAGGTTGAGGTCATGATTAAAAGATATAATGGTTTGTCCATCAGGTAGACAAACAAACAAGGGTGGTTGAGCTAACCTCAAAGGATGTCGTGTCAATTGAGTGCTACCTATATAGCCCCAGTCTTAGGGCCTTAGACCAATGTAGTTCAAATGGGAGAGTCAAAGAGGTCGATAGGTTGTTTTGGTCATGTGTTGAAATGATGAGGAGAAGATGATGTTACAGGCTTTTCCATATTGTGTGATAGTGTATTCTGTAACATTGGTTGAGGGGCCTTTCATCCCTAGCAATTTTCCATATTGGTAATGGTGTATGCTAAAAATGAATTGAGTCTATTTATGCTTCAGCAAGTAATGGTTTATGCTTGACATAAATTGTGTTTTGTCGATAGTTTCCATGTGTATTGATGTCTATAAAAACTATGTGAAATAGATTATGATAATGTATGATGTCATAATGTCATGTTATTGGTCTAAAAATGTTGGGTTGGCTTGGTTTGGTTGGCAAATGATTTGGTTGGATTGTTCGTGACCAAGATGTAAAGAAGTAAAAGGCGCATTGCTCTTTCATTGACAAGGACCATAATGATAGCATAGGTAGGGGGTTTTAGAAACAAAAGCCCCGTTCATGCATTACGTCATTGACCATTGGTTGTGTTAGAGAGGTAATCGAATCATTTTGACATGAAAATGAGCTCGAAGTCCCTTGAGTAGGTGATGTGATATGTGAGAATAGGGTAACCCTTTTGAGTAGGGATAACTTTGCCCCTTTTTATAGGAGACCCTGAGACGACTACAAGTCAAGTCCATGACTTTTTTTTTAGGCAGACTGATCGATGCGGAAAGTCTACATAGAGATGTCATTTTGCTTGGTGGTCATTTGTGAAGCTGATCTATGCGGGAAGCTTCTGTGAAAGTGCTGTTTGTAGCAAGATTTTAAGCATAGCCATCCTTCGAGGGAGTGGTCTATATTTTTGCTTTATATATATATTTGAGGGCTTTGAATAGCTATCTTTCAAGGGAGCAGTCTATTATCTATAGCAATGATGATACAACGATCCTTCGAGGGAGCAGTCTGCATTTAGAATTAGTGACCTTTTAATATTTTGACATCCAAATTTATTTTTGACAAAATTTTGAGTCATGGACAAGACTATAGAAATTCAAGGGCTCCCTTTTATTAAGACAAAGCATCCATACTTTATAAAAGGGTTACATAGGATTTGTTTTAGGGGAATAGGGTTGAAAGAAATGAGGATTAAGAGGATGGGGTTTCTCAAGGGACGAGCTCAAGTTAAATGTCAAGTGAATGAGTACTCGACTAACAGTAGAATGGTCGCAAATGCAAGGCATGAAAGGGCTTAGGTTCTGATAAGTCCCTGACCCATACTTGTGTGTGATGATGAAAGGTCTAAGCTAATTAGGAACAAATTTGCCTCGTTTACTTTGCTCCATATTGGTCACATGCTGATTTATGTTTGATTAAGAAGTTGGTCGATGCTTGGTTGAGGTCATGATAGGTACTTGGTTGGTTGATGTCTGGTTGATGCTTGGTCAATGTTTGGTCGAGGTTATGATAGTCGGTATAAAGTCAAACTCCCCCCAACCATTTTGTGGTAGGAAGAATGTCTAACACCCAGTGCAGATGATTAATGGGTTAGATAAATGAGATGGAGAGAAGACGAGAAGAAAAAACCTGGGTACCCTACCTAGTTGATAGGTCAGGGATTCCAAGCGAATGGTGTTTAGGCAGTGAAAAAGATAGGAGGGATGGAAACCACTAACTCCATAGGTGAAGAGGGAGGAATAGGCGAGCTTGGAAGAGATTGGTCGATGGTGAGTTCAGGGCAAAAGTCTGCAGAGGCCTCAGTGGGTTCTTGGAAGCCCAGGCCATATCATTTCTTGGCATTATCGTCATTGAGTGGTTTGATAGGCTGGTGGAAGCCTTGCTCATAGCGCCCGAAGCCAAAACCCTTCCATGCACACCTGTAAAGTTAGGTGTGAGCAAAGGCGGTGTTGCCAAGAAATGAGAAGTTAGATGTGAATGGTTGAGGTGAGGAGAGAGGGTTCCCATCAGTGGGAGCTCGATCTAGCCCCCCATAAATGAGATTGGTTTAGAGGTGAGGAGGACCGTAAGGAATGACCATTTTGATCTGATGGTCATAGCTTGGGCTGTGGTGAAGCTGTCCATACTCTTGCAGAGTTTGGAACATGTCTAAGGTAAGTAAGTGATATTCCTCAAGTGAAAGTCATTGGAAGATATCTTCCATGGGGTCTTTGGTTGTCGCTTGAAGAGGTGGTGTGAGGGTGATCGCCGTTTGCAAACTGGTCGAAGCTTCTGTGAATGGAGGCGGCATCTAGGTTGATGTCTTGAGAGGAATGAGAACATCATTTGGTCAATAGGTCATGTTACAAGTTTTGAAAGGTGATGGGTCAACAAAAATGACGTGGACTTGCCCGTCGTGTTTGAATTTTATACAATGGTGCAGTGTAGAGGGGATATAAGCCATGGTGCGAATCTAGGTCGGCCTAGCAACATGTTATATTGAAACTCTCCTTTGATGATGTAAAAGAGCTCTGAGATAGTGCACGGGCCAATGCGAATATAGAGGATGATGGTGCCAATGGTTGTGGCAGTGGCATCATTGAAGGATTGCAAGATTGCATTGGTTTTTGATATGTAATTCTTGGCGAGGGCTAATTGATCAAAGGCATGGGTAGAGATGATGTTAATGCTGGCACCTCCATCAATCATAACTTGCTTAATGCAGGTTTGATCAACATAGGCCGTGATGAAGAGAGTAGCATCCTGATCTTCTGAGTTAGATGTAGGAATTTCAAAATCGCTGAAAGTGATAGAGGCAATGGGAGATAATGAGTGGACAAGGGCAGCTAGTGGTTGGGGGTCCTCGGGTTGGACCTCCACTGCCTGTAAGGCTCTTATCAGAGCTTGATGATGTTGGGGTGAACTTTGGATGAGGTCGTACAAGGTCATCTTCACAGGCGTCTGGTGAAGCTGTTTTAACATAGAGTCATGGATTACCACTGAAGAAGAGGGTTGGGATGCACCCAGGATAGAAATTTTGGGTTTTGGCAATTGAGGTGGCTTGACAAAGGGATAGGTCCAAGGAATGGCGGCTTTTTCTTTTGCCTTATCCTTTTGTGACCTAGTGGTTATGTGGATGACATTAATTTTAAAGAGAGGGGGTGAAGGAGATGAAGGGGTCATAGTCTGTTGATGAGATGTCGATGTCGATGAAGAGGTTTGAGAAATATGAGAAGGTGTCAAAGGTCTGTCGTCAGTGTCCTCAAGGAGAAGGGTGTCTTTCTCCATGTATCGGCGAATAACAACTTTGAGGGCACAACAATTCTCGGTATCATGTCCTAGTGTACGATGATATAGGCAAATCTTAGTATCATCGAACCAGGAAGGTTTTGACTCGAGAGGTTGGAAAGGCTTGATAGGTAGAAGGGTTATGCTAGAGGTCTGCAAAAGTTGGTGCAATATCAAAGTGTATGAACCCACTAGAGGGTCCGTGCTTGTTGATGTGTGAGATGTTGGTGACTTTTACTTGGGAGGTTTTGAAGGAGGCTTTCGTACCACCTTTTGGGTTGATGGTGTGGCCACATGTGAAGATGACACTTTCTTCGTGAGAGGTGCCAAATTTTTTGGAGAGGGTAGGCTTGTGGTAGGCAAAGGAAGCAGTGGAGGCAACTTGTTTTGGTTAGGGGTTGGAGTAGGGAGTACTCCTATTATGGTCAAAGGATGAGGGCCCAAAATGGAGGGCAATGTTGATGATGGAGGAGGAGTTCACCACTGTGGTTTAGTAGCTTTTTTTGGTTTGGTTTGAGGACTACTATTGGGTGAGGCTTGGTCCAAGTCTACCTTCACTTGCAGGTGAGTGAGGTTAGGGACGGGGTGAATGTTGAGTGTTTTGATTGGATTTGATGTGGTAGATGAGGGTTTTAGTCCTGATGTGGATGGTTGTGATTTTGAAGGTTTAGAGGTAGAAGTCTGGTCTTTGTTGGAAGTTTTTAGAGATTTTGTCAAGGGAGGGTTGACGGCATGAGATGAGATAGCACGGGCAAGCTGAAGAGCTTTGAGTCACTCCCATAATGCCTGATGCTCCACTTTCCTCGAATGGAGAAGTCTTAGTTTCTCTACTAATCGAGAAAATGGTTGGAAAGATGTCAAATGAGGCTTTGGTCCTCCAAAAGATGTGGATGGTTGTGGGGCCAAAGATAAGGTAGGTGTAGTAATCTTAGACCCAAGGCATGGTGAAGTCATAATAGGTTCATCTTTGGTCAAATAAGGCAGAGAGATAGGTTCTTCTCTGGGTGGGGAAGGAATCGAAGAATGTGGCTCCTCAAAAGGGTAGAGGGCAAGGATGATTGCGCCCTCCACTTGTGGTTGAGGAGTAGGAAGGGTAGGGTCCTCCATTGGTAGCAAGAAGGAGGATGGTAGAGCTAGTGGTGCTGCTATGGTCGAGGCGTCCTCCAATATAGTGAAGTCGATGGAGAACTAACATGAGAAGAAGGTTCATCTATGTGTGATGGACTGATGGGTTGACTAACCTCCTGAGTCTGTGTGAGAGGCTGGTCAGGGATGAGAGGTGAGACCGTATTGACTGTGTGTATGTTATGCTCTTGAGTGTCATCAATCATGGTCTACACATTGTTTTGGTTGGGCAGGTGGTTAGGAAAGGGTTGTTTGAAGATGTCTATGCTTTGATTGGGTGGCACATTTGGATTGTCTAGGATGAGGTCACCCTTATCTAGCATGTCTTGAATGATGTTTTTGAGAGTCTTGCAGTTGCCCGTGTCATGGCCTTTAACACAGTGATAATTGCAAAAGTCATTCTCCCTATACCATGCAGGGATGGTACGTGAGGGATCAAACTAAGGAGGCAATCAATTTGGGGGAGATTGAGAACCCCCTATTTGACAAGTTTGTCCAACACATATGCATATGACTCTCCTAGTGGAGTATACTGACGCTGCACATATCTTTGCTGGAATTGTCGTGTGATACTTTGGGATGTGGACGGTTTGAGCTGGTTGGTTGTTGAAGAGGATGATGTTCTGACGACTACAACATTTGCTGATGCTTTAGATTTGGGATTAGAAGAAGAGGGTTTAGAGGAAGAGTCATTGGTCTTGGTGTTGGGGTTTTTACTCTGCAACTTGACTTTGTTTTCCTTGATGGCACGTAGTTTGAGCTTCCTGGCCATTGTGAAAGCTTCATCAAAGGTGCGGAATGTCTAGAACCACAAGGTAGAGGAAATATGTTTGGCACACACTTGAGAGAAGAGTTTGATGAGTTCAGGTTAGGGCAGAGAAAAGGAGAGCTGGTTGATTAGGCCTCTCTAGCGAGCAACAAAATCAGCTATGGATTCATCCTCAAACTGCCAGATAGAATATAGATCTGTGATTGAGACCTTTTTGGTGATATTGATCGAGAAGTGGTCGAGGAAGAGTTGGGCTAACTGGGTGAATGTGAAAAAAGAGTGACTAGTGAGAGAGCTGTACTAGTCAAGAGTAGCACTAGAAAGCGACATGGGGAACATGCATAGCAATAATGCATCGTCATGGGCTATGAGATAACAAGCATGTCTAAATGCTCGTAGGTGCTGTTGTGGGTCTTCCTTACTCTGGAAATAAGAGAATTTAGGAAGTTTCCATTGATTGGGATACGATCAGATCGGGACTGAGGGATGAATGGGTTCATTGCAAATTTGCTCATATGAAAGGGCATTACATGAACCCAAAACTGAGGTCTCGAGACTAGACATTCTGTCCATAAGCATTTTGATTATATCGGCTGATAGATTGGTGGGTGGAGCACCCCCTAAGTTATAAAGTGCTTGAAAGGTGATAGAAGGGGCATACGACATAGTCAGTTGCGCTTGTATGGGCACAATGTATTGATAACTAGTCATTGGGACAGAAGTGGAGGCCAAGGGTGGTTGTGTTGTGAAAGTAGAAGGCATGACTAGGCTTGATGTTGCCATAGGTGGTTGGATAGTGGTAACATTGGCCAATGGATGAGTAGCCACCCTGGTGTTGATGGAAGTGAGAGTAGGTGAGATGAAGACAACTAGATTTTGGAAAGGGGTAGAGGTTGGTTGAAAAGTCTGCGGTTGATGAGGGGCCAAAACCCTAGTGGAAGTGGGCCCAGAGATGGAAGAAGAAGCCACACTTAGAAGGTTGGTCATGGGCTGGTTATTAGTCGAGGTGACAGCCTGGGTGTTTATGGGTTGAACCATAGATGCTATTGATATAGCTGCTGTCTCGACTAAAGAGGTCGGCATCCCATAAATTGGGTTGCCTAAGGAGTCTCACATTCAGCTTCATGCGAGATAATGTTGGAGGGCTTTGACATTGAGGTCCAAGAATCTTTTGAAGTCTTGGTCCCCTTCAGGGACAATGGGAGTCTGAGTTAGGGTCGATTGAGTAGGAGTTCGTTCGGTCTCTGAATGAAACTCCATTAAGGGACTAGTTATGGTCGGTGAAGGTGGAAGCGGTTGTTGCCTCGCGTGGTTGATAAGAGCCTTGGTTTGACTACGTGTCAAAACCATTCAAGGTAAGACAAAACGTCCTCACTAGCTCAAACAACCAGATAAGAATAGAAAAGAAGAGAAGAAAAGCAGACCCTAAGCGTTAAATTCCTATGAATAATTTATTAGGATCGTGTTGGCTTATGCCTTAGAATGTGTTTAGGAAGTTGGCTTTTGAAATGGGTCCTAGAAGAAGTAGTCTAAAGTTGGTTTCAGGTTAGTTTCGATGCTCAAGAGTCTATGTTAGGTTCTGTACGTGGCTTGGTGCTAAGGAGCAAGCTCCCCTCACTTCACAAACCCAGTGATAAGCTGGGCTGCTTAGCCAGTATATACTTCCCCTATAGATTATTCTTTGTTAGAGAACATAGTGGGCTTTCCCCTTGGTAGTGAAGTCCAAGTGGGATTGCCAAGATGGGTAAGGTATCCGCTGGGTGATGAAATCCCAGTCAGGCTTTATCTTAGGTGAGTTTAGATGTTTAATTTTGTGCAAGTGATTTGGTTGTGTAACATAAGTGGCCTATGCTTTATTCATGATGCGGTTTTTAATTACTAGATGTGAGAGCTAAGTATGCAGTCAAGAAGAAATGAAATGCAATGTATTTTAAGCCCAAATTGAAATGTGAGTTTGTATGCAGATAAGTAAGAAGAGGTTGAAGAGTATGTCCTTGACTAGTCTAAGATGCAAGAAAAGAAAAAAAGAGAATGATTCTTTTTAAGCTTGCTGATAGTGTCTTTTGGAAGAGATAGAAGAAAGAGATGAAAAGGAGAAACCTAATACACCTATATGAAAAGAAAGAAAAGAACCCAAGGAAGACCCTAGGGTCCCACCAGGCGTGCCAGAATGTTTTCAAACAAGTTTTCACTTTTCACATTCAAAAGGAAATGAGAAACTAAGATAAAATGGTCAAGGGTTTGTACGTAACTGAATGAAGTCTTGCACACCAGATTCAGACGATTGAAGGAACTCCTCTTTGGTTGTGGAGGATGACACCTGTAAAAGAAAGAGACTCAAACACAGAAGTTGTTAGATAGCTAGAAAGTGGACTGCCAAGCGAAAGCTTGGTCTTAAAAGTGCAAAGACTTCTCGGAGGATGACAGTCCACTGATTGTTAAAAAAATAGAATATAGCTAGAAACAAAAATGATAAAGACTGAATAAAAGAAATGAAAGCAAACACATACTTGTAGGCAGCAATCTGTCTTCCATAGTCACCGACGTCGGTGGTTCTACCACCGTAAGTTAGGGAGAGTCACCGATGTCGGTAGTGGCAATGGTCGAGGTCGGTCAGGGCAATGGCTTGGGACAAGTTCTGGACAGGTTTGCAATCTACAGAATGGTTTGAGAGTTAGTTTGAAGGTCAGAGAGACTGTTTGGAGGTCTGAGAGCTTTTTTGGAGGTCTGTGCAGGGCTGTAAGGTAGAAAGTATGGTCTGAATAGGGGACTAGAGAGAGGATAGGGTGACAGGGATTAGAGAAGGCCTTTCAGCCTCTCAAGGAAGAGCAGGTTGGGTCTGGGCAGTGGGCTGAATGACAGAGGAATTCAAAATAAAAACTGAAATGGAAAACAAAGAAATACTTATCTCCTGCTTGCTGAAGGAGTGAAGAAGCCCTGCTGCTGATGCTGCTGACGGACCTGCAATGCTTTTAACCCACAGTCTAGAGCTATTTCTATAGAGTACCTGTAGCTTGTGATGTTTGCTGTGTGAGAGGGAGAGAGAGAGGTCGGATGCCAAGTGCAAAGGGATTCACATTCGTGTGGGGTAGCAATGGATGCAGAAAATTGGTTGTAAAGGTAACCAACGCTGGCAGAACTACTGATGTCGACCGCATACTAACCGAAGTCGGTGGCTAAGGAATGGGGACAGAGACTAATTTTAGCTTTTTGGGCATTCTTACAAGCTACCAGGGTCAAATTGTCATTAGAAAATGGTCGAGAGGGGCTTAAATGAGTGCGGGAGGAAGGGTTAAGATGGGATTTAGGCAATTAAGGCTTGGCATGGGGTGGGGGGATCCAAGGGGAGGAATTTGAGGTGGCATGATGTGGCATGGGTGAAGTGGTAAGGGGGCTACTAAATTAAAATGTTTGATTATTTTAATTTAATAATTGGAGTGGGCTAGGACTTGTGTTAGGAGGTGGACCAAGGGGACCAAGGGGGAGGATGACCAAGGAGTAGACACGATTTCGGTGTCTACAGTAGAAGTGAAAATGCTTCACTGCCTTCACCACTATATAAGCATGCTTCTCCATATTTGAGTACTTCAGCTCATGAGCTTTGAGAGGATATCTCATGAAGAAAATGGGGGATTCCATACCTTCTTTATTCTATTGGATCAAAATTGCTGAAAGCATGTGTTCTAAAGCATAACTGTATATATCAAACTCTTTGTTATAGTCTGGAAAAATTAGAATTGGAGCATGGGCAATGGCAGCCTTGATATCCTCAAATGTCAACTTACCTTCTTTAGTCCAGTTGAAGGTGGCTTTTCCCTTCATCATGTTTATAATGTGCCTAGTCTTCTCAGTAAACTTAGGGATGAACCTCCATAAGAAATTCACCTTTCCAAAGAAAGAGTGAACAACAGTCTTACTTGTGGGCAAGGTATGATCTTAAATAGAATTGACTCTATCTGAGTCAATCTTTATTCCTCCTTTGGACACAATGTGTCCAAGAAGTTTCCCCTTTGTTACTCCAAAAACTAACTTATTAGGGTTTCAAGAAATGCCATTTTAGCGGCAATGTTCTAGCACTTGTTGCAAATGGTGCACATGATCTAGGTGATGCTTAGAGAAGACGGTCAAGTCATCAAGATAAACTATAATGAACTTACCCATCTCATCCTTAAAGGCAAGGTCCATTGCTCTTTGGAAGGTGGTGCCAGCATTTATCAAGCCAAAAGGCATCCTTCTATATGCAGATGTGCCCCAAGGTGTGGTGAAAGCAATCTTATGCTGGTCTACCTCACCAACTTCAACCTGATTATATCCTAAGAAGCCATCTAGAAATGATAACATCTCAGAACCCATCACTGTCTGAAGCACTTGATCCATGATTGGCAAAGGATAATTATCCTTCAAAGATGCTTGCTCAAATTTCTAAAATCTACACAAAGGAGAATTTCACCATTCTTCTTCCTTACAGGCACTATGTTTGTAATCCATGTGGAATGATGGATTTAGAAAATGATCCTAAAATTTAGCATTTTTTATATCTCAGACATAATAGTACGTGATATTTTTGGATTATTATGCCTAGACTTTTTCTTGTAAGGTGTCGAATCAACCTTGAGAGGAATGTCATGTCAAATTTTATCAAGCTTAAGTGACTTTAGGTCATCATAAGAGTATGCTAGGATGTCCATGTACTAGTTGAGCAAAGTGGTGAACTTGAACCTCTCGTCAGGAGCACAACATATACCAATTTTAACCATCTTGGGATCTCCCTTGGTTCCCAGATTTACTTGATCAAACTCCTGAGAGGAGCTTGAATCCGTTTGCTGCTATTTTATGAATCTATCATGTTTATCAGATAGCTTCTCAAGGGAAAGCAAGCCTTTGGGAATCTTATTCCCTTTGAGTTATAGGAACTCCTCACCTACATCTATATTTCATTTAGGCACTGGTTCACACTTTTGAGGTTCACTGCCTTCAAAATGCAACCATTTAAAGCTATCTTTTTACTCGAAGAAGGCAATAATTTAGTCATCATTGTTAAACACTTGCCAATGACTGGCATTATCAGGTACACTTGGTCTAAAGACTAGTTTAATAGTGTACTTATCTCTTTTGAAAGCTGGGTGGGGGACCAAAAGAGTAGCTGAAACAGCCAGTGCATCCACCCAGTCATTGAATTCTCTAAGAATGGCAAAGATGTTGAAAGCATCAAAGCTTTCAATTTGGTCCTAGACTAGATTGTGGTAATGACACAATCTTTCATTCTTGGTTTGATACAGGTTTCTCACTTGACAAACCACTAGTTTGGCATCTCCTTTGGCATGAAGGAGCTTGATGCCTTTGTCTCGAGTAGCCCTGAATCCAAGCAATAGAGACTCAAATTCAGCTGTGTTATTAGTGTTGGTAAACTAAAACTTGTGGGATGAAGGAAAAATAGATCCTTGAAGAGATATCAACACAACCCTAGCTCCTAAACTAGTGGAGGAGCAACTGCCATCAAATTCAAGAATCCATACCTCATTTGATAGTGATTTTCCTTTGGATTATTTTTCATTTAGAGGGGATTCCTCTACACTTACATTATGGTCTACCAGTTCTTTTGCTATTTCAGCTGAATGCATTTCTAGGTTGTCACTTGCAGGAGCTTCATTAGATGCCTCATGAACTTCATCCATGGACAGAAAGTAGTTACCTATGCTTGAAGACTCAAACATAATTTGAGCTTCAGGTGCTGAGGTCCAGGTAACCATGTATATCACTTCCTTCTCAGGGAGTAGCCTTTTCATAACACCTTTGACTGGAATCCTTGCCTTGGATAAGTCCATACTCAATTCATTACCAACATCCCTGCAAAAATTTAGCCCAAGAAGGATGCCATATGATGTTGGGATGTCGGCTACCAAGACAATCATTTTGATTCTTTTGTCTAGGAATGCTGCAACACAAATTGGGCATCTTTAATTTGTCCCAGCAGAGGTACTTGCTTTTTCTCCATGGAGAAGCATCTACCAAAAGTCTTGGTTAGTGTGAGGTCAAGGGATTCAACCACTTTGACAGGCATGACATTATTTGAAGCTCTAGAATCAATGATGCAATTGTTTAACTGACATCCATTTATTATCAATGAGACATATAAAGGTTCAATCCTACCAGGAGTAGTAGGAGGGGTAATGACAAGATTATTTTGGGTGGGTGCATTCCTAGGGGAATCATGTGTCACTTTGGGAATTGCTTGTTCAACAGGGATGTTCTAGTTTTTAACACATTGAATTAGTTTGTCTAATTGCTCAAGATGGGACTACAAAAATTCAAATTCAAACATTTGGATTTTGGTTTTCTTTATGTGGTCAATGATATCAAATGTTGGAAATAAACTAGGTACAGAGGATGGGAGTTCATCCTTTTGAGTTTTGGGATGGGAAGAATTGGACTATGAATTTGAAGTTGAAGGTGTAGAAATGTTTGGGGTACTTACCTTTCTAGCAGTCATTGGGTCCTTTGGCTGGAAAGGTAGAGTGGTCCCATGTTTAGCAATTTAAATTGCTCGCTGAGGTCACTCCTCTATCTTTTTTTAATTAGCTTGCTGGGTTGACTGGTTCTTAGACTAGGTGAACATAGCATATGACCCCTCAACTACATTGCCTTCACTTCTAGGTTCATCTTGATAGTTTAGGAAACCAATATGGGAGTCACCAGCTAATTCTTCTTCTTCGTCAGTGAAGAGATTAACGTCATCTTCAGAATTCAACCGAGGCTAGAATGAGAGATCTGATTTAGCTTCAAGATATCCAACTACTGAGTTGTTTAGAGGTGCTTCAAGGGTGAGGTTCCTTTGTGGAAGAGGAAGGTGATTTAACTATCCTTGATTCCTGGTAGCATGGCCTTAATAGGGCTAATTAGGGAAGGTCCTCCTTGGTACATCTCTATATGAAGGAGTAGATGACAAACCTTATGCCATTTGCTTTCTGAGAGCTAGCACTTCATTTGCCAGCTTTTGCACCATTGGGTCAGTGGTCGCTGTAAATGAGTATTCAAAAGATGAAGATGATTTACCTTTATTAGGGTCCCTTTTTATGTTTTTTACCAAGATAAAGTCATCTTCTACCTTAGTAGCCAAGTCTTGAGTAACAACGAGGTCTATGTGTCTAGTACATCTCAGCAAGAAACTCACTTTAGGTAGCTGTGAGTTGATGAAGGAACACTTGAGATTCTGAGGTGTCAGCTGGGCAATCATGGGAATCTTATGCCTTAGCTTATTGAACTTGGCAATGAAGTCCCTCATAGGTTCATGGGGCTCCTTCTTCATTTGTGTGAGCTGGGCTAGTAAGGCATGCACATCTTCTGTAGGCTTGAACCTGGCTTCAAATTTATCTTTGAGGGTGTCCCAATCAGTCACTGATTGAGCTTGTAGATGGTAGAACCAGTCTACAATAGCACCTTGTAGTGTCTCTATAAATAGCCTGACTGCTATGTCTTCATACTCCACACCTATTACACCACAGGCTATGCTGAAGGCAACAATATGTTCATCAGGGTGAAATTTCCCATCACCAAAAAATTTACTAAAATTATTTCTTGAGTTGTGTGGAAGTTCATATAGGGGTGGAGTCAAATTAAGTGGGCCAAATGAGTTACCCCAGGGGCCTTGAGCTATGGTTTGATTATGTAAAAGTGGGATAACAAATATGGGTGGAGTATGTATGGGAAATGCTCAGCTAGCTGTAGAAAAAGAAGCTTTGCCTTGTGTTGGTGACTTGGTAGGGCTAGGAGGAAGACTCTTAGTTTGTTGAAGGTGATATTTTGGAGGAAACAACTCAAAATTGCTCTGCTGCACCAACTCAAAAGTAGGGTCAATAATACCTTGAAATTTATAGCTTTTGGTATAATGTGGAATTGCTAGATTATGAAACAAAAATGGAAAAGGACTTGTCTTACGTCAATTTGAAGCTTGAGACTTCAAATTGCTTGTCCTTCCCTAGTGGAGTCACCAAAAACTATTGGGTAAATATTTTGTCAACTAGCTAACTAGTGAGCAAAACAGGTCTCTTCAACCATAGCATAGGGAGATTGGTCATCCAAAGTTGCAGGTTTACCACATCCAATGGGGACAAATCTCTCCTCTCATCAAGGGGAGGTTCCCTATAGAATGTGAGGAGCTATATATATATATATATGTAGAAAATAAAACTTAGGGGTAGGACAACACCATCCATCTCTCTTTTTTTAGAGATGATGCTCAGAGATCAAAGGAGAAATCCTAGGTGATTGGTGAAGGTACTTCTCTTCTTTTAGAAGTAACATTCAACCAAGAGCTAGATCCCTTCCTGGATAGTATAAATCTTGGTGAAATGATAGAAAGTACTTCTCTTCTTTCAAAAGTACTTATTCTTGCAAACAACAAGAATCTTTCAGGTAGTATAGGTAACCAGTAATAGGGACATAGTAACCAGTAGCCTGAGATGTAGCACAAAGTCTCCACCTTGACTGCCCAAGAGTGAAATATGAAGAACAATGGGGGCACAAAGTCATCCCAAGGTTCTTTACATAGGAAACAAAAAAAGACAAACACACTAAAGGCAACCGTAGGCAGCACAAAGTCTCCTTATAGTTGGCTTTGGGACACCTTCCTTATCACCTCCACTAGCTCTGCTTGTTAAATTGAATAAACAAGAATACATTTAGGAAATAGACATAAGAACAATCTCCTAGAATGATACAAGCTATAATAGCACAAAGTCTGAAAGTAACTTGCTTTTTGATTCAAACAAAGAAATATGATAAACAATCTAAGCTCAAAGTCTCAGTGATGCCTTTCAATTTGGGTAGAGTTTTGCTTCTAGTAACGGGAAGATCTCCTTTCAAATGATACAAGAGATTACATTATATAGAGGCCAAGGGAGGCTTGACACTTTTTCCCATGGAGTGACCCATGATGCGCATAATGCCTTGGACACATTTTTGGTTCTGTCAGGGAGAGCCATGATGGAGCAGGGTGGCTGCCTTAACTATGGCATGTTGATTCATCTCCAACATCTTCTCTTGAGCCAGAGTCACTCATTCTATTACCTTCTATCCATGCAGCTGCCCACTTTGTCTTTACACCAAAGGGGACAAATAGGCTACGCTTTCAATGCTTGCAGGTCAAAAATACCTACTTGGCAAACTACTCCACCTATTGGGAATAACTCCCGCTGAGATTTCCCTCTTTATCTCTTCTTCCTTTGGCCCTAGCCTTAGGGTCTTTGAGTGTATTCAAGTCTACATTTTAATCTTGCAAAGATCAATAGATACTTCATTGTAGAAAATTTGATGTCCACAGATCTTTCATCTTTTAAAGGTTAATGGCTAGTCAGTCATCCTAAATTTGACATTTACGAGCCTATCATTCTCCTTAGCAACTCCTTTGTGTCTTTCTCACCTATTATGGCCGCTTTCCACTGTGACACAGGTAAGGACAAGTGGTGGCATCTATAGCTTTGAAATAAGCTTATTGGAATAAGCTTTAAAACTTATTAGAGGCTGGAAGTGTAGAAGCAGACACTTGTCACACTCTGCTTAGTTAGGATGGGACACATGGTGAGTTCTACTAATCTGAAATTGGTATAGACTATGTCTTGGCTTGTGACACTTGGCAACTTCTATTGCACTTTGAGGCTCGACCCTTCTCAGAGGGAACTTGCCCTTTGGGGTCTTAAATAGGGTCCATTTTTGAGTGTCAAGTGTCCCCCGAAAGGGTACCTACCCTTTTGGATCATTCGAGTGGCCCTCAAGCTTAAATTTCTTCAGAGGACTATCATCCCTTTATTTCTATCAAAAAAATGTCCAAAGGAATTCCTTCAGACAATTTGTTTGAAGGAAATCTTTCCTTGACTCTGCATCTCTGCGTTGGGAGTGCTCTGTCTGCAACACATGGCACTTTTTACTGCATTTAACAAGTGGCACATGGTATATTCCATCAAAAAAAATGAGGACATGTGGAAGCATCCACCTAATTCATAGGATCTCTTAGAAACCTTTGAGAGTTTTGTAGAAGAAGACACGTGGCAACTTTCACTAAACTCTAGAAATACTCATAGAAATAGTTGAGGCTCATTTCTGGCAATCACGCGGATGATGACACTTGTCACCTTCCACTAATTCTAACTAAGGACATGTGGCATCTTCCACTACATCATATTAAAACCTTTCACCATCAACACTTGGCACTTACCACTCTCAGGCTTTTCTTTTGCATGCTCCTTTCCTTGATTGAGGCTACCTTTAAACCTTTGAACCCGTGAACTCATTAAACCTATGAAGTAGTTCAAGGTTCAACAGTTCGGTCGATTCATTCTTTTGATTTAGCTAAGTCTCTTTGATATCTTTGAACCAAGCACATTGAACCATTTGAAATTTGAACCCATTGAACCGATGAACCAAAATGGTTCAAGGTTCAACAGTTCAATGGTTCAAGCCTTTGAAACTTGTTAAGTGCTCAGAGCCATGGAACTTTGAAATGGTTGAACTTTGAACCTTGACAAAGCGCTTAACTCTTGCTGATGATGTTGAACCTTTGAACCTATTGAACCCATTGAACCAAAATGGTTTAAGGTTCAACGATTCAATGGTTCAATCCTTGCTTAGATGCTTGCCGATGGAATTTTTGATTGAACCAAGTCATTGAACCAATCTTGAAAATGCCTAAGTGCTGGGAACTTGCCCCCTTTTGATTGAACTAACTCGAAGAAGCCATTAAAACCATTGAACAAACTAGTCCATTTACTAAAAAAGTTTGGAAAATGAGGAAATTGAATGCTTAGAACAAATTTTGAAAAGGGAAGAGACAATTTTGGTCTTGCAAAACCAAAATAGTTCATATGTTGTCTCAAAAATGAGAAATCTATTTTTGAGGAAAACAACTGGCTCCAGTTGGGGAACTTCTATCAGATGACAACTCAGAACAAGTGAGGGGAGTAGAAACCAAAATCTCCAATGCCTTGAAGTATGCCATTGGGCTATGGAGTCATGCTACCCAAAAAGAAAGGTTCCAAAAAACAAAAATGAAAGACACAAAAAAGAAACAAAAGACTATACAAATATATATATGTACAGGGGAACTCATCTGATACTTCAAGAGTTGAAGTGCTTCAGATGCTCCCCATTGTGAGGTAGAGAAAAGAGAGTACCATCTTGATACTTCAATAGGAAACTATTTTCACCATTGAGCTGATGAATAGTAAAAGGGCCCCTCCATAGGCAATCAAACTTTCCATGCATCCCCTTTTGTTATCTTCTCTTGTCCCACAATAGGACTTGATCTCCAATCTGGAAATCATGGTTCTTTGCTTTCTAGTAGAAGAGCTTCTTCACTAGACCTTGATGGGCAGCAATTCGGTCTACCATTGTAGTTCTTTGCTCATCCAACTTAGTAAGACACATGATCCTCTTATCAAGGGAGCCTTCATATGTTTGGTCTTAAATTGCCTTATCTAGTTTCAATGCTGGCAATTTCAAGGTGATTGGTATCTCAACATTGACACCATAAAGAAGTTGGAAAGGAGATAGACCAATTGATCTCTTTGGTGTAATTCTGTCTGCCCATAGGGCGTCAACCAATGCTTTATGCCATGTACTTTGGTTGGCATCCACTAGCTTCTTGATGATAGTCACTAGGTTCTTATTGCTTGATTCAGCCTATCCATTCCATTGTGGAAAGTAATCAAAAGAGTGGGAGAGTGTAATCCCATAGTAGAAATAGAATTGAGTAATTTCTTGGGAAGAGAAACAAGTTGTGTTATCAGTGACAATCTTGGTTGGGACCCCAAACCTAGAGATGATGTTCTCTTTGAGGAAATTGCATACTACTTCTGAAGTAGCATGTTTAGTTGGAATAGCTTCCACCAATTTGGTGAAGTAATCTATCGCTGTGAGGACATAATCATGTCCAACACTTGAAGATGGGTTTACAGCTCCAATAAAATCAATTTTCTATTTCTAGAACGGCTCCTCTATGACCACTAGCTTCCGAGGCAGGGCAACTAACTTGGGTCTTCTTACAAACTACTGGCATAGTTCACATTCCCTAACCCACTTGTATTCATCCTAAAAGAGAGTTGACTAGTAGTACCTAGCTCACAAAATTTTATGGGTAATCATAGGAGCAAAAAAATGTCCCACATAGGCCAAATTGTTGAAGGACTTCAGAAGTTGGCTTTACTGCTCCTTGTCCACACAGCAAAGGAAAACTCCATTGAGGCTCCTCTTGTATAGGCTGTTGTCCCAAAGGACAAAATTAGCAACTTTCAACTTGATGGTTCTCCTTTCTTGATAAGATAGGTGAGTAGAAAACTCACCATAAGTAAGGAAATGATTAATACCTAAATACCTCCTTCGTAGTGGAGATAAAGAGGACTGTTGGTGTGTATTGTGCCTCTGATTCTTCACGCTCTGTTACTCCCAACTTGTTATCAGTAATTAGTTGGCATAGACCCTTCCCATGCACCAAATTTATTGGCTTGATGACCAGATCAAACTCCTAGATCTTAGCAACCCAATTGCCTCTTTTTGTCCCAAATTCTTGTTGAGTCAGTATCGATTTGATCGTGGTGTCAAGAACCAAGGTAGTTGTGTGTGAATTCAAGATGTAGATGTTTTCAAACAAGTTTTTGATTTTCACATTCAAAAGGAAATGAGAAACTAAGATAAAATGGTCAAGGGTTTGTACGTACCCAGATGAAGTCTTGTGCACCAGATTCAGATGATTGAAGGAACTCCTCTTTAGTTGTGGAGAATGACACCTGTAGAAGAAAGAGACTCAAACACAAAAGTTGTTAGATAGCTAGAAAGTGGACTACCAAGTGAGAGCTTGGTCCTAGAAGTGCAAAGACTTCTCAGAGGATGACAGTCCATTGATTGTTAAAAAAAATAGAATATAGTTAGAAATAGAAATGATAAATACTGAATAAGAGAAATGAAAGCAAACGCATACCTGTAGGCAGCAATCTGTCTTCCACAGTCACTAACGTCGGTGGTTCTACCACCGTCGGTTAGAGAGAGTCACCAACATCGGTTAGTCTATCAACGTCGGTAGTGGCAATAGTCGAGGTCAGTCAGGGCAATGGCCTGAGACAAGTTTTGGATAGGTTTGCAATCTACAGAATGGTCTGAGAGTCAGTTTGAAGGTCAGAGAGACTATTTGGAGGTCTGAGAGCTTTTTTGGAGGTCTGTACAGGGCTATAAGGCAGAAAGTATGGTCTGAATAGGGGACCAGAGAGAGGATAGGGTGACAGGGATTAGAGAAGGCCTTTCAGCCTCTCAGGGAAGAGTAGGTTGGGTCTGGGCAGTGGGCTGAATGATAGAGGAATTCAAAATAAAAATTGAAATGAAAAACAAAGAAATACTTATCTCCTGCTTGCTGAAGGAGGAGTGAAGAAGCCCTGCTGCTGACAGATCTACAATGATTTTAACCCATAGTTTGGAGCTATTTTTACAGAGTACCTATAGCTTGTGATGTTTGCTGTGTGAGAGGGAGAGAGAGAGAGGTCAGATGCCAAGTGCAAAGGGATTCAGATTCACGTGAGGCAACAATGGATGTAGAAAACTGGTTTTAAAGGTAACTAATGCTGGTATATTTGTCGATGTTAGCCGCATACTGACTGATGTCAGCGGCTGAGGAATGGGGACAGAGGCTCATTTTATCCTTTTGGGCATTCTTACAAGCTGTCAGGGTCAAATTGTCATTAGAAAATGGTCGAGAGGGGCTTAAATGAGTGTGAGATTAAGGGTTAAGATGGGATTTAGGCAATTAAGGCTTGGCATGGGGTGGGGGGATCCAACGGGAGGAATTCGAGGTGGCATGAGGTGGCATGGGTGAAGTGGCTAGGGGGCTACTAAATTAAAATGTTTGATTATTTTAATTTAATAATTGGAGTGGGCTAGGACTTGTGTTAGGAGGTGGAGCAAGGGGACCAAGGGGGGAGGACGATCAAGGAGTAGACACGATTTTAGTGTCTACATTTGCCCCTTTTTGTTTTGTTGGTTGTTCTTTATGAACTACAAGACAAAAATAGGAGTAGGTTGCCCCAGGTATGGGATAAGGTTGATTTTGTCCTATTGGTTGTTCAAGTGAACTGCAAGACAAAAATAGGAGGTGGTTGCCCCGATTATAAGATGAGGTATTCCCCCTCAAAGCGGGAGTTGAGGGAAGGGAACTTGATATCGGGTGCTGATTTGATAGAGAGATGGATGAATATGGTGAAGGTGTGAGTGAGAACGTTGCAATAGTTGTGATTGCGTGCATACCACTTCACGAGATGGTCAAGTCAAATTATCGCAGGTTGAGGGTCAAGGAGTGCCAAAATTGAAGTAACCAGGCCCCAACATTTAGTCATAGCTGATCAAGTTATTCAATCTAAGCTGTAGCTCTAATGGTTTTCATGTTCCAGGTATTCTAAGCTCAGGAAGTTCTCTTAGAAACACGAAAAAAGTCACAAGTAGTGGGGATTAACTTGCTCATGATCCTATACTTGTGAGGGTCAAAATAGGGTCTGTAGACAATTTTGCTTACCATTCGTGAGGTAGCATACATGCAATTGAAACAACTAAGGCAAAGTTGTCTAAAAAATGGTCAGGGTCGGAGGAGATAGTTGCGATCTCCAAGGTCTTTGGTCGAGACGGGTTGAGATAGATAGTTGGTTGAATGAATGGATAGACGAAAGAATGTGGCCGAGCTAACCTCAGAAGATGTCATGTCATCTGAGTGCTGCCTACATAGCCCTTGGGTGAAGGGCCTCAGGCCAATGTAGTTCTCCCTAGAAAGGGAGGAAGAGGGTCGAAGTGGTTGATTGAGCCATGCTACACATTAATGCCTTGGATGCATTTTTGGTTCTGTCAGGGTGAGCCATGCTAGAGCAGGTGGTTGCCTTGACTGTGGTGTGTTGATTCATCTCCAATGTCTTCTCCTGAGCTAGAGTTACTCATTATATTACCTGATATCCACGCAACTACACACTTTGTCTTTATGCCAAAGGGGACAAATAAGCTACGCATTTAATGCTTGCAGGTCCAAATACCAACTTGGCAAACTACTCCACCTACTGGGAATAACTCTCACTGAGATTTCCCTCTTTGTCTCTTCTTCCTTTAGCCCTGGCCTTAGGGTCTTTGAGTGTATTTAGGTCTACATTTTAAGCTTACAAAGATCAATAGATACTTCATTGTAGTAAATTTGATGTCCACAAATATTTCATCTTTTGAAGGTTAACAACTGGTTAGTTGTCCTAAATTTGATGTTTGCGAGCCTGTCATTCTCCTTAGCAACTCCTTTGTGTCTTTCTCACTTGCTATGGCCACGTTTTGCTATGACATAGGTGAGGACATGTGGCAACATCCACAACTTTGAAATAATCTTATTGGAATAAGCTTTGAAACTTGTTAGAGGCTGGAAGCGTAGATGCAGACACTTGTCGTGCTCTGCTTAGTTGGGATGAGACACGTGGCGAGTTCCACTGCTTTGAAATTGGTAGAGACTATGTCTTGGATTGTGACACTTGGCAACTTCAACTACACTTTGAGGCTCGACCCTTCCCAAAGGGAACTTGCCCTTCGGGGTCTTGAACAGGGTCCATTTCTGAGTGTCGAGTGTTCCCCACAAGGGTACCTACCCTTTTAGATCATCCAAGTGGCCTTTGGGCTTCAATTTCTTTAGAGGACTATCGTCCCTTTATTTCCTTTGGACAAAATCTCTGAAGGAATTCCTTTAGACAATTTGTCTGAAGGAAATCTTTCCTTGACTCTGCATCTCTACGTTGGGAGTGCTCCATCTTCAACACGTGGTGCCTTCTGCTGCTTTTAATAAGTGGCATGTGGCATCTTCCACTAGAATAGGTGAGGACACATGGAAGCATCTACCTAATTCATAGGAGCTCTTAGAAACCTTTGAGAGTTTGGTGGAAGAATACATGTGGTGGCTTCCGTTGAACTCTAAAAACACTCATAGAAATAGTCAAGGCTCATTTTTGGAAATCACATAGATGATGACACTTGTCAGCTTCCATTGATTCTCACCAAGGACACATGGCATATTCTGCTATGTCGTATTGAAACCTTCCACTATTGATACTTGGTGCTTTCAACTCTCAGGATTTTCTTTTGCGTGCTCCTTTCCTTGATTGAGGCTGCCTTTGAAACTTTAAACCCATGAACTCATTGAACCTATGAAGTGGTTCAAGGTTCAACAGTTTGATCGATTAATTCTTTTGATTTAGCCGAGTCTCTTTGATATCTTTGAACCAATTGTGTTGAACCATTTGAATGTTGAACCCATTGAACTGATGAACCAAAATGGTTCAAGGTTTAACAGTTCAATGGTTGAAGCCTTTGAAACTCGTTAAGTGCTCGGAGTCGTGGATCTTTGAAATAGTTGAACTTTGAACCTTGAAAAAGTGCTTAACTCTTGCTAATGATGTTGAACCTTTAAACCTATTAAACTCATTGAACCAAAATGGTTCAAGGTTCAACGGTTCAATGGTTCAACGGTTCAATCCTTGCTTAGATGTTTGCCAATGAACATTTTTGATTGGACTAAGTCATTGAACCAATCTCAAAAATGCCTAAGTGCTAGAAACTTACCCCCTTTTGATTGAACTCACTCGAAGAAGCCATTGAACCCATTGAACCAACTAGTCCCTTTACTGAAAAAGTTTGGAAAATGAGGAAATTGAATGCTCAGAATAAATTTTGAAAATGGAAGAGATAATTTTGGTCTTGCAAGACCAAAATAGTTTATATGTTGTCCTAGAAATGAGAAAGCTATTTTTGAGGACAACAAGTATTATGGCATTAAAATTGTCATTAATGTCAAAGTCAAGTTAAGTGTCTCATATCATAAGTTAGATTTGATGTCATGCTTGGTGAAGTGGTGTGTGACTAAGAAGTTTTTTTTATATTTTGAGATAAAATTTGAAGGCAACTTAATATCCTTTCTAAGGTTTGATGATATGTTAAAGATCAGGTACAAGGTTCAAGGGGAACATCTTGGTTGAGCCTTAAGTTTTGAAGAGCATACATGGTAAGCACATGAGTCAACAAGTCCTTATGAGAAACTAATACAAGTTGTGATGAGACTAAAAAAAATCTCATAATTCTATTGAAAATCAAGTTTTAATATTGAATTCATTAAAAATCTAGCTTGTTTTTGTCTAAACTTTGAGCACTAGGCATCTTGAGTAGCCTAGCTTAGCTCTGTGACAAAATGTATACATGGTACATGATACATGATGTAACTTTGTGTTTTTGGTCAATAAAAGCATAATTAAGTATTATAAGTTATAATAACATGGTAAAGAGGAAAATAATCATTCAAATGTGTTTAAAATATAAGTTTGAAGCTTAGCTCCTGTATGAAGAGACCTAGTGAGAAGTTGCAGGCTTGGTGCCTTAGTAAGATAAACCTAGTAGCATTGTGAGTTGATCCATTAGAGACATGCATGAGAAAGGGTGGATATGTGATAATTTTTTTTGATGTTGTATGATATGAGGATAGAGTGTTTAAGCTAGTTCAGGTTGTTTCAAATCATGAACATACTCAAAGTATGTTTGGTAGTGTAAAGCCTAATTGCATAAAGTGACCTATAATGGTCTAATGAGGGGTCAATATATTTTAAAAATATACCAGATCTATTGAGAAAATTTATATATGTGTGATAATTCATGTTATTCATTTATAAATTTTGAAGTCATATCCTCCAAGAGAAAGAAATAAATTTGATGATAAGGTTAATTGTGTGCACAAAATTGAGAGTTGTAAAACTGAGAAGAAGTTTATCATGATCTTTGGAATGTAAAATTTTTGAATGAGAAATTGATAAATTCATGGTATTTAGGTAATGTACCTATCTTTAAATAATTGGCATTGGTTTTGGGATTGAGGGGAAATCCTTTATGAATGATTGCTAAGAAGGTAAGGTAGTCAAAACCCTCTTTAAACTCTTACCCAGACTTGGTAGGAAAGATATAATTAGTTTTAGCTCAAAATATTCATATTTACCTATTTTATTGTTTTTAACATGTAAATTACTCTTGAATATCTCCTCAGGTGGTTTTGGTTTGTCTTAACAGTGAATAGAAGCTATAGGAAAACCTTTGTTTTCAAGGTTTTTGATGCTATAGGTAGGGTTGACCAAGTCAAATCATACAAGTGAGTTGAGAATGATGTGAAATAATTATGGTATATTATAATTTAAGTTTTTAAGTATGTTTCATACCAAAATTATTTAAAACCAATCATGGAAGGTAGCCTATTGCTAAACTGGCCTAATGAGTAGAATAATGAGAAAACTAAGCGGTAATGAATATAACTTTAGGGATTGGTTAAAAAGGATTAAGGATAGATAAAAAGGTATGGGATCACAATTAAATACATATTAATCCTATTGAATTTATGTGGAAGTGTTGATGATACCTATATTCAAGCAAAATATTTTCATCAAACTGGCTTATCCAGTACAATAGATTATGTGTAGAGTGACATAGTGAGATTGGTCTGTAAAACCAATATTGATACATGAAAATGAAATATAAATATATATATATATATATATATATATATATATATATATATATATATATGTTATAAGGATGATAATTTTTCACAAAATCCATTGGAAGATCATATAAGTTCCCACAAAAGTGTTCTACAAGTTGATTTTTTTGACTATGTTTTTGGAGCTACAAGTATCTTTTCTGTGTGTGAAAAGGATGTTTCTAAGTCAAAATTCACTAAAATGAATGATAAAAAGTTATCAAAGGTATTTTAAAGTAGTAATAGGATAATTTTAATGTATTTTTTCTCATTATAAGTCCCTGATCAAGTTTTTAAATTCAAATGACTTTGATTGTGTTTTGACACTGTTTAGTGTTTCTAAGTAAGCTATTTACAAGAGTGTTCTTCAAGCCTTTTGGCCTGTGTGGTGGATACCAAATAATTTTGAGAATTTTGTGAATTAATGATTAATATATTAATATTATTTAATAAATGTTTTATGTGTAAAATTTTTGTACATGGTTCAAATTTGTAAGATAGACTTACATGCAGTGAAAAGGCCTATTGGCAGAGAGACCTACTTAGTAGGTCCAAGTAGTGAAATGGAATAAATGAAGTTGGGGAATCAAGATAAACTTATAAAATGTATATTGGAGGTGTGTATGAATAATTTAATCTATTTTATAAGATAATATTTGTTACTAAGGGTCTAAATGGTAACATGTGGATAGGACAAACCTAATTGCATTAGGTCTCTATTAGGCATAATGGTGAAATTAGTCTTTATGGACTATGATCAACTAATGTATTAATTTTTTCACTAATGAAACATGTTTAATGATATATTTAAATCATAATACAAGTTTGGTAAGGATATTTTGCAACAAATATGGGTGAAAGAAAGAATTGAGTATAAAGGCAAGGCCTAATTAGGGTATTTTGACTAGTTAGAATATTGAGCTATTGAGCGAAGGATATAGAGTTTTTGTGAACATGATGAAGGATTTAATATCATCATAATATTGATATAAATATTTAAATATGTTTTTATAGGCGTTGAACAAGGTTAATTGACCTAATATTTCCAAGGAGAGGGCTTATTGAGCGAGAAGGCATGAGAAGCTGGTTGAGTGAGTTTGAAGGGTAAATTGTGAAAGAAAAGGTTGTAATATAAATTTTAGTTAGAAAAAAATATTTTAAGGTGAAAAAAATTATAGGTTAATTTTTTGGTTCTAATTTACCTAAGGGGGTTGGAGTCTCCTTGCAAGATTGAGCTTGTAAAAGACTAGTTGGGTGGGTGCTCAACTAGGTAGGGGTCAGATCTCCTTGTGAAGTTTGTGATTCAATAAATTTTGAATATTGAAATTATAGAATATTAGTAAATGTGCATTGTTTATTGTTTTTTATCACCCAAGAGGGTTTCCCACATAACTTCTATGTTCTCTTGTGATTTTCTTGTATAGTTGCTTATGTATGCATTAATCTTTCATGTGAGTGAATGTCTCATGGAATGTTGAATTGAATTGAATAGAAAAATGTTGAGAAATTGATTCACCCCCATATGATTAGTATTTATTCCAAAATTTGGTATCATATCAGGTCCTTTTAAGGAGTTTTTACAACATAAAGGAGATCATAAACAAGCTAAGATGGTTAGTCAAGCACAAGGTGGCTTATCCACAAGCAAAGCTCCATTGCTCAATGGATCCAATTATGATTTTTAGAGTGTGAGGATGAGGAACTATATGATGTATCAAGGTAATTATGTTTGTAAATTAATCTTGGATGGGTATAATACATCACCTATTCCTCTTACAGATGTAGCAGGCAGGAAGGTCAGTGATAACACCTCAAAAGAAATGAATGAGATTATGTGTGGTATATTTGAAGTAGAACTTGTGAAATTTATGCACTATGTATCTTCCAAATAAATGTGGGATAAATTGAAAAATATTCATGAAGTCGAATTATCCAATTTGTAAAATCATAGAATATGATTTGAAAGTCTAAAAATGAATTAAGATGAGACCATTGCTGCCTACTTATTGAGGGTTGATGAGGTGGTCAACATCATAAGAGGTCTAAGAGAAGAATTAAATAAACTACTATTGTTTAAAATTTTCTAAGGTATTTAAATCCTAAATTTGATTCTAAGGTATGTGTTGTTGAAGAAATGTAGGATTTAGACAAGCTAGAGATGGATGGACTTCATGGAACCCTAACAACCTATGAGATGAGGAAAAGTGAAGGAATACTTAAAAATAAGGAAGATACATTCAAGGTAGAAAATAAGCCAAAGGAGAATAAGACACAAGTAAATATGTCTAAAGATAATTATGAATCTAATATTGATGATGATGAGTTGATAGCTTTGTTCAAAAGGAAGATGAAGATAGGCTCAGGTAAATACAAGGGTAAATTACCTTTGAAATATTTTAATTGTGAAGAGATAGGACATTTTGCTAAAAATGACCTCATAAGAATATGGATAAGAATGACAAAGAGAATGATGAAGGTCATGATGATGACAAAAAGTCCTACATTTCTACTAAGATCAAGTAAATCTTTAAAAGATATGATAACAAGAAAAGGTTTTTCAAAAACAAAAGGAGTCTTTACACTAAGGAAGATTGCAACTCATCTAATGAGAGTGAGATAAGTGATTCAAATAATGATCATGAAAATTATGGATTTGATGTAAATGAGTTTATCTTCATGGCTGAAGAAGCAAACTGCTCAAATCAAGAAGAATCCATATGGATTGGAGGTGCTATTGGTGATTTAGATAAAGAAGTTGATGAAGTGGATTTTGAACCTGAGTTGATGAACACTCTAGAATAATTAAAGATGATAAAGAAAAAGAATAGGGTGATGAGATATCTTATCAAATACTATGAGGAGTAAATTAACTTGTTTGAAGTCATACTAAGCAACAACTCTAAGGAGTAAGAGGAAATAGTCAAATAAGTGGAAAGTCAACTTTAAATTGTAAATATAGGCCTAGAAGCAAAAAAATAAGAATGTGAAAGGTATGTGGCTGAAGTGAACTCTTTGAGATCTCAATTGAAATAGGCATCAAATATGGTTAAGTCCTTTGTAAGATTTAAAAAGAGCACCAGTGATCTAGACAACCTTCTAAGTAGTCAAAAGACTGATGATGATAATACAGGTCTTGGATTCATTGAAAATCAAGAGAAGGACACAAATGAAGTCAAGAAGGTCAATAATCATCCTAATAAGGATGGTGTTAATATAATAAATGCCAACACTTTTAGTCAACCTGACACCATAAGGTATGCTAATCATTTCAATGGCTATTGGTATTCATGTAGCCAATTTGGTCATAGAGCAATGCATTGTAGAAGGCCCTTATAAAATGAATTTTTATGGAAATATGAGGAGAATCATCAGCCAAGAGGCATGGGTTATGGTGTATTTCCATCTAGAGGGATAACTTGTTTCAATTTTCATTAGGTTGGTCACATTTCATGGTAATATAAACATGATTTCTCAAGACAATATAGAAGTTTGAGGCTTCTATAAAATGAGAAAGAAACATCAAGTGGAAACTAAATCTAACTAAGGTGGATAACCAATCTACAAGTTCAAATGGATTGTTTGTGATGGTAGAGCAAAATCAAGATGCAAATAAATGACAAGATCTATCAACACAGTTTGTTGATGAAGGAAATAGGATAAATGAATCTAGCCAAAATATTTCTCAAGCAAAATATAAAGGAGTAAAGTTGGAAGGACAAATCAAACACAAGAGGATTATTAAGGAAGTTGAGTCTTCCAAATACATGGAGATATGGGAATCGCTTAAACTCATGCTTTTATAGCTCTCAAGAGTATAGATGACTCCATTAGCCTTCATGGAGGTGCTCAACTAACAAGAAAGAAGCATTAAGGATGATCAGTCATAGGGGCATCCTTGTGGTTTTGATGAGACCTTTAGATTCAAGGTTCAATCAAAGAGAGCATGCTATAGGTGTAATCACAAGTGACAATCCACAAAAAGGTTGTATGATGACTTGATCAAACCAAGTCATAGTTTTGAAAATGTATTGAATCTTCATGGAGACAAAGGAAGTCAATAATTTCTCATGAGCTGATATGTGAGTCTGGTCTATGTTTAAGTATGGTTTAATGAAGCCTATTTTACCTAGGTTCAAGGATCAAATAGCCTACCAAAAAGGTGAACCTTTGTCATTAATGTCAAAGGGGGAGAAAGGTTCTATTTAAAATTCAAGTATGGAGAATGATTTTCATGATTAATAATGTTTTCCATCACTGACAAAGTATGGATATTATTGAGGTATGTTTCTAATGATGGTATTATGGCATAAATATATTCATTGATGCCAAAGTCAAGTTGAGTGTCTCTCATATCACAAGTTAGAGTTGATTTCATGCTTGGTGAAGTGGTGTGTGACTAAGAAGTTTTGTGTCTCTTTTGAGAGAAAATTTGAAGGCAATCTAATATCCTTTCTAAGGTTTGATGATATGTTAAATATCAGGTACGAGTTTCAAGGGGAGCATCTTGGTTAAGCCTTAAGTTATGAAGAGCATATAAGGTATGCACATGAGTCAACAAGTCCTGATGAGGTCATGATAAAAGTTGTGATGAGTAAGACAATGATCATAAGTCTATTGAGAATCAAGTTTAAATATTGAATTCATTAAAAAACTAGCTTGTTTTTGTCCAAAATTTGAGCACTAGGCATCTTGAGTAGCTTGGCTTAGCTCTATGATAAAATATATGCAAGGCACATGATGTAACTTTGTGCTTTAGGTTAGTATAGGAATAATTAAGTATTATAATCTATAATAACATGGCTAAGAGGCAAAGAATACTTCATATGATTTAAAAGGACAATATTGAAGTTTAGCTCTTATATGAAGATACCTTGTAAGAATTTGCAGGCTTGGTGCCTTAATATGATAAATTGGGTAGCATGGTGAGTTGAGCCATTGGAGAGATAAGTGAAAAAGTGTGGATATGTGAGAACATGTTTTTATGTTTTATGACATGAGGATAGAGTGTTGATTCCATTTTAGGTTGTTTCAAATCATGAACATACTCAAAGTATGCTTGGTAGTGTAAAGCCTAAGTGCTCAAAGTGACCTATAGTGGCTTAATGAGTGGTAAATATATTTTCAAAAAATTCAAAATATATTGAGAGCATTTAAAAATGTGTGATAGGTCATGTTATGCATATTGAAATTTTTTTAAGTCATATCCTATAAGAGAACGCAAGAAATTTGATGATAAGGTTGACTGTGTGCACAAAATTGAGGGTTGAAAACTTGAGAAGAATTTTCTCATGCTCATTGGCATGTAAAAAATTTTCATGAGATATTTATCACTTCATGGTATTTAGGTAATGTCCGTATATTTAAATCCTTGTTATTTTTTTTGGGATTGAGGAGCAATCCTTTATGGATGATTGCTAAGAAGGTAAGGCAGTCATAACCCTCCTAAAACCCTTACACAAACCTTATAGGAAAGATATAATAAATTTTGGATCATAATGGTAAAATTTAAATATTTTATTATTTGGAACATGTAAAGGACTCTTTTATCTCTCCTTAGGTGGTTTTGGTTTGTCTTAATAGTGAATAGAAGCTATAGAAAAACCCTTATTTTATGGTTTTTGATGCTACAAGTAGGATTGACCAGGTAAAATCATGAAATTGGATTTAGAATGATGTGAAATAACTATATTTCATGTTCATGGAAGCTTATTATTATGTTTCAAAACAAAATTGTGTAAAATTGGTCATGGAAGGTAGCCTATTGCTAAACTAGCCTAATGAGCAAAATAGTGAGAAAACTAGGTGAGAATGAATATAAGTTTAGGAATTGGATAAAAAGGATTAGGGATGGATAAAAAATAATGGGGTAATAATTAAATACATATAAATTCTATTTAATTTATGTGTAAGTGTTGATGATGCCTATATTCAAGCAAAATATTGTCATCAAAGTAGCCTGTCCAATATAGTGGAGTTTGTGTAGAGTGACATAGTGAGATTGGTCTGTAAGACCAATATTGATACATGACCATGAAATATATCTTTCCATATATGTTATAATGATGATAAAGGCTCAAAAAATAATAATTTTAAGATCACATAAGTTCCCCCACAAGTGTTCTACAAGTTGATTTTTTTGACTGTGTTTTTGGACCTACAGACAACTTTTTTTGGTGTGTTTCTAAATCAAAATTCACTAAGATGAATGATAAAAAGTTATGAGAGGTGTTATAAAGGAATAATAGGATAATGTGTGCATTTTTTATCATTATAATTCCCTGATAAATTTTTTGAAGTTAAATGACTTTGATTGTGTTTTGACAGTGTTTGGTGTTTCTGAGTAAGCTATCTACATGAGTGTTCTTGAAGCCTTTTGGCCTATGTGGTGGAGACAAAAGAATTTTGAGAAGTTTTTAAATTAATGATTAATATATTATTATTTTTTAGTTAATGTTTTATGTGTAAAATTTGTGTACATGGTTCAAATTTTCATGATAGACTTATAGGTAGTGAAAAGGCCTATTGGCGAAGAGACCTAATTGGTAGGTCCAAGTAGTGAAATGGACTAAATGAAGTTTGGGACCCAAGATAAACTTATAAAGGGTATATTTTAGTCATTAATTAATTTTTTAATCCATTATATAAGATATTAAGTGTTTTTAAGGGTCTGAATGGTAACATGTGGATAGGACATACCTAATTGCATTGAGTATCCATTAGGCCTAATGGTGAAATTGGTCCTTATGGACTATGAAAAATAAATGTATTATTTGTTTCACTCATGAAAATTTTGTAGTGATATATTTAAATCATAATCCAAGTGTGGTAAGGATATTTTTTTGACCAATATGGGTGAAATAAATAATTGAATATAAAGGCAAGGCCTAATAAGGCTATTTGGACTAGTTAGAATATTGAGCTATTGAGCGAAGGATATAGAGTTTTTGTAAATAGGTTGAAATATTTAATATAATAATAAGAATAATATGAATATGTCACAAATGTTTAACTAAGTTTCTACAGGTGTTGAACAAGGTCAATTGACCTAATATTTCCAAGGAGAGAGCTTATTGAGTGAGATGGCATGAGAAGCTGGTTGAGTGAGTTTGAAGGGTAAAGAGTGAAAGAAAAGGTTGTCATATATAGTTGAGTTATAAAAATATATTATGAGGTGACCAAACATAGGATATGACTTTATTGGTGGTAGGTTACCTAAGCAGGTTGGAGCCTCCTTGCAAGATTGAGCTTGCAAAAGACTAGTTGGGTGGGTGCTTAACTAGGTAAGGGTTGGAGCTCCTTGTGAAGTTGGTGCATCACTAAATTTTGAATGTTTAAATTATAGGATAGTATTAAATGTGCATGGTTTAATGGTTTTAATTCTAAAATATGTTTTCCCATATAAATTTTGTGTTCTCTTGTGATTTGCTTGTATAGTTACTTATGTATGCATTAATCTTTCATGTGAGTGAATGTCTCATGGAATGTTGAATTGAATTGAATATAAAAATGTCAAGAAACTGATTTAAACCCAATATTATTAGTATTTATTCCAACATGTTTCTTATTTTAATATCATCTATTCCTTGAATAATGCTAATTCTAATATATCTCTTTGGGAAGTGCTCAACATGCTTGGTCAAAAGAAACTACTTAAAGAGCAACTATCCCAAATCCATATCAATAATCAACCATAAATACATGGTGGTGTATACTTCACTAATTATACTAATCACATTATTTAAACCTCAAAAAAATCTAAAAATCCCTCACCTTTCTATCTTACACTCATTATGGGAGACAAGCTTTTTCATAATTGCATTGTGGATAGTGGGGCAAGTACTTCAGTTATGCCCAATCTTGTGGTAGATAATTTGGGCTTGAAATATGAGACACATATCAAGGGAGTATTGAAAATTTATGGGACATAAACTAAGTCAATATGACCCATCCAAAGTTTTAGAGTTTTCTTGCATGACTATTTAAGCTTTCCAATCATTCAAGACATAGTGGTGGTAGATCTACCTGTTCACTTTGCTATTTTCCCATCAAGGTAATTTACTACCAAGATAGGAGGATGCATTTCATATAATTGGTCTTTCTTAGCCTTTAAAATAATGTATGGAGAAAATGTGACTATTATAACACAACCGTTGGCCAAGTTTCACATTGAGCCATATGTAGAATCAAGTTCTAATATGAATTTTACCATCAATGATCAAGAAGAGTATATTATGGATGATGGAGCATCTTAAAAAAATGAAGGTATCTATGATATTTTCCTAGATGAGTATGGTGTCAAAATTTATGGAAATGATTCATATACTTTTATTGAATAGATAGACCTTGGCACATAAATCATCCATGATGAAGGTGATGAACATTCTGAGGTAATCCTTGATAATTATTTTCAACAAGATGTTGAGAGTAATTACCTTATTAATATGCACGATGATGATGGTTTAAAAATTATGGTAGATAAATATAATGATGAAGACTTTCATTATTCTTTCCCAAGATTGAAGAGTCCATGAATGTGATAACCATGAAGAATAAGATGATCTGTGGTAGTAGTTTCATGCCATAGTTCAAGAGTTTGAACTTCTATGTTAGCCAACTCCCCTTCATAAGAAGCATGAACCTGATAGTAAGGTTGTTAATTAAAATTTTAAACATGAAGGATAATGTATTATTGAGCATGATAATGAGTGTCAAACAACTATCAAGAAGGCTACATTCATGAAGGAGACCAATGAATCCAAGGTAGAAATCTGTGTGGTTGAGGAGCTGTCCAAACCTTAGTTTGATGGTGAATCAATTTAAAACATGTTGGAACAATTAAAAGATAATATTTATGGTTTTAGACATCAAGTGCATCATGTTATAGAATAAGGTTAAGTTGATACTCCCAATGATTAGATTGAGGAGAGCCAATTGAACATGACAGAGGTCAAGCAGACTACAAGCTCAAATAAGCCTCTTGGAAAACTAGATAGAGTTTTCATGAGAGCTCCAAATGACACAATTACAGCCAATTGAATCTCCAAAGATGGTAAATCATTTGAATATCTCCATTAGCAAGTTTTAATTGATAATCATGCATCATATGAATGTTTGTTTTCATGGATCAACAACAATGTTAGGAGCATTGTTTTTGACCTTGGTTGAAGCAATGAAGAAGTTGTTCTTCACCTCAAGTGTTTTGAGGTCTTGTACATATTAGGATAGGTGTGTGTTTTTCCTTTGAGTTATGGTGTGTTTTCCTTAAGTGTTTATAAGATCACACGTGTTTATTTTGTGTCTTCCTTTGTGTGTTTGTTTCTTTATTATTTTTGGTGTGTGTTTTTGGTCTGTTTAGAGGCATATCAGTGTTAAATGTAGCATATAGGTGACTCCATATCCCAATGGATAGGAGAAGGCAACTGGTCCTTAGCATAATAGACATGTTACCCTTAGGAAATTACCAAAATATTAACTAATTTACCCCTAGGTCAAATTAAGTCAACACCCCTATATTTTGAAACTTTCGTAGGGCCCCTTAGGTTTGAAAATTTTCACCATGGTCATTAATGAGGTCATACAATGTGTTCTAATCTTTTGTAATTTTGTCTAGTTAGTTTCAAGTCATTTTATGCCACCTTTTGGGTCATTTTTATGAAATTTATAATTTTACACAAGAGGAAAAGTGTGTCGAGAGGTTATCTAATGTACCAAGTGTTAGATGATAATTATGAAACTAAAAAATGTAGGTTCAACATCCAAGAAAGGAGATAAACTATAAATAGGGTAATTTTAGTTAATTATATGAACTACATAACCCATATGTCACATATGGAGGATTCTATAATATATTTTTATATCCCTATAGGTCTTTCCTAGGATAAAGAGGCTTTGATAGATCTAAATTTGAGCAAAATTAGACTCTTTATCCTATTGCTCTCTTGGGTAGGTCAACAAGGTCAAACGGTTTTACTTCAGTACAAACAATAGAAGTAAAGTTGAAGGAGTGGTATTGGTGGATGAAAGTAGTCCTTGTGACCTTCCATTTAATGGTCATGGTATTTATATTTATGGTCTATATGGTATGAAAAATCACTAAGACTGTTAACACCTCTAAACTACTTGAATAACCCTAATGGCTTCAATTTTTTCATTTGATCGCCTTGGTATGTGTGAGTCAATTGGTGTGCATAGTCTTTTAGAGCATGTTCATTCTTCTTAGGTTTTTTTAAACTAGTTTTTCAATGTTAACATGAGGAAATGAGCAAGAGTATCTATCTTATGCAAGGAGTGAGTACTAATGGTTTGGAGAACATATTTTGGTAGTTATAGTGAGTTTCATCTTCTGTGAAGGGCTTTAAATCAATGTAATATGTTGGTGTTCAAAAATTTATGGTAGAGTAATAATATTCTCCATTAAATTTTTGATCTCAAAATAATCTTTGATGGAAGGTATAGCCATGATACTTCATGTAGTCAAACAATCTTAATACAAGCACCTACAAGTTGATACATGGAAACAAATCATGTCTAGACCTAAAATGGAGACCAAAACATGTTTTTAAAACTTGGAATTATTTTGACACCTAAAATAAATTCACGAATCAAGAAAATATCATTGTGTGGATGATGAGACCATTAATTACAACCTGACTTAGATGGAGAGCTACAAATTTAAAAAAGTTGTAAAGGAGATGATTTACCTTAATCTCGTTGAAAAAGGATTCTGCCACATAAATTAACATCTCATGTTGAACATTAATGAAGTCTTGGTAGGTATAAGTGGCTTCCTTCTTACAACCTACACCTAGAAGTAACATCTTGTCACAAGAGGAAATGACCAAGTCAAGAGAAAAGAATGGTAAAGTGGGGTTTCAATTCAATCAAGTTTCTGATGGAAACACTCAAAAAATGTAGTGCCTTTTAGCCCAAATGAACGTGTAGCTTACAAGTGACCTATGGTCTTGATGGTAATGGTGTGATAACATGGTTTCACTACATGAAATGAGTTCACACATGTATAAAATCACCTAATGACTTGAATAGGAACCAAATAAGTGAAACACAATAGTCAAGTACATATCACCATCTACAGGAATATCTCATATTACCTAAACAAGATCTATAGTTTGGTTCATACTGTAGATCTACAATACATTGATGGTGAGATATGGTTGATGTTGAGAATTATTGTCATTGATGTCATTAATGTGATAAGAAAAACATGTTACAAGAGAGATTTTGAAGGCAACCTAATGATTCTTCTATTGGTTGATGTCAAGGTTAAGGTCAAAGAGAAAATTCAAAGGTAACATAATGATTCTTTTGTTGGTTGATGTCTAGGTTCAGGTCAAAGAGATAATTATGTTTCAGCGGTGTGCGATTGATGTCTAATGAGTGTTCTTATTTGATAACATTGAGGTAAGCATGTTTGAGTACTAGTTATTGAGTAAAGGTGTCTTTAAAAGGCTATTCTAGACCCTATGAGAAGGTGTGCATAATGATTTTTGGTGAATTAAGTAAGCATAAGATTTTGTGATTTAAAGCTCTTCCTCATTAGACTACAATTCCTCTTACTCTTGCTTGTAGTCTTGCAAATCTTATTGGCCAACACTAGGCCTATTTGTCCAAATGGAATAAAAGACACAAGTACCTATTTATTAAGATTTCAAGACACATAAATCATTCAATATTATTCATGTAATTTTATCTCAATCCCTCTTTAACATTCCTATCCTACATTTCACTCAATATTCTCCTTTCTATACCCATTCACTCATTCCCTAGTCCTTTCCAAGTATTCAACACAGATCATATGGTTCCTCAATTTAATTTAGGGTTATTGACACATTAATATGCCTCTCATAATAAATTTATACATCTCTTCTCATTCTATACCTTATATAATTCACTCAAACAACTATATACAACCCTGCCTCATCTTTGCACACTCTCCTTATAGCCATTTTGTGGGTAATAAATACATAGTATGGAAAACTACATCACATTTTAGTAATAAAAATTTAATTTCTCATTACCTCTATCAAAATACACCTACATGTCAAATTTTGTGCCTTAATTCTCTCATTAAGATCACTTTCCTTCTTCAGACCTACCCAATTGGGTCTCCTCTTAGGCCTAATCCTCCTTAGCTTTATTAAAAATGTACTTACCTAGTCCATAAAAACCTAAAAATATGAAAATAAATTAAATAATATCAACATTACTTATACTACAAATTTTTGGTGATTTTCCATGGTTATAAATCATTTTATACATCAAACCCTAAAATCAGGGTTTCCAAGCCACTATCAGGGTTGAGAGTCAAGAAATTTGTATATCTTAAATAATATTAGGTTTAAAAGTTTATAATTTCCTTTGTAAAGTTTTTATTTATCCTATTCTATCTTTTTAATCAATGAATTTACTTTACCAATCTTTTGACACCGGTTTCTATCTCAATATGTGTTCGACTGAGCTAACTTAATGACTGCTATAGGTATGGATTTTGGCAAGATGGAGCCAAAAAACATACAAAGAAATACCAATAATTAAGGAAAATTAATAAATTTTCAATATTCATACCTAAAATTACTTACACTCTTTTAACATGATGAAATGATCAACTTCTTCATAGAACAAGCACATAGTTTATGTAAACAAATAGGGTTCAGGAAAACTACATAACTTATGTATCAATCCTGAGTGCATATTGGAGTTACTTATATTTAATTATATTAAAATAATCCATTAATAAATAATCTAATTATTCAATCATGTTTTATAATATAGGTTCATGATCTTTCACCTCTTGACAACATGTCACAGTCTGCCCACTCATAAAATTGTTCTAAAATAAGGGTCTATTTTAGGTTTTGTCTAAACACCAAATGCCTTCCTTGTTGTCCCTAATAATATTAAAATTAAAAATAAATTATTTATTAATTAAATAAACCTTAAAAACCAATATTTAAATCATTTTATCATCAAAATTGAAGGTACAGTCTATGACTAAAGTAACACATACATGTATAGGGTCTGTATTTTTGATAACTTCAACAGTGTTCCTCTTTAGGCTTTATCCATTCAATATTGATATTATAAGAAACATGAAATAACATTTAAATCACACTTTAAATTAGTTAAAAATCCCATTCCTCCATCAATAAGCACTTAAAATTAGCACAAATGCCTTGACCTTAAAATAAAAGTCTGTGTTATATTTTTCATATAGCAGGGTTTTCAACAACATAAATAACTTTCTTCCATTAAATTTTGTCAATTTAGTTTCTAAATTAAATTAATAAATAATCACATATGAAATTAAAAAAAAATCAAGACCTAAATAAGGTTTTTAAATTCATTCATCAAACCTTATAGATTACTATCCTGACATAGCTTATTTTACATTCTTGTCTGCCCTATTTCTTCACACCCTCCTCTCCTACCTATGGACCATGAATGATATATATCCATTAAATTATAAAATATACACTATATAAATACTCATAAAATTTTATTGGATAAATAAACTCTTCAAAATATTACAAAATGCATGTAGGGTGGTGAAAATAAGATTGCCACCTCATGCTTAAAACTGACTGATTGACTCTAACACATCTTTATGACCTTATTAAGACCATAAAGGCCATTTAAAAATTTATTTGTGAAATAAACATATTTTAAACTCACCTATTCTTACTATAACACCCTCTATCCCTCATTAGATAATTTTAAAATTCAAATTTAGAAAAGGCAGGAAAATCTCAAATGGACTGTAAATCAAATTTTACTGACTTCCAAGTTCACTTTTGGAAATTCTTAAGATGCCCCTGAATCATTGTGAGAGGTTTTTTTGGAATTTTTTGATCATATAAACATAATATATATAATTTTAGAAGTGTTTCAAGGTTAATTGTCAAGTTTCAAGTGCTTAAGAAGCCTAAATATGGTACTAGTCTTGGCATGAAAAGACCTTGTAAGAAGGTATGAGCATGGTGGCTTGGTGAGATGAATGCACAGAGGCATGAGATGATGTATGAGGTTTTTTGATCATGTTATTAAGGTGTAGAAGCATCCATTAGAGTCTCAGGGTGAGCCTACAAGGGTAGGACCTTCAAATCAAGACTGCACCTAGACCATTCCTAAATCCTTCTTGGCCTAATGAGGCATGATGATCAATTTTCAAGATAAATTTGTATATATGAGCATAGATAAAGGTATGATATGTTTTTTCAATCATGTTTATAATGTTTGAGGTTATGGTTTTCAAGAAAAGTGGTTTTGAGGTCTCTTGAGTACATAGATTGATTGACTCTAACACATCTTTATGACCTTATTAAGACCATAATGGTCATTTAAAACTTTATTTATGAAATAAAATATTTTCCACTCACCTATACTCACTATAACACCCTCTATCCCTCATTATATAATTTTAAAATTCAAATTTAGAAAAGGTAGGAAAATCTCAAATGGACTGTAAATCAAATTTTACTCACTTCTAAGTTCACTTTTGGAAATTCTTAAGATGCCCCTGAATCATTATGAGAGGCTGTTTGGAATTTTGTGATCATATGAACATAATATATATAATTTTAGAAGTTTTTCAAGGTTAATTGTCAAGTTTCAAGTGCTTAAGAAGCCTAAATATGGTACTAGTCTTGGCATGAAAAGACCTTGTAAGAAGGTATGAGCATGGTGGCTTGGTGAGATGAATGCACAGAGGCATGAGATGATGTATGAGGTTTATTGATCATGTTATTAAGGTGTAGAAGAATCAATTAGAGTCTCAGGCTGAGCCTACAAGGGTAGGACCTTCAAATCAAGACTACACCTAGACCACTCCTAAATCCTTCTTGGCCTAATGAGGCATGATGATCAATTTTCAAGACAAACTATGAGCATAGATAGAGGTATGATATGTTTTTTCAATCATGTTCATAATGTTTGAGGTCATGTTTTTCAAGAAAAGTGGGTTTGAGGTCTCTTGAGTACACATAATGAAGGCATATGAACCCAAATAGGACTTTTAGGTGTTCTTTGACATGTGTAACCTCTATATGGGAACCTAGGATATTAAGGAGATATGGGGAAGGGTCCTAGATAAGAACTATAGGAATTGGTTTTGGATTTAAGGGGAATCCTATATGAACAATTATTAACACTAAAACTTATGTTAAACCTTTCTAAAACCCTAACCAGGACCCAATGTGAAAGATTGTTCAAAACAAACCATAATGGTCTAAAATGACTATAAAAAATATTGGATCATGTATTAAACTCTCCCAAGTATCTTTAAGTGGTGTTGGTTAGTTAGATGAGATAAAATACACAAATATAGGCTTGTTTATGACAAATTTATTGTAACAATCAAAAATTACATTAGTCCAGAAAAGAAAATGGATGAAGGATGAAACTTGAGAATACTATTTACTTTACATGAGGTTTATGGACAATTTAAATCTCTAAAGTGTGCTAAAATGGTCATCCAAGTTAGCTAGTCACTAATACGCCTAATGGTGGAAATAGTGAGAAACCCAGGCAATAGTGAGAAGATGATTATAAATGTGTTATCATGATATAATGATAAAACCAAGTGCATATAAATGGTTTTTGGGGCTGGTATGTCCTATTAATTCTTGGTATAAATATTGAAATTTAGGTTCAATGGTGAAAATGATGAAGCCTAAATGGCTTGTCTAGCTCAGTGAGGTCTGTGTATAGTGAGATCATAAGATTAGTATACAAGACCAATATTTGCTATTTGAATATATTAAATTTATATAAAATAATTATATAATTAAAAAATAAGATAATATAATGTATTATAATTCATTTTAAATGTCTACATAAGTGTTGGAGGTTTGATTCATAATGATTGAGCTTTAAGGTAAACTGGCAGTTCTAGGTAAGCAAGTTACAGTGATGAGTTTGTGGTAGTTCTAGGTAAGCAAGTTGTAGTGATGAGTTTGAGGATATATGCCCTAAGTTGAAGTATTTAATGTATATGGTGTTATTTTTTTGGACTTTTATGTCCTATCCATTATTTTTATAAGGTTTGATAGTCATTTAAAGTGGTTGAAATATTGAAGCCAAAATAGCTTGTTTGGTTTTGATTTGACTGTGTGTAGTGAGGTCAAAAGATTGGTCTACAAGACTAATATTTGACATTAGACCATATGTTTTTTGTATTTGAGAGTGTTATATATATGTAAAAGTATATTTTTAAAGTATCATTGGTCATGGTATGTGTTATTTCATATGTTTAAGATCAAGTTGTTTATGACTAGGTTTTGGAGTGTCCTGGAAGTTCTAAGTGGACCATTTGTAGAGAAATGTTTAAGTTCTTTTACTCTTAGTTATGAAGTATAAAAAAAATGGTGATGTTTTTAAGGTCATGGAGTTTCTTTCCATATGGTTTATTGTCATTTTTATGTGACTAAATTGTGTACATTCTCTTTTTTTGTTTGATAGACCTTCTATAGGTTCATAGACCTAATTGTGAATGGTACTAATGGTGTGGTTCAGGTGGTGGTTGGAGCTAAAAAGTGTCATGGACCTAAGATGAGATTAGTGGGAGTCTATTTGAGTGGTATATGAAGTTTTCCTATCATTTATGGAGTTTTAAAGTGTTCTAAGGAGATTAAAGGGTAACGTGCACTAATGAAGGCCTAATTGAATTAGGTCTCCTTAAGGCCTAAAAGAGGTTTTGGCATTTTAAGTTGAGGATGACCTACTATAATGATTTATTCATGTATGAAATGTGTTATAAGACCTATTATAAGTATAATATAGGTGTGTAAGTGCATATGTTTGACCAAGAGGTATATGATCAAGAGGCTTGTATATATATAAGGCAATTTTAGGCCTATTTATGTATGCATGAGAGTATACGAATGAGATAGTACATTGTGAGTAGAATGAGGTCTTGTAGACCATTAGAGGAGTGTATAGGATATTTAATGAAGATATCAAAGTGTGTTTTCATATTAGGATCATGGTCATATGACCTAATCAGTCTTGAAGAGACCTAATTGAGTGAAGAGGCCTAGAGGACAGTGTGAGAGGGCTAAAAGAGAGAGAAGAGCTGAAGAAGGTGATAATCATCTATTATATGAGAAACAAGGTGTCCTGAAGGTGATCCAAGGTCTTAGGTGAATAAATTGGTGTTGATTAATCTAAGGGGTTAGTGTCTCCTTATAATTTGGTGCTTGCTAAAGCCTAGCTAAGTTGGTGCTTAGCTAGTTGGGATTGGTGTTTCATGTAAAGTTAGTGCTTCAATAAATTATGATCTTTTGACTTATAGGATTGTAGTCCATTTTTAGGGATCAATGGGTTTTCTTCCCCTTGAGAGTTTCCAACATATATGATGTGTTTTCTCATGTAATATTATTTCATTCTTGTATGGTTGATTGATTATGCATTACTTGATCTATATGTTGATATGATGGTTCATGTCTGATAAGGAGGAATTGAATGAAAGTTTTTAAAAGGTTGATTCACCCCCCTCTCAATAATTTTGCTTCTAGTATTTGCATGATAACAAGACATGAAATGAGATCAAATAGGTATGATATGATACCAATGACCCTAAAGGGAATCAAAAGAGTCTAATGCAATCCTAAAACACATCACCACCTATAATAAGCCTTTTGGTTTCCCTAATATTGAAATCTATGATTTACCATAGTCACAGACTAGTCTAGACCAATAAATTGTGCAAGTTTGGTGGTATTCAAAGGTGTAAAATGGAATGAGCATTTACAAGTCACTATTATTTTTACAGTCACATCTTCATAATATTCTCATATAAAAGGTTGAGCAAATTAGATTTTTGAACTTCACCCTCAGTCATCTTTGGTTTACTATAGTCACTCCTCTAGAAGCTAGTTTTGGGATTTTGAATGTTTGAGACTTATAAAAACATGAAAAAGGGTTGAAATTTAGTAAAAAAGGTCCTCATGAATTTATATAGACCTACATGGTCTCAGTTGGACTAGACTGATATAGGAAGTATCCTTTTATTTGTCTCAAGTAGAGGGTACTCCTCAATCAAGATAACCTACAAACATAGTATGTGAATAAGGAAAGGATGAAAGGAAGAGTCTTAAGACATAATGGGAATATGAGTAGAGCTGTGTTGAAGGTGAAAAGAGATGAAAAGGACCTAAAAATACTATTATCACTCATAGGTGGTTAAATACTCAAGAAACACAGTATAGGCCTATTAGGCCTAAAATAGAACATGAACCCTAATGGATTCCAACTTCACTCATAACACCATATGAACTTAAAAAACACTTTGAGAGACTTTAAGGGAGAGTTAAGGAAATAAAATAACCATCATTTTACTTATAACAATCTAAGACTAGTTATTTTGGCCTAATTTGGTCTAAGGGGTACCTTGAATACAAGAAAGAGCTCGAGGAGTCACCTTATTTTGATCATATCTATATGGATGAGCTGCATGGTGCCTCAAGAAGATAGGAATAGTTGAGTGGGGTCCTATAATCCAATTCAGTGGGATTGGCTTGAAGGTTGGACATCTAAACTTTATGAATCATCACAAAGAACTTAAACCACCAAAAACTCTCATAAAACCCTCTCAAAGACTCGATGGAGAAAAGATGAATAATTATGAATATATAAGTGATAAAATTGCCATTAAAGTGTTTTTGATCCATTTGGGACTCTTTTAGGATACTTGACACTCAGTTGTTCCATACCATCACTTGGATGAATAAACCTAATTCTAGGTTTTCTACAAGTTTTGAGGTATTCTATAGGTACAAAAGGGAATAAGTGAATGAAAATTATTGTGGAAGCTATTTAAATATTTATTATAATTCCTTATACTAAATTATCACATTGGTTATACATGAAAATATCTCTGCTAGGTTGGTCATTATAGGCAATCTTGAATAGGACAATGAGAAACAACATGACTGCCTAAGTTTGAGATGAGAAGTGTGTGTCTTAAATATTTTAAGGTCTATTTGATAGAATAGAGGACAAAGAGGTTTGAATGAGTTATATAACACTTATTAAATGAAAATTAAAGAATAACTATAGGTCACTTAAGTGACAAGTGTGAAGGTTTAGGCCTAGAAGACTAGTGAGTGATTACAAATAGTGAATGACAAGTGGTGCAAAAAAGTTCATCAGTTAAGGGGTGTATAAGGGCTACTAAAATTTTGTTTCCACCTTCTTAGTATAGTGAAAATGTGTTAATTATTGATACAATATTTTGGATAGTTAGTGAATTCCCCATCAACAAGGTAGTTTTAACAAGGATATGAAGGGTCTCTATACCAAGTTCATAAGAATGATGCATTTCTGATGGACATTTGTCTAAGATAACTTCATGACCTATTTACCACTTCATTCTCTTACATTGTAACTAGTTTGAAAGTCTTGACACTTAGCCTTGTGACCCTTCATATTCACTTCTTATCTCTCCTCTCCTATGTTCTATATATGTAAGCCATTTTGACATTGTAATGGATCCACACTTGGTATGGTGATGCCCTACTAGTTTGAGTATTATATTTGCATTTGAATAAATATTTATAATCTATTTTTGAGTTCATAGCTTCTTGTCTAAGTGTGTGAAGTAGTGCATAATGGAATGACAAGTGATAACTATCTATCCTTGTGTTATATTTACTCTTTCATGTTTGGTACAAGTAATTCTCTCTCCAACAGATCACATGAAGTGTAGTTAGTGTATTTGTTTATCTCTAAGTGTAAGGAGTAGCATTAGGTCTATAATCATACCTCTTGTTAATTCACCTTAATAAGTACAATTCATATCACCTCCATTTTTAAAATACTTATGTTAGGGTAATCTAGGATGTTGAAACTAGTATTGTGAGTCATATTTCATAGTGCAAGTATATGGTAGTCTAGTGGAGATCAATCTGGTGTATCACTTCATTAGAATAAGTTACTTTCATGTTTCTTTTTATCTCTTTTCATCCAAGAAAACAAGTAGTATAGGTGATAGGATATCAAAGACTAATCTAGGGAGCTAGCCCTTAAACCTGGAGGTTTACCTATGCGATAGGTAACCCATAGGCCTAGAGGTAATCCAATGTTTCACTCAATTTGGAGGAGGCTTAAACAACCTCTCCAAGAGTGCAAGATTGAGTGACAACAAGAACTATCTTAAGGATTTGGAAGATAAGTAGTGGTACTATTTAAGAAACATCATGAAGAAGAAATGATGATCAAGAAAATTATGAATCATTAAAAGTTTTTTGAGAAGATGAAGGAACACCACCAATATGAAATTTGAAGAAATAGGAGGAAGAATATATATTTAAAAAAATGGAGAATGACATCATTAGACATTGAAAGAGACTTTTTATAAGGTTGATCATTATTAGAAACATTCAAATATCCCTTATTCACCCTATAAGGTATATATTCAATTAGGGGTTATTAGGTTAGGGATTTTCTCTCTATATCTTTCAGCACATCACAGACACATAGTTTGCATTCACAAATCACTATCATTCAAATTTTAATTTGAACATGTATGATTTTTAATCAAGAGAATATATCTATATAAATAAAAATAGGTGCATAAAGTATAATATTAACTCAAAATTACCTCTATATATGTGAACATTGGCCTAGTAACATCAATAAATGCACTAGTAGATGGCCCAAGAATTGGCTATGCATGTGTAAACATCAAATGAACTAAAAATACAGTAGTGTACCATGAAGATAATGGCACCATATCATCTTGAAACATAAAAATTACATATATATTATGCAATTTATGTGTAAATTAATTTTTAGCTTTTAAATACAAATATAACTAAAATTTAACATGTCAAATATAAAAGATACTTGCATGTGTAGTGACTGACGTATGCACATCAAATTTACACACTTGGTGTAAAATATCTAGCATCAATATTAGAAAGCCTAATCATATACTGAAGAAGTGTGTCAATAAGAACACTAAGCATATTTAAAGTGCCAATATCTACAACCTCCTTCACCATAGATGGGATCTTGGGATAAAGTGTCTTTTGGGTAGGGACCCTTGAAGGCTGATTAGGTGCATAATGTGCACTTGGTCTATCTTACATAGAGTCTTTTCTTTAGCCTTGAGACTCTAAGTAGTTAAAATAGTTGGGACTATCATTGAGGACAAAATCATTATAGAGTTTCCTTAAAAAATATAATGGGACCTCATGGTTTTTACATGGTGGTAATCACACACCATTAACCATTGGTCCTAAAAATTGTTCTAATAAAATTGTGCTGAAACTATGGATCGAGAAGCATTTTGTGGATAGTGAAAAGGATGCACTAGTTATTGAGTCAATGAATGAGGCACAAATTAAGTTTTTTTATATTTTTTTATCTTTCACATCACATGTTGATAATGTTTTAGCATAGTAAGCCCTACATCTACTCCTATATGATGCTCATATATCAATTTGATTCATTATGAAGTCAAATTGACCTAATATTGATTTTAATGTATTAGATAAATATGTGCAGTGGGTGTTAGTCAAAATGGGGTCCCTCATTCCCCCATTATGTGTGCATCCAAATCCTTCTGAGTGCTGGGGGGTCTTGTGGAACTGTAGGAGGGATAAAATGGCTAAGAGGGTTAGATGGAGGGTTAGGAGCTATCCTCTTATAGTTGAATGAGATATTAAAAAAAGGGTTTTAATAATAAAATAATTTAAATAAAAAAATGCTAAAATCTAGTATTAGTAGGTTTGGTTTTTGATTGCTTGGCTCTCCTATGCAATGACATTGTCAATTCATCAAGGTAATGGGTTATTGTAACATGTTTTATCCTCCTCCAAGCAGATTGTGATCAAATTTTAGCTAGAGAAGGGAAAAGCATAAAATGAAATGAATTGAGAATGACAAAAACATATGGGTTTGGGCCCTTTTGTGTTTTTATTTCTATGTTAAAATAATGCATACATGTTATGCCAACATAGCATAATGTTTATGTGTTATGGCTCAATAGTTATTAAATTAACATAACACATATGTGTTAGGGGTAATGTACACATAATTGTTCCCCAACTTCATGCACTTAACCCATAAATGATACTTTAATGTAAAAAAAATATTTAATTAAAATGAGAGTTTTTACAAAAGTTGTCATTGGAAAATGAAACAATTCACCTAATAATATTAAAATTTATGTGCAAATTGATCCCCAAGTAAGTGGAGGATAACTTTAGTGATATGAAACTTATAACATTTATAATTTAATATAATTTTATATTTTGTGACTTTGGGCCCTTTTGAGTGTTATTTTTGAGCTTAACCTTCACCGACAAAAAATCATGAATAAAAAAATAAATTTGATGATTGTAGAGTATGACATAACCTTTATTTGATGCATTTTGTAAATTAGTTCCAATCAGTTGTGAAGTACTGACTAGGCTGAGAAGGTGACCTACTAGTTTTTCATTAAATTTTCCAAAGTTATGTTCCAAATTTCTACATGGACATTCATAATTTTCTAGGTAAGTACCAATTCAAATCTAATCCAACATCATGACACAAAGAAAACCATTATAAAATTTTATTATAATCTAACACTACCTAGGCTCAAATTGAAACCAAGGCATAAACCACATGCAAACATAGGAGAGAGGTGAGGTAGAAAACTAAATAAGAAAAACTCAATATCTCTTAATAAGGACATGATATATGACATCCAATAAAATTATCTAAACTGATCTTATAATGTACATAGAGAAATGATATATACAACTCAAGCAAAAATAAGCTTCCTTTCCTTATTGGCCACATAATAGGAAAATGTGATTGGCCTATGAAGATGTGAAAAATTATGGGATAACATAAATGATAGTACTTATCCTATTCTAATCCTAGGAAATTTTTCATTATGGTGCACCTATTTAACTTTAGCATAAAAAACTATCCTAAGTTAATAAAATGTGCATAATATATTGCACCAACACTCCCCCTTAAGTAAAACTTAGGGAAGGTAAAGAAAAAATGGTGGCTTAGAATCCTTTGAAATGGATCCTAAAACCTAGGCTTTAAGAGGTAGCCATATACAATTATCAAGAAAATATAATGTGATATGAAGTATCCCTATTAATTCAAGAACCTTCAGGTTCACTTGCAATCTTGCATCAACCAAAAGTATGATAGTTTATGAAATTTAGATAAGTGTTATTTTGTATAAGTTTCTTATTGTGTTGCATAAACCTAAAGTTATGTGCAAAAAAATTTGTGTTATTTTATGCCACCTTTGAATGCATCTATCTTATGTAAATTTTGTGTTACATGTGAGCATGCATATGTTTGTAATGTTACACATGTCTAGTTTGGTGCACATTTTTATTTATGGCTTGTCTAAATATGTTTTTGAAGATTTGTGAAAGATATAATATATTTGAGAAAAGTGGATGGGATTTCTTAGATGAGTTTTTTGTTCACTGTGTAAGCTGAGCAATATTTTTCTAGTCATTTGGGGTGCATGCGATAATATGTGGTAATGTCCTTGAGAATACATGAGGATCATGGCACAAATGTTTTCAATTCATTTTTTTGGTTATGTAATCTTATGACTTTGTGTGACTTTATTCATGCACAAATGGTTGGTACACATGTTCATGTGATGTGTTATGAAAGGAACCATTATTGATTATTTGACATTTATTCCATTGGATAATGAAAAGTTGATAAAGATTCATTTAATTTTTTCCACTGATGTTTTATGATATAACATTATTTCCTTGGAATTGTAATAACCATTTAATATTTGTGGTGCACTAAGGTGTGTTAAATGATGTTAGTGGATGTAAAGCACTTAAAGTAAGCAGGTGGGTCTTGTACCTATATAAGTATGCCTTTACACTTGTGTAAAGAAGATTAAAAATATGGTTTATAAAGGTTAGGATTTGAGAGCCAAAGTATTGAAACTAAAAATTAATTTTGAGTGACTGTTCTGAGAGTTAGGCTACACTTGAAAAAACTATGAGTAATCAAGAAAAAATCTATGGATCTAATGTTGTAATGCATCTCATTGTGAGATTATAGTGTCATTGTTGTCATTGTGCCTATTGTATGTAATTTTGATGAAATATAATCAAGATATGAATTGTGTTTAATATATTTATTTCATATTTTACTGTGTATTCTGAGGGTTGCATGGTCTAGAACATATATTAATTGAGACCCTTAACTATGATGACATAATTTGGTATCAGATCAAGGTTGTAAACTTATTGGTTATTATTGATTTTTGCATTTATGATGTGTATAGAAAGTAACTATAAACATATTTCAAAAAGACTCTTGGGGAGAATATGCAAATGAAGTTATGGATATGAACTATTGAGATCATCATTTGGTATAAGATCTAGATTTCAAATCAAATGACACACAAAGGGGGCTTAGGTTATATAAGGGAAAGAGTAGTTGCAGTGCCAAGGATTGTATATCTAGATAGACTAATGAGAGATATGTAATCCTAAATGGTCTCTATGGAGATAACACAACATTGATATGCTATAGTTATAGATGATGAAAATGATACTGAAGTCATGGCATAAGAAATTGAAGATTAGGATGTAGAATATGAGGTTGATGAATTTGAAGATAGATCCTTATGAGATATTTAAAGAATGAATATTAAACCAAAGTTGGACCCTAAAAGTTACTTTTAAAGTTTGAGTCCTCAAGAGCTTATTTACTAGATCACTATGTTATAAAAATAGAGTATGAAGGCATGGAAGATCTTAAGTGAGTTAAGTTCACTGACACAAAGCTAAAAGGTCACACATCCTTATGGTGGGAACATGTTCAAGTTGAAAGATTGTGCAAAGGCAAAGACAATATAAAGACTTCGAATATTTTTTTGTGCAAAGAGAAATGCCAAATTTATTTATGTATATCATAACATGATTTTATGAAAAAAGTTTCAAAACTTGTGATCAAGTGAGATAAGTGTGGAAGATTACATTTATGAGTATTATAGACTTACCATCAGAGTGGGTTCAGTGGAATATGATGCTAAGAAGATATATAGGTATGTAAATTAATTGTACATGGAAATTCAAGATGATTTTGGTATGATCATATTTTGATCTATGAAATAATTTTATCGGTGTACACTGAAGGAGGAGGAAAAGTTATAGGATTTTTTTTGCTTGGACATGGACATGGAGAAGGAAGTGACAAAGGTTATTATATGGAAGCTAAATAAGTCAAGTTGAGTATTTCACAACATAATGATGATAATACCCAGAGAGGTAGAATATTTTATGGATAAGGTAGAGGTCATGGATTCAATGGTACATGTTTTAGATGTGGTGAAACAAGACATAAAGCATTTGAGTATCCACATATGCATACTAAAAGAATTAGGAGAAGTGATGTGAGTGTGCATATCATACAAACAAATTAAAATAATGTTATATCTATTCATAACATAGATGAATTCAAAATTGGAGAATCTTTCATGATGAAGAGGGCATTGTTGAAACCTAAAAAAGAGGAGAATAGTCCTATGTAGAGAAATAATTTTGTAAGTTTGGAGGTAAGTGTTTAAAATTGATTATTGATAGTGGTATAACATATAATATTTTTCATAAGAAATGGTTGATAAGCTAGGTTTAAGAGGGATTGTGTATTTGAATACATAATAAGGTTTTGTGGTTGTTGAAGGACATCAAGATCTAGTGAATTAACAATGTTTAAAATGTTTTCAAATTGGAACATACAAAGATGAGGCTTTATATGACATAATTCCATTGGAGATTTATCATATTTTACTTGAAATGCCTTGAAAATTTTACTGTAAGGTGTAACATGATGGTCATATGAACATATATACATCATGTAAAGATGGAGTAATGCATACTTTAAAATTTTTTAAGGATATATGTGAAGAAGTGGATAAGAGTCAAAAGGTATTGATCATTTTTGGAAAGGAGTTCTTAAATGAAGTGGAATAATAGATTGCATGTTATACTTTGATTTAAAATCCAACACAAGAGAATGTAGGCACAATAGTAGAGGAAAAATAATGGGCTAAGTAGAGGAGATACTAAGTGAATTTGAGGAAATTATGTCTAATGATCTACCAGATGGGTTATAATTGATGAGAAGCATAAGTCATCACATGGATTTAATTATAGGTTCAAGTTTATTGAATAAATAAACATATATATTGACCCTAAAAGAGAAAGTAAAGATATAAAGATAAGTTCAAGAGATATAGGATAAATTATTAATTATAGAAAGTTTGAGCCCATGTGTAGTACTAGCAGTATTATCACCTAAGAAGAATGGAGAATGTGAAATGTTTCTAGAACCATAAATAATTTAACAATAATGTACAAGATTCCATTTCCAGGCATGGATAATTTATTGGATTGCTTGAGTGGAGTGCTATAATTCACAAAGATTTTCTTAAAGAGTGGATATCATCAGATTCACATAAGAGAGGGTGATGAATGAAAAACAAAATTTAAGACACAACAAGGTTTATATGAATGGTTAGTTTTGCCATTTGGATTAAATAATACACCAAGTACATTCATGATATTAATGAATGAAGTTATTGAGCCATTTTTGGTATTTTTTATCAATTTTATCTTTATGACATATTGATTTTTAGTAGAACAAATGAGAAACACTTACATTAATTTTTAGTAGAGCAGAGGAGGAACACTTAAGACATTTTGTGCAAAGTCCTAGAGATGTTTGTAGATGAAAAGTTAATTGTAAATTTTAAGAGATGTAGTAGTGTTATACTTAGGGTTTGTGATTTATCAATAAGGTTTAAATATTGATCTAGAGAAGGTGAAAACTATACTAGATTGGCCATCACCGTAAAATACATTTGAGGCACATAGTTTTCATGGATTGGTGAGTTTTTATTGAAATTTCATTAGTAATTTTAGTGGGATATGTGAATTGATGTTATGTGAAAGGATAAAATATAATTTGTGTGGACATCAAAATAAGAAAATAGTTCCCAATAGTTGAATAAGATGATAATAGAGCAATAATGTTGTCATTGCCAGATTTTGCTAAAGTATTTTAGATAGATTGTGATGTGAGTTTCACAGAAATAGGAGAAATATTGAGTTAATAAGGAAAACCTATCACATATTTCAGTGAGAAGTTGAATGATACAAAGTGCAAATATTCTATATAAGATCAAGAGTTATATACAATTGTGCAAACATTAAATAAGTGGAAACATTATTTTTTTGCATAAATATTTTGTAATGTATACAAACCATCAAGCACTACAATTCATCAATAATAAGATAAAAATAAATTATAAAAATATGACATGGGTTAAAATCATTCATAGCTATTCATTTTTTTTGAAGCATATGAGTGGAAATTGAAGCAAAGTAGTAGACGTGTTGAGCTACAGATCTCTTTTGTTGAATGAATCAAGAGAGGAAGTCATAGGATTTGATATTATGAAGGAATATTTTGAAAATGTTGAAAATTTTCAAGAAGCATGGAAGGTATGTGTAAAACTAGTGAGTAAGGATAGATCAATGTGGTTAGATTATTTTGTTCAAGATGAATTGTTGTTTCAAGGACTGTATTTATGTGTATCAAGAAGTTCAATGCATAAAAATTGATAAAAAAAACACAGTGGAGGTTTGGCAAATCATTTTGGTTATGATAAATCATTAGTGCAAGTGAAATATATTTTTATTTTTAGTGAATGAGTATGGATGTGTGAAAATATGTTCAAGTGTGTAGAGTTTTCCAACTAGTAAAAGAGAGAAGTTAGAATAAAAGGTTGTATCAACCATTGCCTATCCAAGAGAAACCATGGGAAGATATAAGTATGCATTTTATTTTATGTTTGCATAAAACATAGAGAGAAAATTATTCCATATTTGTAGATGTGGATATATTCTCGAGGATGGAAATTTTGTTGCTTGAAATAAAACTAGTGATGGCATAAACATTATTCAGTTTTTTTCAAATAGATTATGAGGTTATATGGTTTGACATGCAACAAAGTTTTAGATAGATGTAAAATTTGTTGGACATTTCTGAAGGATGTTTTGTAAGAAGTTGAAAATTAATTTACAATTCAGTTCAATTTACCATCTTAAAACATATGGATAAACAAAAGTAGTCAAAAAGAGTTTGGGTACTCTATTGATATGCTTAATTGAAGATAAACAAGGAACATGGGATAATATTCTAGCACAAGTTGGGTTCATAACTAATAATTTAATAAATAGTTTAAATGGAAGACACCATTTCAAATTGTTTATGGGTCAAGTCCAATAGGACTTGCAGAGTTACATAAAATGAAAAATGAGAAAAGGAAAATTGTTGAAGCAAAATATTTCCTAGAACATATGAGATCAGTGCATAAGAAAGTGCATGAATAACTAGAGAAAAGTAGTGCACAATATAAAAAAAAGTAGGCATGAAGATAAGATAAGTCTAATATCAGGTAGGAGAATTAGTCTTAACATACTTGATAAATGAAATATTTCTTAAGGGAACATATTATAAGTTGAAATGGAAAACTATTGATATGTGTAAAGTGTTACGAAAGTTTACGAAGAATGCATATGAAATAGAGTTGCCTAAAAGGATTGATATATCAACTATTTTTAATGTGGGCAATTTATATCCATATTATGAATGATAGAGTAGTGAAAGCACAAATACCATTTTAGAAGATGCAAATAGGAGATATCACATGCTTGAAAAAGAACACGATGAAAATAATCTCTCATAGTTGCTTATAATTACACACTATGAGATACAATGGTAGATATATATTAAAAGAGAGTAATAATAGACAAAAATATAATTCCATAAAAACATAATTATATTTGTTTATAGATCTAAAATCTATAGTAAAAAACATGCACTTTCAAAAAATTGCAAGAGATTTTTCTTGTGGGTTGAAAGATATATGGTCAAGAAGATCCATGAATTGGGTCTCTCACAAGAATACTCAATATGAATGTGAATTTATAGAAAATATTAGTGTCATAAAACATTAGAGGGTTCAATATATAGTGATGGCATCACAATCATTATTACAAAAAATGGGAACCTCCCAAGCTTCCTAGATGAAAAGATAGTGCCTCTAGAGTGTAGGGAGGTACAAAAAATAGTTAGAAGGAACCCTTGGTGAATCAATTTATACATGCAAGGGGTAAAGGTATGAAACCAAATTGTCACATGGTGGAAAAAGGGTTAGACATAGGGGACTACAATGCTATAGACCTAAAAGATGACCTAAATGAGACTAATGAATTCAAAAAATCACCATAGAAACACTGCACATCTATTTTTTACGAGCTTGGAATTTATGGAAACCATGTTAAGCAAAGCATCTAGAAAATATACTTTAAGGTTTTCCACTTGAATTTTTTTTATAAAAATTTATGGAAGCTACATGGAACACCTCTTGACTTGATCTTTCTAGGTGTCTTCAAATTTTAAAATTCAATAATAAAAATATCTAGTAAAAAAATTCATTTTTTTGAAAATTTCAAAATTTGCCATTTTTTTTCATAAAATTGATTCCATTATCTAAAAAAATCATGTATTTTTTCAAAAAATTATAATACCACTAAAAATATCCTAAAAATTTGATTCAGACCAAATGAAAGAAACTTAGATGGATTTTTGGAGAACCCTAAACATTGGGACATTGAAAAATATCTTAGAAGACTAAAGAAACATGTGAGAATTTTAAAAAGTAAAAAAAAAAACCACAACTAAGTCTAGAGAATAAATTAGTGAATACTTCCCATAAAAAGAGCATGACTAAATAGTAATAATTTATGGAACTAGTTTGTAAGGGCGATATGATATTAAAATTTGACACCACCTAGGATCAAGTTTAAACCAAGGCATAACTTGCACATAAAATCAAAAGAGAGATGAGGTAAATAAATGAATAAAATAAACTAAATATCTCATAATAATGATAGATATATGACATAAATAACTTGAGTTGAACAACTGATCTTATAATGTACATAGATAAGAGGGTATTTATATCTTGAGCAAGAGCACACTCCATTTTCCTTATTAGCCACATCAGAGGAAAATATGATTGGCCCATGAAGAGGTGATAAAATATTTGTGAGTAGAAAATCTAATGCTTATCCTATTCTAATCTTGATAAATTTCACACTATGGTGCACTTATATAACTTCAGAACATATAACTATCATAACTTAACTTAATAAAAGGTACATAGTATATTGCACCAACATATTTTGATTTTGTTTTGAATTGATATTTTTATATTTCAGGGAATCCTTAGAGGAAAGTAATGGTTTATGTCTATAAACATCAAAATTTGGTATTAGACACTTTGGAAACATAAATTTTGACATACTTGGACTGTGCACATATATTTGACTCTTGAACACACTTTCACTCTATCCATCTACCCATATGCTACCCTGTACACCTCTATTTTATAGATACACCTACTTAGGATTAGGTTAGTTTATAAAATAACATATTAAAATACTAGAAACACATTTTCATATCTCATATCACTATTTTACACTTCCAAGACACTACCAATAATGCCTAGATAGTGCCTATTACCACAAGAATCTACCAATTCTCGAAGTGTCCAAGCACACTCAACAACTATTTTAAAAATTAATAAGTCTCCATTAGGTCGACATAGACATGTTTCATGGGTTAGTTATAGAAAAAATAAATGAAGAGTTATCTATAAATAAAAATCATTCCTAAGGTTATACTCACTTGGTCATAACTTAGAAATCACTTGTAAACTTGAGGATCCATTATCACTCTCTTGATAAATTATTAAAAATGTATACCCATCTCAGAATCTTAAAAATAATAACTTTAAATAAGTCTATAGAGCCAAGTCTAAATATAAAAAGTCAAAGTTTCATGGTGCCAAGTGATGAAGATAAAAACATTGCATTACATTCTAGATTTTTCATGATGTTGTACAAACGTATATAAGTGGGAAAAATATGTGTAGTTTGAGACATCTTCGAAGTATTGAATTTTAGTAAATGTTCAAAAATTCATAGGAGTGGTTGGGGATGTCCAACCCAAAACACTAACCCATTTTGAAGGGCATATTTTGGTCATAAGTATAATTAGGTTTTGGATGAAAGAGAAGTACAACATACATCATAACACAAGAACACAGGCTTGCACATACATAAAAACTATTTATAGGTGCAGGTGCAAGGGTCTAAATAGTTACAAACCCACATAGTGCATAATGACACTATCACTAATCTTTGAACAATGTCACCTACCATAGGGGTTAGGCTCTGTTGATAGTGTCCAAAGATATCCTAAGCCTTTGTTCCTAGTTTGAGTAGTTGAAGAATCAATTATAAAGCATTTCCAGGTACATAAACACTTTATATGAGTGAAAGATAATCAAAATTAGATAAATACTCTCTCTCTCTTACTTTGTTAATTCTAAATCAAAATAGTGCAATATCTATTATCCCCATTTAATTTATATTATTATGATTATTACCATATTTTCTATATATATATATATTAGTACATAGTTTACATTATTTTATATCTCTTACATGTAAAATAAAATAATATTTTGGTGAACCTGATAATTAGATTTGAGCATGAAAAACCTTAAGTTTCATCCTGCATTCAGGTTTATTATTTTTATAGGGTTTCATAAATATTATCTATTAGGGTTTGATTTCATATTTAAATTCTGATTTACCATGGGTCTAAATTGTTTATATGTAGTGTTCATATCCATGATATTAAAAGTTGTGTATTTATTTTATTGATTGTATTATATATTCATATTTTAGACAAGGAGAAATGATGAATCAAAATGTAATGAATCTAGGGATGTTACTGTACACACTCAAAATTTGCATGATGCAACATTTTGTGATATCCAATGAGGATAAAGGACCTCTATAAATAACAATATTCTCAAAAATGGTATTCTCCCCTTTTTTATTCTTTTCCCTCATTCAAAGCCTAACCCGAGTGTCAAAGTTTCAAATTTTGAACTTAAACCTTCTAAACCTTGGAATTTTATGTGGCATGGTAAAATTACCATGATAGTTTTGCCACCATTGCAATCTTTTTGAAGATCACTCTCAGGATGCCCATTTTGACACATTTTGCATGTTTGACCTTGTGTTTTTATTTTTATTTTTCTACACTCGACTCCCTAATGTTCTAGTTCACTCTAAGTCATGTCTAAGACAAATAAACCAAACTCTAAGTCAACTTTAACAAGCTCACAGCCTACCCTTGTCAACTCCTATATGCTAGATCTTCTCTTCTCTTATAAGTAACTCATTTTACCTTGATATTAAAATCCATAATTTTCATTGAGAATTGATTATATAGGTTTTTAGAGAGCTATAATATTCCTTATGTATATTTATTTAAAAATCTTCCTAAATCCACAAGAACCTTTTGGTTATTATAGCAAATTGGAGGAAGAAACTCATGAACTTGCATCATAACACTCATAGTGTTTGAAAGACCAACCACAGCCCAAATTTATATTATATTAATTTTATGTTTGTTTTTCCATGACCTTATGTGTTCCTCTTTCTAGGTAATTATCGTGCCATCATTGAGTACAACAAGGAGATAAGAACTTGAAGATCAATCAATTTCAATTCAAAATCAAGATCTTTTTCTCCCCTTGTCTTCTGCTTTGGTCATGTTTATGGATTAAATTTTATTTATTATTTATTTATATGTTTCATTATATTATATTATTATTTTTAATTATTATATTTTTCATATCATAAGAGATAATATAAAATACCAAAATGAAACTACTATTCATATTCTTTTGCATTGAAATCAATTAATCTTTCATAATCTCACTTACATATAGAAATTGTAAAGAAAAATAGTCTTGCATTTTAATTTGAGTTATATAAACAAATCCTCTTTTATTTTTAGTAATCAACCTCTTTTAGTATAGATTTTAATTTTTCAACACACTTACCCACATACAAAACAGACAATAATGCTTACACCCGCTTACAAACAAATTGAAAAAATCAAAAGAAAAGAGCTACATCTGTAGAATATTATTGTTTATATCTGAAAGATATAAAAACATATTCATAATAAAAAATAGAATTATTTATGCATACTATGATTAATATCATCCAACTCAAAAGCTAAAGACATAAAACTTACATTTATTTTGGATTTTTTGAAATTAGCAATCTTGTTTCAAGCATACACATATGAAACCATAGATTTAATTTTCATCTGTGTGCCTAAATTTTAGAATATTTATTCATATTTTATTACATTCATTAAAATACAAAAATCAAAATGTTCATTTTCTATAAGCATAATTTTTTTTTTGTACCTTTAGAAAAATAGAAAATAAGGCAAAATCGGAAGTCATATAGTTTAGTTTCAATTCAAATTCATTTGAATTTACATACATTATTATAGAAAATAATAAAAAAATAAATTTTAATTTATTTATTTTCATTACCTTTATTTTTAGCAATAACGTAGTTTCTTCAATCATTTCAGAACCTTACTTTCTTAGTAAACAATTTTTTTTCATTAAACCAAACATTTAATCATTCAAATTCTAAAATTAGCAAACACATGCTTTTAGAAAATAATAAAAATATTCCATACAAATCTTATCGAAAGTCACAAAAAAAATCAAAACAACATTTTAAACCCTCAAAACAAATGTTTTCCTCACCCTTGGGTGACACTTCCTTAGCAAGCATATTTGCAGAGGGTAGCAACATTCCTCGAGTACCAGCACCTGTTATAGAAACATAACATATAAAGTGACATAGAATACAAACTTAGGTTGGAAGTATTTAATTCTACATCTTCACCTAACCATATCATGAGTTAGTTAAATTCACTAGATGAGAAAACTAGGTTGTTTGAAGCTTAGTTAGCTAGACAAATTCACCTCTTAGTCCACCAAGTCTGAAACCTCCAAATTTGACTTCTTCTTTCATCCTTAGGTATAGTATCATATAATTTCATCCAATTCATATATGACATTATCTGAACAAGCCTAGCCTTATAGATCCAATCAAATATGTATATTAATCCAATCTCATTTCAACCCATTCAGAGAAAACAATATAAACCAAATATTATGCTACTTAATTCTTCTAAATACATGATATTATTGGGATATTATTACACCATAATTTATTACATTAAATGAGAACTTTGATGCATCTAAGCTTTTTTGGAATAGACACAAACATCCACTACCACCCATTTCCTAAAACCCTATGTGGATAGATCATCCAAATCAAAAAATCCTTCCAATTCAGCATATTAAACCACTTGTACCACCTCAATGACCTCAACCAAATCAAATAAATCAATAACCTAAGCATCACATCATTATTCTTTGGTCATCTTGACCCAATCTCTAGAGGTTGAGTGCACAAGATTAGCATGTATAGTTAATATACATGTAAAATTTTTAGCTTTACTTGATAATACACATTGGCATGAATATCAAATCTAAAATGTCATAGGTTTGTGATTATAAATCCACATCTTCCAAAATCATGATAAGTTGTGTAATTAGTTCTATCATCAATGATAATACTTAACCCTTGAATGAACTTAGTAAGAGTTTGACCATTCCTACACATCAGATTCTTACTATGATACATTCCATAAATAAATTTAAAAAAATTCCAAACCTATTTTTAAAGGTTAAGTCACTTGAACATAAACTTGCATATGCCTAAAATCATGATCATGCTAATACAAAATTTATCTATAGCTCCCCAATAAAAAATTACGTGTCAAAATATTTCATCACCAACATGGGCTAAAAAATCATCTATGACTAATAAATCACTAAATTTAAATAAAATTTAATACCTATCCAAGTTAAGTTCTAGAAAACATCCTTTGAATTTTTTTTATCATATTATCTCCCACTTGTCTATGCAAAAGGATAGATTCTATTATGCTTATCATAGATTCTATGGGCATTCCATGTATAGGTGCTATACTTTGAAACATAGAATATATGATATTGTTGATCATGGTGACCTTACACTAGATACATCTGTTAAGATACCATAAGACACAAACATCCTTTCAATATTAATCAACCCACTCTTGTTGTGGTTCCATCTCCTAAGGTAGGATTATTGAAATAATAATTATCTAAATAAGATATTCCTAAACTAGAGTAACCCATGAAAACCATTTATCAACCACTATCATCTACTTATCCTCCACATATTGTATGGGAAAGAACTACAACTAAAGGAATTTATGTAAAATCAAAGTAATCGATCAATAATGAAGCAAAACAATAAGAATAAACAAACCTACTCTATTTGTCATTCCATCTTTGGAAATATCTACCCATGCACATGATGATAATGATGATAAATATAATTAGGAGAAAAAACATCCAATAAACCAATTTTAAAATATGGTAGGGCCAATTATATATACCTTATTATAAATATAGAAGGTGCTATTGATTGGAATGACATGTCTAAATTATTGGATGATTATGGAAATTATGTCGATGATTATGACATATATGACAAGACCTACACTCGAGTATCCCCTTGATGGGATCATAGGTTAGTTGAGACATGATTCATTCATATTTTCAAAAATACAAAAAAATAAAATATTAAAAAATAGAAAAACCAAGACCTATGGATGACATGTTTTGTTGGTACGCATAGTGGAGTGCTGTTATTCATCATATGGTGAGTTACATATCCATTTTATATGCATATTATTTTGATGGTTTACATGAATTAGATGTAATAAATTCATGTTATATATGATACATGGACATACAAATAAATATCATTGTTTACACCCATAAACAACCTTTCTACATCAGGGGCATGCCCATACTTGGGGAATTTTCATACATTTTTTAGGTTATATCTTTCTATACTTGTACATTCATCATATTATATTGCTATACATAAATTTATTCTTGTTCATACTTTCTAAAGTGTTATATCTTATGGATATTATGCTTTGCTATACAATAGGATGAAATTGATTTATTAAGTGGAGCAACATTTCTTATTTTGAGCCTACATGATATTGATGATTATGACATTTCTTGATCATTGATGTGTGATAGAACAATTATTATATATTTGCTAGTATATTCAATGTCTTATCACATTGTGTGTTAGTTGTGTCAAAGGATTCTGTAATCCATTTCATGGCCTTGTCATGTTAGAGTCATGTTATGTCTCATATGATTATGTGTTTCTTGATAATGATATTGTGTGCATGTCTATGGATAGATATATTTTTATAGAACAAATTGATTGATAATGTGAGTTTGGTGCTATGATTTATGCATATTTATATTATGTGTAATATATTTATCTTAACATGATTTATTTCATGCATCTACTATGATTCTTATCACTGCATGTTTAATTGATATATATATATATAAAATTGACATTGACACTTGTATGACCATTGCCTTAACATATTTGATCATGTTTTTGTATAAAATTTACCATGATTATAATTTTATTTATAACACATGGTGCATATCTCTCTTTATTTTGAGATGAGTGATTTTTAGTATTCATCCCTCATATCAAAAGGGGGGAATATAATGGTTTTGTTTAAGAGATTCAAGCCAAAAAAGATAGATATTTCACATTTTGAGATAGATTATATGATTTAAATGGGTTAGATTGAGCAAATTGAGATGTGATCTACATGATTATGAATTACAATTGAGACATTATATTAAATTTTGATAGATAAATGTTGACATTATATATCATTTTGAGGGATAGATGGATCATATTGGGGCATGAACTTTGTTCATGAGAACACTATGTTATTTCTATATCGAGGATTGGTGGGAAATGATGGTACTACATAAGCACTTTGGGTCTATATCTATTTGTAATAATTGATACATCTATAGATAACCCTATTTTGGGATTCCAATTTAACATAAAAATGTGTTTTGGGATTGAAATTTTACATACAAACCTATTTTGGGCATCCAATTTGAAATAAAATCCTAATTTTAGGGTTCCACAAAAGAGTTAATATGATATTCAAAGTAAAATGGTTGTTATTAGTGCATTACTAAACTTAAAACACTCCTCTAGTGGAAATTTGGGACGTTTACACTCAAATCATGGTTTCAGTAGTTTCATCTCCTTGGGATATGATCACCCCATGAAATTATCCAAAAAAATTCAATAAGGGGTAGCTTGGTTTGCATAATGTTAGGTATACTCATTCATTTGGTTTTCAATTTCAAGTGATTTAACTTATTTTATATTTCTTACCATGAGGAGACATTGATCTATGCACATTTTATTATAGGGTTTGCATGGATAAAATGGTACAATTTTGTCATACATGTCAACACCAAGCATGGTTATCACAAGCACCAAATTTCTTATTTTATCCTTTAAATTTAGTATTTTCAATACTAGATTAAAATAGGGGGAGGGGGCATCTATAGACACATAAATTTGGTATTATACACTTTAAAAACATCAAATTAGACATACTTAGACAATGTATATATATTTGACTCTTAAGCACACTTTCCCTCTATCTATCTACCTATATATTTTCTTGGTCACCTCTACTCACTAGTTACACATATTCAAGATCAACTTAGTTTATACATGTACATCTCGAAATCTTAGATATATATTTTCCATATATCAAATCATTATTTTACATTTATAGGACACTACAAATAATGCTTAGATAGTGGGGTTACCATAAGGGTATGCCTCTATCGATAGTGTCCAGATGCACTCAATGACTATTTTTAAAATTTAGAAGTCTCCATTAGGTCATCCTAGACACATTTCATGGGTCAATTACAATGAGAATTAATGAATATTTATCTATAAATACAAATCATTTCTAAGGTTATACTCACTTAGTCACAACTTGGTAATCACTTGAAAACTTAAGGAATCAATTAACACTATCTTGAGACATTACCAACATGACATACAAATATTAAATGCTTCAAAAGAGTAGCCCTAGAGTAGTCCATACATGTTTTATATGAATTTTAAGATAATGGATAAGGATTATGTAATTTAGACCACATTATTGTTGGGAAACAACTTTACAATATGAGCTTTGAAGGATGAACTAATGGGAAAAATAAAATGGTTTTTAATTTCCTCACATATTTTACTAGAGGTATCACATTATCAAAATCTATCGATGCCTCAAAAAAAAATCAAAATATTTTGAGAACCATTTTCAAATAATCATAAATAATTATTTTATAATTATGTAATAGGGAGACCTTAATAAGAGAATGAGGGGTAAGAAAAGGAAGCATGAAGGGAATCTTAGTTGACTAAGGAAATATATTTTGAAAACTAGCTCCAAATTCTAAAGGAATATTAGGAGGTAGTGGAGAATCTTTATAACCTTGGTGGCCACTAGATATCTCTTCTTCTTCTTTCAGGGTTCACAATACCTTTGTTGACTTTTTTTGACTAGAGGAGGTCTTTTTGTTAATGTCTTGATGTAGTTCGACCTCTGTGGCTTTTACCTATCCTATTTCTTATTTGATTATTTTTATCTTTAATGTCATGATTTAGATTCTTTGGAAATTATAAAAGGGTGTGGGCTCTTTCAAAATCCACCTTTTAATAATAATTAAAAAAAGGATGTAATAGTGAGACTTTGATGGAAAAACACCCATAGTTTTTTGGTTTCTTCATGTAACTATAATTTAGATAAATGAATTACATTTAATTATTCATAATAATACATGTAAAATACATTAATAACACCCAGTTAATAAATGTAACAATAATATAATAAATATAGAGTGATAGATAGGGCATATGTTTATTGTAAAATATTTTAGAAGACATACAACATAAATATGATCCTAGAAATACATAAATACAGTTATAACAATTATTATCTAGAAATATGGATTTGGGTAGAGAAGGTTGATTGAACTATACACTTCAATTTTGATAGGATTTTGGAGTGTAAAATTTTTCTCCTGATAAAGTGTCTACAATCAAGAATATAAATTGTTGGGTTTGCTCACTTGATTTTGATATTTGATTCTCTACCCCTTGTTTTCATATTATGACTCATGTATTTGTAATTTAAGAATATCATATTCAGGGCTTGCATTAGGGTTTGGGTGGCTAATATCCACCAAATATCCCTCTAAGACTTGGTAACCTTCAAATCATATAATATGCCTCTCATGCAACAAGAGAGGCACAACACTAAGTATATAATCACTAGAGCTTATTTAAATGATTCACAACACTTATATACTTATATGTGACTTTAAATTAAAATTTGGTAATATTGGCATGAATTATAATTTACAATGGAAAGAAACAAGAAAATATGAAAGGTGTGAAAATTACCATTTGGTTAAAGGAAGAGAGTGAAAAAATGCCAAGATTGTATAATACGGTCCAAACAAATTGTCAGGACCATATAATGCAATCTAGAAAAAGGGATGAAAGTTAAAAAAATCTCAAGAAAGGCTATTCTAGGGATGCACAATAGACATTTTAGGCTTAAATGTAATGAAATTATTATTTAGTTAGATAAAAATAGAGTAGATCCACACAATATGGATGAAAGAAGAACATAATATAGAAATGTTATTTGAGCCATTTTAAAGGGGAAAAAATCAAAACCTTAAAATAATAATATAATTTGATATATGATGATATGGGAGAGCCTTCCTCATCCTTATTTATATATATAATTAGGCATGGTCACACCTCTTTGGCCTAATAAGGTTTGCCCAGAGAAAAATCTAAAACTAATGAAGGAAAATTTAAAGGTTATGTGTGCTATAAGTTAGACCACCCTAACCCTAGTACATAAGAAATATAATATTAAGAACATAACAAACAATTACCCTTCAAATAAACATAGCTCTCAATGCATAAAAAATATTGATGTGTATGCATGAACTGTTCATATTTCCATGCCACATTTTCTTATGGAATATTATTCTATTTGATAATATACTCAATGATAACCCTTGTTTGTAGCCTCTTTATGCATATATTGAGAATAAATTTAGGTTCCAAGATTTTCTTCCCTCTTCATCAAGATCTAGTAACTCTATCTAAATAATAATCCTCTTATCAATGATTTTTTTCAAATTTGAAATATTATATCAAATATTTTTTTGGTGACTAGATTAAATCTAATTTATATTCCACACTTCCAATCTGTGTCAAAAATTGATAAGGACCATAATACTTAGGGAAAAGTTTAATATCGTTCAATTTTTACTTCAAGGACCTTTGATTATAGGGTTGAAACCCTAGAAAAAACCAATCACCCACATTAATATTTTTTTCACTCTGATGTATGTTAGTTTTTTATTTCATCCAATTTTATGCTATGGATCTATTCTCCTAGAGACTAGAAATCACCACTTGTTGGTGTTGAATGTGTTATTCTATGGCCCAAACTCTTAGTTTCAATTTCAAGTAAGATATAATGGAGGTGGGTGGTACCCATATAATACCATAAATATGGAAAGAAGTGTTACACCACCATTATGCTAGTGGTAACTAGTTAACACATTATGTTTGCGTATCAAAAGTAAGACAATAAATATAACCAAAAATTGTTAACCATCTTAGTTTATCCATATGATTGAGGGTGATGTGAAGAGATATGAAATAGTTGAGTACTCACACAATAAATAAATCATTCCAAAAATTATTGGTATTTTCATAGAGATGTAGGGATAGATTGAACCACTCATGGAAACCATTAGTTAACCTACTAAAAAACCCAATAGGTAGACCCCATTTTTATTATTTTTAGTTTTGTTCCTTTTATTCTTGTTATTCCACAATATCTAACTTTAGGTGGTCAAGTTAGGAGGTTTGGTTGGTGTTTATTTCATCATTTATTTCCTCTCTACCTTTTCTTCCCCTTATAGTGTAGTCTATCTCATTTCATTTTCTTCTTCTAAGTTGTGGCACTTATATTTCCCTTTATAAAATTAGGTATGTATTTTATTTTAATTATTATGGTATTAGTTTTTTGATGAAATAGATCTTATATTATTATTATTAATATATCAAAGTTACAAGACTATTCACAAAAAAAGGGTTGGCAGTAAGAAGGCACACCACAATGACACACTAGGCCTAGCCTAGGAAACACAAATGAGGCAAAAAAGCCAAGGAACATAAAAGTAGGCCAAGCTTAGAAAATCCATATAACATCGAAAAATGAGACACTTAAAGATTAGTAGCAAAGAGACCAAAAAATGAGGGGTCATGATTAGGAGGATCACCCCATTTGGAGCCTAAATTATATTTCCATTTAACAATAAGATCTTATATAGAATCAATGGCTTGTTGATCACCCTCACCTTGCACTTTATGTTAGGGAGAAATAACCAAAGTTAGCTTGGGGAAGATTTTATCTAGCAATAATTACCTATCACCCTATGAACTCTTGAGCGGGATACTTCACCTGTGTTGGTCTATAGAAGGTGTGAGCCTCACCCTTGGGATTGTAGAGGATGAGGAGATAAAGAGCCCCAATATCCTTGCTGGGATGGGGGAGGAGAGAGATAACATTATAGATAACTATTGGTATGGTTGTGAGAGTGCCAATGTGAACAATTGTAATGAGGGCCACCTCAAGGGGGCCATTTCCACCTCTTGGCAGTGAGTTATGTAGAGGAGAAGGTGGGACAAAAAACATTATAGAGGGTAACACCCCAATGATGAAGTAGTTGATTCAAGTAATACAAATCCATATCCACTTTATTAGTTTGCACTTGAATTTTCAAAATCACATTGAAAATAACCATAGCCTTATTATTCATAAAAAAATGAATGTAAAAAAAAACATTGGATAATAAATTTGAATTCCTTTCTTTCCATATCCAAAATAGAATTTCCACTTTGAAATCATGCTAAACTTGGGTGAAATGAGGAGGCATTTGTGGGTTGTCACCCAAATGAGTGTGAAATCAGCTGAAGAGGTCTAGGCAATAAGGCTAGAAAAAATCATGTATCTAAACCAAGACACTTTGGGCCTTAGGGTAAAACTAGAAAATGTGCATGAGAGTCTTTAGGTGCCCATAAAAAGGGAAATCAAGATGAAATACCCCTAAATGAATTAGTTTCCTACCAATAGGAATCGCTTGATGGAGCAATCTCTACCCAAAGTAGGCTAGCTTAGGATCAACACATGCATCCCACACTATTTGAAATTGTCTCCCTCAAATAGAGTGGGAGGAATAAGTGATCCATTAGATATTAAGATTATCAACCATAGGTAAATGTGGTGAAATTCATCCTTAAACATTCTAAGTAGTGTAGTTCTCGAAAGGGGTATTAACATACAATTTCTAATCTTTCCATTGAGGGTGGGGAGAATTGACTATGATTTTTTGAATCAGTTCTACTAGAATAACTTACATAATCTCTTTATAAGATTATCTATTGACAAAAAACAAATTGTAATTAGCTTTGAAATCATTACATAGGAGCCAAAATCAAGTGTATTTGAAAATTAAATCTTATACTATACAATTTACTCTATGGAATAATTTGAGGGAATGTATCCAAGGCATCTCTACAAGAGGAATTACATGAAAGATAATGATAACAGACTAACATAGGGAGTGTTTATTGATAGAGATACCATCCTAAAACCCAAAGAAATTCCATTACAGTCAAGGTTTGAATTTTTCCAAATCTTTCCAGATAATTTTTTATCATAAAAGACCCCACAAATTTCAAAAGTACAACAAGAGTGAGGAGGTTAGCACAGTCAAAGCCATTCTATGATGCCTACCAATAAAGGGAGCCTTGAACAATAAAATTATGAATGAGTACCTTCTAGGCTTCACTTCTTTAAAAAAACTAGATAATACATTTGACATAGAGAGCTAAGCCTTGATGAGATACATCAATGAAGTCCATACCACCCACCTCCTAAGGAAGGCAAGAATAATTCCAAACTACCATATGAAAACCTATGCTAGTGGAAGAATTAGCCCAAATTAAGTCTTTGAGAAGTTTTTCAAGATTATATATTGACTACTTGGAAGGTAACCAATAGGATGAATAATACACATGGGTGGTTTAAATCGCTTTATAAAAAAATTAGAATTTAATAGCCAAAGATAAGGGTTTGGTGATACAATACAATACCTTATTTTCCACCCTATCCACAATATATTGCTAAAAGATAGATGGTAAGGTTTAGAATACAAAAGGGATGCCCCAAAAATTAAATATTTCATTATGTTGGAGTAATTTCCACTCAATTAAATCCATATAAAGAGGTGGAGGTAGGAAATACTATCTATAAAATTAGGGTTTGTGCCATTAGATAGAAGAACTAGAAGTGAGACAAAAAATATAAAAGCATTACATGGAATTAGAAATATTATCCTCATATTCAATGAAAGTGAAGAATAAATAATTCATAAAATTCTCATTAGGAATTTTTAAGTACTTCCCAACTAGCAAAGAAATGTTGTGGATGAGGCTTTGAGATTGGACATTAGCAAGAAGATAGCTAAATCCTTAAACAACAAGAACATAAAGATCTAGATCCAATGTGCAACTCTATTTGATGGATTTGAAAAGACAAAACTACTTTCAGCTAACTCCATTAATGGAAAGAAATTTTAAGGCATTGACAAAGAGCATATGAATTGATTTAAAGAAGGTAGGGCCAAAGCCTAGAGCTTTCAACATAGCTAGAATGAATGGCTATTCTATATGGTCATAAGTTTTTTCAAACTCAAGTTTTATAAACATGTCCTTTTGATTAAAACAATGAGCCCATTCTATGCCTTCCCAGACTATAATAACATTATCTAAGATATAGTTTTAGTGAATGAACCCTATCTACTTGAGTTGAATAATTAAGGGTAGGAGGTGGCAAATCGACAGAGCTAATGCTTTAGTGACAATCTTTTAGGATACGTTAAGTAGAACAATAAGCCTCCAATTGTAAATCAATTTAGGGTTACCAACTTTTGGGATAAACTTGATATGTCTTCTATTGATACTTGGGGCCAAGGACTATATATGAAAATCTTCAAGATAGACTTGATAGAGATTAGGTCCAATAGTATCCCATAATTTTTTATAAAATTCACATGGAAAGCCATTGTACCCCATAGCTTTTTCATTGGCCATATGCATGATTACCTCATATAAATATTTCATAGAGAGTTGTCTATCATAGGAAACCCTTTGGGTAGGAGAGAATTTACTTTGAATAACCCAGAGGTAATGGTCAAGGGCTTGCTAAGACTCCATGGAAGACTCATGAGCTCTAAAAACCTAATGGTAATGTCTAGAGAAATATTTGACCATATAAAGCATATCAGTGAGGAAAATGCCATCCTCTTATATGGTGTGAATATTTTGCAAGGGAGTTTTGGCTCAGAGTATTGAAAAAATTCTTTGGAGACTTTATCCCTAATTTTGAGCCAATGCATACATGCATGAATTTGGGCTCTACGAGCATTATACATTCTAAAATTTGGATTTTTTGCCTTAATATGACCACTTGCACTTGTATAAACTCGTTAAAGGGTTTTTTTTTAGCTCCATCACCATATGACTCCACTCTAAGGAGGTGACAAAGTAAGAATACCTATGTATTTTGGCTAGTTGGCCATAAATCCAAAGATATCTAGCCATTTGATCGAGTACATTAGCCCACCATTGAATCCAGTCTAGCTACTGAGTAGGCTAGGGGTCCAAGTTATAAACTCAATTTAGGCCACGGTGGGGCCATGGGCCAATAGGGTTGCATGTAGAAAAAAACTATGATTTTTATATTTTTGAACTACTAAATAAAATAAAATCTAAATCTTTATTCATTTTAATTTGGTTGTGTTATTTTAGCATTTTTCATATTGTTAATCCACATTTGATACTTTTTGTTCCTAGGCCATGATCCCCTTTATTACTTTTTACATTTGATTGGCTACTTTTGAGTTACTACTTTTTAACTTTGTGGCATCCTTTTTATCGGCCCATCTCCAACTTTATTTTGATTTATCTATTTTCATTTTCATTTATTATAACTCATTATTCTAATGTTATTAATTTATAGTTTAATTTAATTTTATTTGGAAATTGTTCCATTCTAGAATATTTTTTAGGTTAATCTTTGAATATATTCTTATTATTCCTACCTTAATTTTTAGTTATGAAGCTTTTATCCTATTTGAAATATGTCTCTCATTGCTTGTCATTTTGGGTATTTTTTTTCATATATTTGAATGCTTGATATTATTTTATATTTATTTATTTATCTTAATGTTGTATTAAATTCTCATCTTGATAATGATTGAATAAATAGACCTAAGTCTAAAATTTCTCATCTTTCTATTCTTATTCTTCCTCATCTTGATGATGTTTCATAGAGTGTACATTAAGACAATGATTCAAATGCACTTACAGAGTTACAACATAAGCTTTCAAAATAGAAGAAAATAGGGTTTATGATTATTTATTTTTATTTTACAATCTAGTGGTAGTTGTTAGAAGGTGATAATGAAATACTTTCTCACAAGTGACAAAGCTAACCCAAAAAATTAGTGATGATTTGAGAAGTTTTTTTTGACAATTCTATACCACTTTGGATAAGGAAGACTCTCATAACATTCCAAAAAATAGTATTAATAGCCCAAAATAATTTGTCAACTGTGTTCACCAGGTTTTGAGCTCTAAAAAACTCGCTCTATTTTCTAATATTTTGCTTTGATCACTTGTAAACAAAATGATTATTTTTTCCCTAATATTGGATATTTGTTGTATACTTTTCATGTGTTACAACCCTTAGGTACTATATTAATTTTTGGTGATCCCGAAAGTATTTTTACCTATAGTAATAATATGGGTAATATTAAGACCCATATTTTAATGGGGAACCATTATGGGTTGTATTCTTGGCCCATGGTATTATATGATTACTTATGAAATTACTTATTGATGTGCCTATATATACTCACACATGCAATAGGTGAAAGTAGAATTGAGAATTACACTATTGTATTGTAATATGGTTAAGTTAATACAATAGTAAAGGAGGTTACCATGCTAGGTTTTTTCTCGTAAGTGTTTCTAAGGTGAAATTTTGTTTACTGCATAATATTGTGTGTGTGCAATTTATCTAGTTTAATTTTAACATAAATATTATATTAACATTGCTTATCTTGTATTGGTTTATCAGTAATTTTATATTCATTTGGTATCAGAGCTAGGTTTTAGATTTTTTATGAAGAGTTAGGGGTTCATTTACCCATGATAAATTATTTCTCAAGTGGGAGCTCTATACAGGGGAATATTTGTGTGAAGGATAATGATGAGAAGCATAAGGATAGAAATTGAAAAATTCAATGGTAAATATTTTACATTGTGAAAGATTAATATGGAAGATCTTCTTGTGGACAAAGATCAATGGGTTATTGTATCAGGAATGCAACCTATAGGTATGAAGGCAGAAGAGTGGGAAAAAATTGATAGAAAGGAAAAGAGCTCAATTTGATTGTGTTTATTAATTTTAATTTATTAAATGTGTCAATAGAGAAATATTTTAAGGAACTATGGGATAAATTAGAGACTTTTTATCAAAATAAGTACCTAGTGAACAACTATTTCTCCAAAAGTAGTTGTATTCATTGAGAAATATTGATGGTGACTCTATAGCTAAACATCTGAATGTTTTCAATATTATAAGTCAATTATTTTTTTATCAAAATTAAAATGGATGAAGATTAAAATTATATTACTTTGATGAAGAATATGGAAGAAGAAATGGTTTCCTTAGATAAAAATAATACATGAGACTTGGGGAAATTATGTTTGTTGACCAAATTTTGGCCCTTCAGGCCAAAATTGGGTACCCCTATTTGAAAACTTAGCCATCTAAGTCTATAACTTTGGCTAGGTCTAGTATGCAGGTTTCATTCAAAAGAAGTGTTCTATACAAATCCCACAACAAATGTACAAGTCTAATTCTTTTAGAAAGTTTGGTTTTGGTCTTTTAATAATCCTTTGCATTGTAATTTTTTTAGGTCTTTTATTTTTGACAAAGTGTCATTTCTTTCAGACTTTTGATTAGGCCAAGTGCTGAATTATTTCAGATAATTTGTCCAAGACAAATTTCTCAAAGATGAAGATGAATTCCTTTGGGAAAACTGTCCAAAACAATTTCCTTGAAAGATATCTTTTCAAGCCGAAGGGGTCATTCTTTTTTGAAGGGCACTTCAAATTTTCTGAAGGGCACCTCCATCTTTCTGAAAATGTCATTTTTAACTTTTTCCAAGGGATCATTTCAACTTTATCGAAGGGGTCATTTCAATTTTTTTGAAGGGACATTTTCAGAAAGCCGAAAGGTACTTTACGAAAATTTTGAAGGGTATTTTCACAGGAAGGTAGACCAAATAGAAGTTGTGAAAGCCATCTTCAACTTTCCAAAGGGACATTTCCAAGTGCTAGAGGGTCATTTACAGATTATCGAAGGACCATTTATTTTGGTCAAAGGGCCAAATGGAAAGTCCAAAGGAATTCTTTCAAAAAAATTATCTGAGGAATTCTTTCAAAAAACTTATCTACATCAAAGAAGGTCAAAACCTAATTCTTTCAAACATCTTGTCCGATACAAAGGAATCAAAAGGCCCAAAAGATTATTTGAGAAAATTGTGTGTAGAAATTGCCAAGAAAAAGCCTTAATGAATTATTTTGAGAAAATATGCCAAGACAAAAAGTTTGAAGGAATAAGTGTTTGAGGAATGAATTATTTTAGAAGGATTGTCTGAGAGAAACAAAAGTCTAAATAAAATACTTGAAGGATGATGGCCTGCAACAAGTCAATTTCAAACTATGTAAAATAACCATTGGTGTCAAAAGGCTTGGCATGAACTTGAAGGCAAATGTGGAAGTGACAAATGGCAAGATCTTAAGAATCTAGCATAGACAAAACAAGCAAAGAATAGATAGGTCGATGGTTTGGGTCATTGCTGGCAGCCAACCAAATCAAAGAGTTTCCATGATATTGACAAACACAGGTGTCTAAAAGATGATTGGCAGTTAGGAAAAACATTATATAATTATCTTAATGAGTTCTATTTCCATCGAGTAGTGTTATGTGTCAACTCTCCTATTTTTAGTTTCAAACATTCATGGATGGTCTTTGATGGAGATAATTTCTTGTGCCAATTTTGAAGGATTTTTGCCACTTAGAACCTTTCTCATGACTTTTTTTGGACAAGTAGACCTCCTGACATGGCATGGATCACCCCATACCTCTTCCACATGCAAATGTAATTGATTCTCTCAAGGTGATACATGTACAAGTGACACTTGGAATTTCATTACTTATTATTACTCTCAAAGCTATAGATATGTATTATCTTAGCTCATTTGAGTAGCCTCCACTGGTTATTGGGAAAACTCTAGCCAAATTTGTACTTGAAGAAATATACAAGTGTTGTTACCACTCATATGCTATAATATTGAGTAATGACTTGAATCTTATTTGTCTAGTCTAGTGAAAGATTATCTTTTCTAGCTTGTACTCTTGATGGTCTACCATTTGCAGAAAGGAGATTGTTATAGGTCTTTGCTAGTATTCTTTTCTAAGTGTAGAGATATCCTAGAAGTGGTCCATGATTTTATCCCTCTTTGGAATCATTAATTTCCTTCCTAAGAATCATATACCTTCTCAAATTTAGCATATGAAACATTAATGTAACAATGAATCCCAAGTTGTGAGTTTTGTGCGAGAAACACTTTGTTTTAAGTAGTAGTTTTAGTCAATTGGGAGGACTTTATACATTAGTACATCACCATTTGGTTTCTCAATAATTTTTCTTAATCCCTTTTCATATCCAATTATTAAGTTAGAGAGAGGGTTTTAAAGGTACATCAAAGGGAGCTATCCCCTTATCTAGAGATTTATTTCTTGAAATTATCACCCATAGAAAGAGAAATGTCTCCATGGTGCCACTTGGATGAGGAGATTTAGGCATCTCCTCAAGGGTGAAAATCCAAGTGTCAAATTTTTTTGGCACACCCGGTGGGACCTCCAAGTCCTAAAATATTATTCAAGGTCGGTGATGGTCTTGGCATAGTTGAAGATGAAAGAAGCATCTACATTCAGTACCTAGTGGCTCCATTGAAGAATTAAAGTATCTAGTTGATGATTAGTCCTATTTTCCATGCCAAAGGTGACAAATAGATATACTACTAAAGAGACACCCTTTGAATTTGTGAAACTACCTCTATATTCCACCAAAAGGTTTAGGTTTGTCAACACTCATCCTTACAAAATAGATTTTATGTTTAAAGCTTCAATGTTTGTGTTACATTCCATTCTTAATATCCATAGTGATCATTCCAAGATGGCTATAAGACAACCTTTTGTGCCTTTCACTAGGGCATCTCCCTTGCATTTTGCCCAATATGATCAAATTCCATGAGCAACCCTTAAAAGTGTCCCATGTTTTAGTGGGGATGGTCCTATTACTATCATTGAGCACATTAGGAACATAGAATTATTTTGTAATATCCAAAACATCACCCAAGAAAATGTAGCTATTAGGTTGTTGGCCTTGTCTTTCAAATGAATTTTTTTGGATTAGTAAGGGACTCTACCTGTAAATTCCATTAGCTCATGGGATGAATTGCGAGATTTATTGACTAATAGGTTTGGGAAGAAGAGTGAATACATATATCTAGCATAGAAATTGACCACAATCAAGAGGGCACCACATGAATTCATGCAAGACTTTAATACTAGGTTCCAAAAAACTTGGGATAGAATCCCAACTCTTTTGAGGCCAACCTCAAACTATGCATTTTTGTACTACTTGAAAGCATTAAATAGTGACATTGCCATGATGATTCAATAAATGGGTGGAAATAAATTTCTTAATACCTATGAAATAGCTATAAATTCTAATAATTGTCTTTTCCAATTGGGAAAGATAGCTCTTAGACCTCTAATACCACTATTCCCTGATTTGCATTCTCCTAGTCAAGGTGCATTGCCCACTTTAGCCCCTTTGCATAATCAAGAAAGGCTTACTATTTCTCCTTCAAATGAAACACATGAAGTTAAAATATTGATTCAAAGTGTTACAAATGAGTTATTTTTCCTCAAAATATAACAAGCTCAAGGTTATAAGCCATATCAAACATATAATTAGTTTGGGCAAATAGGTAGACCTCCTTTCCAAAATAATGCACAAGGACAAGGCCAAATCACCCATGTCAAGCCTTATCAAAGATATAATACTAATGTTACCTCATCCTATAAAGCCCTTGTACCCACTCAAAACAAATTTGTCTAAGAACAACCCAACTATCCATCTTTTGAACATGGTCAAGAGCATGTTGCTTATGCTAATGAGATGCACAATCAAGGCATGACAATGCAAGATAGTCAATCTTTCCAAGTTTAAAATTTTGAAGGATATATGCAAGGAAGGGTGGAAAATTGAAAACTTAATACTAATACTACCCTCAAAATCATTTGGAGGGTGAGTTTTGTGCCATTAATTACTTGGGAAATACAAGCAATTAGAATACTAGTGTTACCTCTAATACTAGGTCCAAAAGGAGGGCTATTGATAAAGCTCAAGGAGCTAATGAAGGACCTGTTGTGACTCCTACATCATATCCTATGGTAAGTGGGTATAATACAGCTCATAAACTTCAATAAAATTAGAGGATTCCAAATTTTAGGCTAGTTGCTACAACTCTACCTCCACAAGCTACATCACATGGTGTCAATGCTCATAAAGAGAACCCCAAAGTGAGTAATCCTTACATCAATGTGGTGGAACAAATGAAGAATATTCATATGAACATATAATTATGGTGTTATCTAACATTACTAATTTATAAATATATAATCCAAAATAAATTGCATGGACTGGGTAAACAAGCTAGCCCATCTAGAAATGACAATGTGGTTTTGGTCAATGTAACTCAATATATAGATGGTCAAGTGAAGAACAATGAGAAGACTCCTCCTTTTTACCTATCTATAATCATTGGTGATTTATTGTTTCATAATTGAATCATATATATTGGAGTAATCACATTAGTTATGTCCAAATGTATAACTGATAAACTAGGCCTCAAGTACGAGCCAATGACTAAAGGAGTTTTGTAATAAGATGGATCACTAGCCAAGACTTTGGGTATAATTAAAGGTTTGAATTTTATCCTTAATGGAGTCTATTTTATGCATGAGAAGGAATATTTCATGACTAATTTGATGAAGTCAATTGAGGATGTGAATGGCTTGTGGTATCTCTTCTTTGATGGGTTTAGAAGTAAGATTAGGGCCGGTGGTAGAGCAATGTTGGTTTCACCTTCAAAGGAAAGGTATTTTTCAACCTTTAGATTTCAGTTCTCTTACACTTGTAATGTATTATAATATGAATCCCTTATTCATGGCCTTTAATGGGATAGAAAAAGAGGTGTTAAATAATTGCAAGTGTTTGGTGATAGTGAGCTTGTTGTCAACCAAGTTAGAGGGCAGAATTTGACAAAAATCTCTTTACTTAAGTCCTATAAGCATAGAGTGTGGGATATTGTGGATGATTTCAAATCCTTCAACATCAATTATATCTCAAGAGAATATTACAAGCATGCTGATAGGTTGACAACAATTGGATCTTAGTTTGGTGTTCCAAAAGGGATAAAAGAGGATAAGAACCAACGTCATTTAAAAGTGATTGTAAGGCCCTCCATATCAGATAATGTCACTATTTGGTAGGTGTTTGATTGTGACCAACACATAGAAATTTTTATATAGGAAGATGCTGAGTTTCTTCTAAGAATTAGTCTAAACTACAACAACAATATGGAGGGTAGATTGTGCAATTGAAGTCTAACAAGCTTCTTAAAGGCCTAGTCACTCTTGAGAGTATATTAAATCATGATGACCAGCTAAAGAAAGAGAAGGTAAGCATATATACCAAGCAATAAAACTATGAGAAGGTTCATATTTTCAAAGACAAATTGCTTGCACTTGGGAAGGTATGTACTATTGAAGAGAAGCATGCTTTCATTGAGTTATGCAAATAATTTTTTGATGTCTTTACATGGGAGTATAGTGATTTAAAGGTTTTGATCCAAATATAGCTTATCATACTTTAGAGTTAGATGATAATATTAAGCCTATTAAGCAAAGGCAAAATATAATCAATCCCAAGATTGAGCCTATCATGAGGAAAGAACTCACCAAACTGATTGAGTCCAAAATCATCTTTCCCATTAAGCATTCATCTTGGTTCGTAAACCAAATTATTGTTAGGAAAAAGAATAGAGAGATAAGGTTATGTGTTGATTTTAGGGACTTTAATATGGTGTCTTTAAAATATCATTACCCACTCCCTTCCATGAAACAAATCTTGCAAATTGTGACTGGTAGTGTAAGGTTTTCTCTCCTTATTGGGTATTCTGGGTATAATCAGATTCTAGTAAAGGAAAGTGACTAGTATAAGATAGACTTTACTACTAAATGGGGTACATATGATTATAGGAAAATGACTTTTGGGTTGTATAATTCTAGAGCTACTTTTCAACATGTAATGGATATGGCTTTTCAAGGATTAATCAATGACATTGTATTGGTATATTTTGATGATGTGACAATTTTCTCCAAAGAAGCAAAAGATCATTTAAAGAACCTAAGGTATATTTTTAAGAGGTGTAGAGAGTTTGGGATCTCTCTAAACCCAAAGAAGTGTGTGTTTTCTATCCATGAAGGCAAACTATTGGGACATATTGTTTCCAAGAAAGGCTTGTCCATTGATCCAAAAAGGGTGGATGCCATCACGGCATTGTCTTTCCCTAAACATAAGAAGGGTCTAAAAATATTATTTGTTAAGATCAATTTCATTAGGATATTTATTCGCAATTTCACTAACCTGGTCAAGCCCTTGAAATCCATGCTGAGGAAAGATGAAGTATTCACTTGGACAAGGAGGAAAGAAAGTTTTGAGGAGATCAAGAAAGCCATTTCCCAACCTACCCTTGCAAGTCTTAACTTCTCCAAGATTTCAACCTATATATTTTTGGGAATGAAGAGGTAATCTTTGCAATGCTTACTTAAGCTAATGATGAAAATTTTGAACAACCTATTGCCTTATTTAGTCAAGGTTTGGAAAGATATGATATAAGGTATACATATGTTGAGAAACAAGTGCTTTCAATTACAAGGAGCTTAAATAAGTTCAAGCATATGTTGTCTAATAAAAATATTCACATTTGTATGCCTCATCCTAGTGTGAAAGATTTTCTATTGAATAGAGATTTGAATGAAAAGAGGGCAGGGTGAATCACAGGTTGATGGAATATGATGTGGAGATCAAAACTACCAAGTTAGTGAAAGGAAAAGGACTATGTGAACATCTCACTTCAGAATTGAAAGAGAAAAAAAAATTTATTTTGGTATTTTAGGATGACTCTGTGAAAACTTTACTTTCATCTGTGAGAAGTTAGACATAGGACATGATTTATTTTCTTCAAATTGGTGAGTGTCCACAAGGCCTTAATAGGGCCAAGAGAAGGTACTTGGGTTGCAATCCATTCCTTATGTATTTTTTGATGGAGTGATATTTAGAAAGGAAGTTTTAGGTGTGATTTTAAGGTGTCTTAATTTAGATTAGATTGATAAAGTACTGTTTGAGTTCCATGATGGACTAGTTGGTGGTCACTTTGTTCCTAGAACCATAATTGCCAAGATAATGAGGGTTGGATACTTTTGGCCTATATTTTTCAAGGACACTCATGAGTGGGTAATAAAATTCCAAAATTTTTCTCTTTTTGATGTCAAACAAAAGCTTACTACCTTAACTCTTCATTTAATCCAAGTTGAGCAACCCTTCATGCAATGGGATTTGGACTTTATAAGCCTAATCAATCCTCCTTCTAGTGCTAGTCAAAAGTGGGTGTTGACCACCACTGATTACTTTACAAGATGGGTGGAGGATGTAGCTCTTAAGGAGGTTAATGAAAATTCAATCTTATATTTATATGAAGGTATAATAATAAGATTCAGAGCTCCTTCAACCATAATCTCAGATAATGCCTTGGCTTTCCTAGGAACAAGAATAAGTGAATGGGATTTAAAGCATGGTATATATCTTAGTACCTCATCCAAATACTACCCCTAAGGGAATGGAATAGATAATTCCACAAAAAAGAATCTAATAAGGATTATAAAGAGAACAATGGAGGAGAATCAAAGGACTTGGCACACCAAGTTGAAGACAGCCCTTGGGGCTGATAGGATCACCCTAAAGAGAGTAATTGGGAATTCACCATATACACTTGTCTATGGAAGGGAAGCTATAATTCATATCTCACTTGAGTTACCAACTTTATATCTTACCTATCAGCTACAATTGATGGAGAATGACAACATGAAGGTCAGGTTATGTGAGTTGATGGAGCTTGAGGAGGCAAGAAATCAAACTATGCACACCATGACAACTCAACAAGAGCAAACAAAGAAGTATTTTGATAAGAAATCCATGTCAAGCATATAAAAATAAGGAGTCGTTGTCCTAAATTGGGATGAGTATAGGGCCAAACCTAGAAAACACACAAAGTTTGATGTACTGTGGAGTGGCCCATATGTGATCACACAATGCAAACAATAAAATGCTTTCCAACTATCAAAGTTGGATGGAGAAGAGCTACATATCCCATTCAATGGGATATCTCTAAAGTATTGTTACTAAGGTTTTATTTTTCCTTTATACATAGTTTCCTACTCTCTTTGTGTTCTCTAAGTGCTTACACACATATGTGAGTTATCTTGTGCCTTTCTTTGCTTTGTGTCTCATTTGTTTTGTTCTTATTATGTGTTGTGTCTTATAGTGTGGGTTTTCCTTCTGGTTGGGTGTGTTGTTCAAAGTTTTGAGTCATGGCCAATGTTTCCTTGTTTGAGTGTCCTTAGATGATTCCATACCCAATGGATTAATTCAGTTACTGGTCTAGTTACTATAGCAGGCATACTACCCCTATGAGTCACCAATTTGTTGACCAAATTTTTGCTATTCAGGCCAAAATTGGGCACCCCTATTTGAAAATTTATCCATGTACATCTATACCTTTGGCTAGGTCCAATATGTAGGTTTCATTTAGAAGAAGTGTTCTATACAAAGCCTGTAATAAATGTACAAGTCTAATTATTTTGAAAAGTTTGGTTTTGGTCTTTTACTAAGCCTTTGCATAGTAATTCTTTTAGGTCTTTTATTTTTGACTAAGTATCATTTCTTTTGGGCTTTTCATTCAACCAAGTGTTGAATTCTTTCAAAAAAATTGGCTGCGATAAATTTATTGAAGAAAAAGACTAATTCCTTCAGGAAAATTGTCCAAAATAATTTCCTTGAAAGATATCTTTTCAAGCCAAAAGGGTCATTTGCAAATTTTATAAAGGGCACTTCAAATTTTTTGAAGGGCACCTCCATCTTTGTAAAAAGGTAATTTTGAAATTTTTTGAAGGGGTCATTTAAACTTTTTCAAAGGGGTCATTTCAACTTTTCCAAAGGGATGTTTTCAGAAAGCTGAAAGGTACTTTACAAAAAATCCAAAGGGTATTTTCACAAGAAGGTGGACCAAACAGAAGTTCTACATGTCATCTTCAACTTTTTGAAGGGACATTTCCAAGTGCTAGAGGGTCATTTACAGATTGCCAAAGGACCATTTATTTTGGTTGAAGGGCCAAATGGAAAGTTCAAAGGAATTCTTTTAGAAAAATTATCCAAGGAATTATTTTGGAAAACTTGTCCTCATCAAAAAGAGGTCAAAGGTTGATTCTTTCAAACATTTTATCTAATACAAAGGAATCAAAAGGCTCAAAATATTATTTAAGAAAATTATTTATAGGAATTATAAAGAAAAATATTGAATGAACTATTTCAAGAAAATGTGTCGAGATAAAATTTTTGAAGGAAAAAGTGTCTAAGGAATGAATTATTTTAGAAAGATTGTCTGAGGGAAACAAAAGTTTGAAAAAAATACTCGAAGGATGATGGCCTGCAAAAAGTCAATTTCAAACTATGTAAAATAGCCATTGGTGTCAAAAGGCTTGGTGGGAACCTAAGGGCAAATGTGGAAGTAAAAAATGGTAGGATCTTGAGCATCTGGCATAGACAAAATAATTAAAGAATAGATAGGTTGATGGTTTAGGTCATTATTGGTAGCTGACCAAATCAAAGAGCTTCCATGAAATTGATAAACACAAGTGTCTAAAGGATGATTGGTAGTTATGAAAAACATTCTCTAACTATTATAATGAGTTCCATTTCCATCGAGTAGGGCTATGTTTTGACTCTCCTATTTTTAGTTTCAAACATTCATGAATGGTCTTTGATGGAGACAGTTTCTTGTGCCAATGCTAAAGGTTTTTTGCCACTTTTCACCTTTCTCATGACTTATTTTGGATAAGCAGACCTCCTGACATGGCATGGCTTGACCCAAACCTCTTCCACATGAAAATACAATTGATTCTCTCAAGGTGACACATGTACAAGTGACCCTTAGACTTGCTTTACTTATTCTTACTCCCAAATCTATAAATATGCATTATCTTGGCTCATTTGAGCAACCTCCAATGGTTATTGGGAAAAATCTAGCCATATTTGTACTTACAAAAATATTTAAGAATTATACAAGTGTTTTTGCCACTCATATGCTGTAATATTGAGTAATGACTTGAATCTTGTTGTTCTAGTCTAGTGAAAGATTGTCTTTTCTAGCTTGTACTCTTTTTCTACCATTTGTAGAAAGGAGATTGTTGCAGGTCTTTGCTAGTATTCTTTTCTAAGTGTAGAGATATCCTAAAAGTGGTCCATGATTGTATCCCTCTTTGGAATAATTCATTCCCTTCCTAAGAATCATATACCTTCTCAAACCTAGCATATGAAACATTAATGTAACAACGAATCTAGAGTTGTGAGTTTTGTGTGATAAACACTTTGTTTTAAGTATTATTTTCAGTCAATTAAGAGGACATTATACATTGGTGGATCATCATTTGGTTTCTCAGTTATTTTTCTTAATCCCTTTTCATATCCAATTGTTAAATTAGACAGAGAGATTTAAAGGTGCATCAAGGGGAGCTAGCCCCTTATCTAGAGATTCATTTCTTGAAATTGTCACCCATAGCAAGAGACATGTATCCATGGTCCCACTTGGATGAGGAGATTTAGGCATCTCCTCAAGGGTTTGAATCCAAGTGTCAACAATGTCTATGTAAAAAAACTGTTGGTTGTAAATGGGTATTTAAGAAAAAGTATAATGCAGAAGGAAAAATGGATAAGTATACAATTCACTTGGTATAAAAGGGATTTTTGTAGGTTGAGGGAATTAATTTTGGTGATATATTTTATCTTATTGCTATGATAAATTTAATTATATTTATTATAACTATTGTTATTGTTTTTGATCTAGAGAACAAATGGATGTAAAGACAAATTTTCTTCATGGTGATCTTGAGGAAGAAATATACTTAATTTAACCAAAAAATCTTAGGGTAAAGGGAAAGGAGGATTTGTTATGTAAGATGAAAAAATATATTTATGGATTTAAGTAATCACCAAGGATGTGGAATCAATAATTTTATAGGTATGTGTTGGGACTTGGGCTTAAACTAATTAAAGTTGATCCTTGTGTGTCTTTTGAATAGGATGATGAAAATTTTGTTATCACAGTATTGTTTGCAAATGACATGCTGTTAATTGGTAACAATAAGGAAATGATCAGTAAGTCTCTATTATCAATTTAGTTTTACATGAAGGATCTAGGTGCCCAAAGTTTATTTTGGACATGAAAAGTAAAAGAGATTATGTAAATAGAAAATTATGGTTAAATCAAATAAAATATATTGAAATGATTAAGTAAAGGTTTAAGAGGTAGGAAAGTAAAATTGTGAGTACTCTTTCTCTAGTTGGTCAAAAACTATCTATTGAACAATTCCCAAATACATAATAAGAAATTGAGGACATGTCAGAAGTCCCATATGTGAGTGTCATTAGAAGTATGATGCATGCAATGGTCTGTACTAGCCTGATATTATTCATGTAGTGGGAGTAGTGAGCATATTTATGTTAAATTAGGGAAATGAACATTGGACTATGGTGAAAATGATCTTAAGGTATTTATGTTACACACAAGACTATGCAATATGTTATCAAGGTAATCCGAGGGAAAGAGAGACATTGAGTCTACATGGATTTTTTGATTCTTATTGGGATAAAGATCTTAACTATTGTAGATTAACTAGTGCATATGTGTTCAAATTATTCAATCGAGGTGTAAGATGAATGAGAAAACAATGATAAAGTGTTTATATATCCACCATTGAGGTTGAGCACATGGATAATACTCATGTAAGCAAGGAATTAGTTTGGATTGAAAGGTTATGTTTCACTTTTGGGTTTATTCAAAAGGCTATAAGGATAGGTTGTGACAATCAAAGTGAAATTCATCTTATGAAGAATCCTTCATATCACTTTAAAATGAAACATATTGATATCCCATATAATTTTATTCAAAATATGGTGGTGGAGAAGATTATACTATTAGATAAGGTGGGCAAGATAATAATGTTGTTAATTCACTTATGAAGGTTATGAGTACTGGGAAGTTTTCTTGGTGTAGAATATTGTTGGGCATGGATGCTTATAGTTGATAAAATTATGTAGCTATGATCCCATAGATAGTTTTACCTATATTAATCATATGGGTTATGTTATGATCCATAGTTTTATGAGGAATTGTTAAGGATTATATTATTGGCCCATGGTATTATAAGATTACTTAGGCAATTACCTATTGATTTACCTATATATACTTATACATGTAGTAAGGAAAAATCAAAACTAATAAATACATTATTTTATTACAATATGGTTAAGTTAATATAGTAACAAATGAGGTTATTATGCCATATTTTTACCCATAAGGGTTTCCTAAGTGAAATATTAAGTATTGTGTAATATTGTGTGTGCACAATTTTTCTTGTTTGATTTTATCATAAATATTATGCTACTATTAATTCTCATGTATTAGTTTATTGATCATTTTATATTCATATAATTTAGAGGCAATTTCTAAAAAATTAAGGAAATAACATATTTTTGTGGCTTGTGTTGATTCATAAAATATTGTAGCAATATCAAAAAATAAAAAACTCAATGATTAGAGAAGCTTAAATCAATGCAAATCAATGTTTTGTGATGTGTGTCTAAACATAAACTTGGGTTCCTCAATGAATGCTTTATTTAGTGTTTGATTTAGTCTATTATTGTTACAAGTGCTCAAAAATTTATCTACACAATGATCAATGTACTTTTTGAATGCTTATTGATAAATGAATTATAATTCTTGTATATTTATACAAAAATTAAATTCAACTTAATACTCCATTGGAGCATAAACAAAAAAAAAAACAAACATAAAGTGAAAAAGGTAGTGAAAAGAAAAAGAGTGAACTTTAGGCATTAGCGGCCACATTAAGTTCCTTAGACAATTTGCAAACTATAGGAAATCCTTGGACCATTCATATTCTCTCTTGACCCTCAATTTTGGATATTAAAGATAATCCAAAAAAAATTATGTATGAAGGAATGTGTATGAGACTAAATATTTCATGCTAAGAAAACTTGCATAGTATATTAAATGATGATGCACATAAAATGTGTGACTTTCACGAAGGATGACACACAAATCACATAATACAAAAGGGGTAAGAAGATAAAATTTTATAAGCCTCCTCTCATGTAGGTTGCAGAGGAAGTCAACATAGGAGAGGAGGTGATCATGAAGATTTTAGATTACATGATTGAGGATTTAAATTAAAATAAATTAGAGATAAAAAATGATATCACTATAGAGTTAAACATGAAAAGGAGGTTGGAGAGTAATTTTACGGTTAGAGAACATATAATAGGGACCCAAATAATAAAACTATGGGATTTTATATATCTTTGGAATCCAAAAAAATTAAAAAAGTGGTTTTTAGACAAAACACATAATGGGACTCTACTTTTATGGGAGAAGTATGGAAATCTCAGCTATGCGAATCATCCAAGTGACTAGGATGAAAAATTAAGGAGAGGATATGTCCATGACATTGCTAGAGAATGATCAAATTGATGTTGCATCAAGGGAATTAAAATATGAATTTGAAGAACATATCAAATTTTATAGCATAAGAAACTGCACATTTGATCAACAAATTTCTTACCATTGTGAAGTGATGTGGAGATGCTTATAAGCCCATAGTGTATGTCACTTGAAAATTATAAAGTGATGCAAGGGCATCATTATTTGTTAAATTTTTGGGTTGATTTAGGTAATAGGGTTCATTTAGAGTGTTTTTTAGTGTTTAGAGTCCCTAGGTGGTCTTAAAATTCAAATTTGAATCCATATAGTGTTTTCTCACCAAAAGTGGGATTTTGAAATATAAACTTATAACTATGTTTTGAGTCCTAGAATGGTTTTGGTGTGAGTTACAAATGTCAAAAAATGTTTTTAAAAGGATATAAATGGGCCTGAGAGTGTGTATAGGTTTAATTATGTACACACTATGGTAGAGGGAATTATGGACCAAAGAAATGAGTTGTAACTACCACATCATGTGGTGGTCATGTAGGTAGAAGTTAGAAGAGTTAGTTAGAGTAGTTGCATAACATAAAAACACTTGAAAATTATTATGTGAGAGTTAGTTTTAGGGGTTGGATTCAAAGGGTAAATTTATAAGAACCCCAAGAAAGTTAATAAGACAATTTTCTCATTTGAAGATAAGAAAGCATAACAAACTTTATATTTATTGTAAAGTGCAATGAAAGTTGACTATGTAAGAATGGCTAGTGAAGGAAAATATAATAAAAGCAAGTTATGGTGATATTTATGTATTTTGTAATTTCAATAAGTGTCATAATAAGGTTCTCAATCATTTTTTATTTGTTTTCAATGTCTTTTATGAAGAACTACTATTGCAGCCCTAGGAAGCCCTTATTTACTATGTTGTATGAGAAAGAAAGCATTTTGTGCATAAGTGCAAGATTGTGTGTACACTTGAGACACTCATTAGGAGAGACAATTTGAACATGTATGAAGTTTAAAAATAAGGAAATTAAGATAATCACATTAAATTAATGGTTCTACTATACAGACCTATTATATTCCTTGTAATCTGTGTGGATGAACTTTGAGAATGTATATAAGTAATGAGAGATGTTTTAGAGGTTGGTGGTTTGAATATACACATTGTTAAGTTATTTTTATATTGTTTAAGTTATTTATATGATTCCAAAACTTTTGAATGTGCATTTTCATTAAGCATTATGCTTAGAATTTGTTTGAAGACTATATCTTTATAATTAGACATACAGTCAAGCCAAAGTACATGACCAACAAAGGTGTCAACGAAGGCATTCACATATTAATAAGGTGTTTAGGTATAATATAGACCATATTAAATCAACATATAAGGTTAAAACTTGTGTGGAATCTTAATACATTAATGTTAGGACCTCCTTAGAGTACAATTGATTACTTTTGTATAAGCAACTAAACACGAAATTAAACCAAAAGTAATAAGTAACTAGAAATCAGAAACAACAAAGAATAGGAGATACGAGAAACAACCAATCTTGTATTAAACTCTTCCAAAAGGAAATACAATGAAGAAATCTCTTTCTCCTCACACCTCTTGGATGTATAGTAATTCTCCCTCAAGAGTTCTCTCTCTCTCTCTCTATCAATTACAATCAACTCAATAACTAAGTTGTTATTTCCTCCAGTGACAATCAACTCAATGGTTGTTGTTGCCTACCTTTTCTACAGATGTTCTTGATCTTGCACCTTGCAGATCTACTTGATCTTGCACCTTGCAGATCTAATTGATCTTGCTTACATTACAATATAGCTCCATGGGTCTCTTAAATAGAACCCAAAGCAAACAATAATTATAAATACAGACTCAAGACTAAAATTAGTCTTTACATGCAAACTCACTATTAGTCTAAAATTAGAAAAGTTTTGGAAACACATAGGTGACCGATGTCAGTTCCTATCTGACCGATGCCGACCGACCATAACTAATGTTGGTTATTGTGTAGCTGAATATAATCGATGTTGGTTGACCCCTAACTAGTGTCAGTTGGCTCTGATTGATGTCAGTTATTGTGTAACCCAACAACCTCCACTTTTGCACATCAGTGAAGCTTTTAGCTTCACAACTCAACAATCTCCCACTTAGAGATAAATAGCTGCACCTATACCTATACAACAACATCCTCTAGCTTGTTTCTCCATCTTCAAGTTCAATCTTGAAGACCAACAAAAGTTGAATGAAGATTCAACTTCTCCTTTGTTACTGGCTTTGTTAGCATATCAACAGGGTTCTTATCCGTATGGATCTTTTCCAGCTTCAACTGACCATCCTCTAATACCTATCTAATGAAGTGGTACCTAAGTTGTATATGTTTAGTTCTTGAATGAAAGTCTAAATTCTTTGCCAAATAAATTGCACTTTGACTATCACTGTATAATCTGCAATTCTCTTGCTCCTTTCCCAACTCTTTCATGAACTGAGTCATCCATATCATTTCCTTGCTAGCCTCTATGACTGCAATGTATTCTACCTCTGTAGTAGATAGGGCAACAACCTTCTGCAACTTTGAAATCCAGCTAACCACCATTCCACCAACAGTGAACACATATCCTATGGTGCTTCTCCTGCCATCCAAGTCACCTGCCATATCTGAATCTACATACCCATGTAGAGAAGTGTTTGAGCTTGCATAGCATAAATGCCTACTGCTGGTCCCTCTCAGATATCTGAGAATCCACTGAACTGCTTTCCAGTGCTCCTTTGTTAGATTGGCCATAAACTTGCTGATAAATCCCATTACTTGGGCAATATCAGGTCTAGTACATACCATGTACTCAACCTCATCATGTGATTTAGGACATTGTTCTTTGCTTAACTTAAACTGTCTAGCCATAGGTGTGCTTACCGATTTTTCATCCTACAAATTGAACCTCTCCAACACCTTATTCACATAATCCTCTTGAGACAAAATCAACCTATGATTTTCCCTATCTCTAGAAATACTCATGCCAAGGATTTTTGCTCCTAAATCCTTCATGGCAAATGTCTGAGCTAATTTTACCTTTAGCTCAGTAATATTTTGTATGTGTGAACCTGCAACAAGCATATCATCTACATATAGTAATAGAATAATGTAGCTACTATTATCCAATCTGGTAAAATAAACACAATGGTCAGATTGACATTGACTAAAGCCAAGCTCTATCATAAACCTGTCAAACCTCAAATACCATTATTTTGGAGCTTGCTTAAGACCATATAACTTGGCCTTATGTCTCACTTGTCCATTCTCTCCTTCCTTTAACTTGTAAACCCATTTGTTTTTTAGTGCTTTCTTTTCGTCTGGCAACTCTACCAAATCCCACATTTGGTTCTCTTCCAAGGAATTAATTTCCTCATTCATGCCATGCTCCCACTGTTTCTTAGATTCTACCTACATTGCCTCATCAAAACTTTCTGGTTCTCCGTCGTCAGTGAGCAACAAGTAGTATAAAGAAGGGGAATAATGAATTAGAGGTTTACTTGCCCTTTTAGACCTCCTCATGGGTGTTTGAGACTCATTGACAACTTGCTATCTACCCAAATTTCATTCTGACAGTGACCGATCCTAGTGATCTCTCAGTCTGCACCTAACTGACTTGACCAACATCAGTTGCCATCTGACTGACGTCAGTTTCCACCTGCCTGACATCACTAACTTTAGTCTTCACCTGATCGATGTTGATTCTTACCTAATTGATGTCAGTCTCTGCCTGACTGACGTCGGTGTCTGTGTTTTCTTGTGAGTGATGATTTTTACCCACGAGCTCATTTTGGAACATAACCTCATCTAAATCAAGATTCCCCTACTCAAAATTATTTATCTTCTTGAGGTGATCATTGTACATCACCTTCTCATTGAAAACCAAGGCTTTCCATTTCTTAAATGTGTCAAAAACATCAAATTTCCTCTTTATGCAATAAACTCATACCTTTCTTGTAGCATCATCAATGAAAGAAACATAATACTGTGATCCTCCAATAGAAGCTCCCTGAGATGGTCCCCACACGTCTATGTGAACAAGCTTTAACTTGTGCTTCTTCTTTGTTGACCCAGTTTTGAGAAATCTCACTTTCTTCTATTTCCCAAAAATACAATGCTCACATAAATCTAGATCTATCAAATCTGAAAGCTTACCTTTTGACTTAAGAACATCCATTCCCTTCTCACTCATGTGACCAAGCCTACAAAGCCACAACTCTGCATCTACATTTGAAGTAGATAAAATAGAAGGAGAATAATCAGTAATACAAGTAGATAGATAAAGTGTACCTACTTTCTTACCTCTAGCTAATACAAGTGCACCCTTGAAAACTTTCCAAGATTCAACTATGAGAGTTATTGTGCAACTCTCATCACCCAGCTTTCTTGCAAAAATTAGATTCCTCTTCAGGATGGGTACATGCATGACATCCTTCAACACCCATGTGTTGCCATTCTGTAATTTTAGTTGCACTTTTCCTTTGCCAACAATTTGACAAGGCTCACCATCCCATAAATAAACTTTTCCAAATTCTCCATGGACATAATCATTGAAAAATTCTCTATTTGGGGTTGCATGGAAAGAGGCACTAAAATCTAAAACCTTAGATTCTACTTTATCCAAGGAAAATATAAGAGCATCATGTGCAACAATACCTACATCATTTGCTTCTTTATTTCCTTCATGCTAATTTTCTTTCAACCAACAATCTTTCTTTGCATGCCCTTTCTTTCCATAATTCCAGAAGGTTATTCTTTCATTTTTAGATTTGGATCTACTGCCTATCTTTGACCTTGATTTTCCTTGCTTGCCCTTCTCTCTTTACCATCCCCTAATTTCAACACTTAAAGCATTCCCTGATGTTTCCCCTATGCTTTTCTTTTAAATTTCTTCATTCAAGGTTACACTAACAACATCATCAACTTTCAAGATATTTGAAGCAGACACATTATTACTAATTGCCATTATCAAACTATGCCAACTTTCAAGTAAGAGCATAAGATTAAGAGAGCCTTAATTTCATCATCAAAAACTATTTTGACTAAAACTAACTGATTTACAATCATATGGAAATCATTAAGATGACTATATACCGATCCACCTTCCTGCATTTGCAAATTAAATAATTGCTTTATAAGATATTTCTTATTCGAAGCTGAGGGTTTTTCATATGAATTTGCCAAAGTATCCATTAACTCTACCATTGTCTTTGCCTATGATAAGTTGGAAATCACAGACGATGCCAGGCTCAACCTTATAGATCCAAGAGCCTTTCTATCAAGAACATTCCATTCTTCATCTTGCATATCTGTGGGGTTTCTTGAAACCCCACCCATCGATAAGTACATATCTTTCTGATACAGATAATCTTCTATTTGCATCCTCCATAATTGATAATTCTTGCCATTGAATTTCTCCATTCTTAGTTTACTTTCTTTTACCATTGCTTTACTCCCACTCAAATAGAAACCCTTGTGAGTGACTTTTGTAATCAACAAACACTAACCTGCTCTGAGCTTTTCTTCAACCATACTCTTCTTCAACCTTGGCTCTGATACCACTTGTTAGGACCTCTTTAGAGTACAATTGATTACTTTTGTATAAGCAACTAAACACGAAAATGAACTATAAGTAATAAGTAACTAGAAATTAAAAACAACAAAGAATAGGAGATACGAAAAATAACCAATCTTGTATTAAACTCTTCTAGAAGGAAATACAATGAAAAAATCTCTTTCTCCTCACACCTCTTAGATGCACAGTAATTCTCCCTCAAGAGTTCTCTCTCTCTCTCTCTTAATTAATTACAATCAACTCAATGATCGAGTTGCTATTCCCTCCAGTGACAATTAACTCAATAGTTGTTGTTGCCTACCTTTCTATAGATCTTTTTGATCTTGCACCTTGCAGATCTACTTGATCTTGCACCCTACAGATCTAATTGATCTTGCTTACATTAAAATACAACCCCATGGGTCTCTTAAATAGAACCCAAAGCAAACAATAATTAGAAACATAGACTCAAGACTAAAATTAGTCTTTACATGCAAACTCACTATTCATATAAAATTAGAACAGTTCTAGAAACACACAGGTGACTGATGTCAGTTCCTATCTGACCAATGTCGGTCAACCATAATCGATGTCGGTTACTATGTAGCTGAATATAACTAATGTCGGTCAGCCCCTAACTAATGTCGATTGGCTCTGACTGATGTTGGTTACTGTGTAACCCAACAACCCCCACTTTTACACATCAATGAAGCTTTTAGGTCCACAACTCAACATTGGATTGTGAACCAATGTGTTGAATAATTATCTCCTATGAAATATTGAATTTTTGGCTCTTTGGGATGACCGATTAGGGGTCAATCGACATCAGTCATCTTCAAACCGACACTGACTTTTGTGCATTTCCAACTTTTCTATTTTTAGAAGAACAAATTTGAGCCTTTGATTTAGAGGTGGATCTAAGGGTGGTGAATGCATGGCTCATGAAACCCTAGTGTTGTAGTATACTATATAGTAGGGTTAGATTCTCATAGCATGTACAATAATTTAGTAATTGAGTTGATTGTAATTGATAGAGAGAGATAGAACTCTTGAGAGAGAATTATTGTACATCTGAGAGGTGTGAAGAGAGAAAGATTTCTTCATTGTATTCTTTTTGAAAGAGTTTAATATAGATTGTATTTGTTTCTTGTATCTCTTATTATTTGCTATTTCTGATTTCTAATTACTTATTACTTTTGATTTCAATTCCGTGTTTAGTTGCTTATACAAAAGTAATCAATTATACTCTAAGATCTTAACAACTGGTATCAGAGCATGTTAGTGTTTGTTGATTACAAAATTCACTCACAGGGGTTTTTGATTGAGTGGGAGCAAAGTAATGGCAGAAGAAAGTAAACTAAGAATGGAAAAATTTAATGGCAAGAATTATCAATTATGGAAGATGCATATTGAAAATTATCTGTATCAAAAAGATTTGTATTTACCATTGGGTGGGGTTTCAAGGAAGCCCATAGATATGAAAGATGAAGAATGGAATGTTCTTGATAGAAAGGCTCTTGGATCTATAAAGTTGAGCCTCACAGCTTCTGTGTTTTCCAACTTATCACAGGCAAAGACAATAGTAGAGTTAATAGATACTTTGGCAAAGTTATATAAAAAACCCTAAGCTTCGAATAAGGTATATCTTATGAAACAATTATTTAATTTACAAATGCAAGAAGGTGGATCTGTATTTAGTCATCTTAATGATTTCCATACAATAGTAAATTAGTTAAATTTAGTCAAAATAGTTTTTGATGATGAAATTAAGGCTCTCTTAATCTTATGCTCTTTACTTGAAAGATGGCATAGGTTGGTAATGGCCGTTAGTAATACTGCATCAGCTTCAAATATCTTGAAAGTTGATGATGTTGTTAGTGTAATCTTAAATGAAGAAATTTGCAAGAAAAACACAGGAGAAACATCAGGTAATGTTTTAAGTGTTGAAAGTAGGGGAAGGCAAAGAGAGAAGGGCAAGCAAGGGAAATCAAGGTCAAAGATGGGAAGTAGATCCAAATCCAGAAATGGAAGAATAACCTGCTGGAATTGTGGAAAGAAAGGGCATGCAAAGAAAGATTGTTGGTTGAAGGATAACAAAGAAAATCATCATGAAGGTAATAAAGAAGCAAAAGTTGCAGGCATTGTTACACAGGATGCTCTTATAATTTCTTTGGATAATAAAGTAGAATCATGGGTTTTAGATTCTGGTGCCTCTTTCCATGCAACCCCAAATAGAGAATTTTTCAATGATTATGTCCATGGAGATTTTGGAAAAGTTTATTTAGGGGATGATGAGCCGTGTAAAATTGTTAGCAAAGGAAAAGTGCAGCTGAAATTATAGAATGGCAACACATGGGTGTTGAAGGATGTCATGCATGTACCCAACCTGAAGAGGAATCTGATTTCTGTAGGAAAGTTGGGTGATGAGGGTTGCACAGTAACTCTCACAATTGAATCTTGAAAGGTTTCCAAGGGTGCACTTGTATTAGCAAAAGATAAGAGAGTAGGTACACTTTATCTATCTACTTGTATTACTAATTATTCTCCTTCTATTTTATCTACTTTAGATGTAGATGCAAAGTTGTGGTACTGTAGGCTTGGTCACATGAGTGAGAAGGGAATGAATGCTCTTAAGTCAAAAGGTAAGCTTTCAGATTTGAAAAGGATAGATCTAGATTTCTATGAGCATTGTATTTTCGGGAAACAGAAGAAAGTGAGGTTTCTCAAAACTGGGTCAACAAAGAAGAAGTACAAGTTGGAGCTTGTTCACATAGACGTGTGGGGACCAGCTCAGGTAGTTTCTATTAGAGGATCACAATATTATGTTTCTTTCATCGATGATGCTACAAGAAAGGTATGGGTTTATTGCATAAAGAGGAAATTTAATGTTTTTGACACATTTAAGAAATGGAAAACTTTGGTTTTCAATGAGAAGGTGATGTACAGTGATCAGCTCAAGAGGTTGAATAATTCTGAGCAGGGCAATCTTGATTTGGAAGAGGTTATGATCTAAAATGAGCTCACACGTAAAAATCATCACTCACAAAAAAAATAGAGACTGACGTCGGTCAAGTGAAAATCGACGTCAGTCAAGTGGAAATTGACGTCGATCAGGAGGAATCAACATCGATCGGGTGCAGACCGACATCGATTAGAGATGACCAGGATCAGTCACTATCAAAAGAAAATTTGGGTAGATAGGAAGTTGTAAATGAGTCTCAAACACCCATAAGGAGGTTTGAAAGGGTAAGTAAACCTCCAATTCATTATTCCCCTTCTTTATACTACTTGTTGCTCATTGATGGTGGAGAACCAAAAAGTTTTGATGAGGCAATGTAGGTAGAATCCAAGAAACAATGGGAGCATGGCATGAATGAGGAAATTGATTCTTTGGAAGAGAACCATATGTGGGATTTGGTTGAGTTGCCAGCCGAAAAGAAAGCAATAAAAAATAATGGGTATACAGGTTAAAGGAAGGAGAGAATGGACAAATGAGACATAAGGCCAGGTTGGTAGTAAAGAGATTTGCACAGAAACCAGGTATTGATTTTGGTGAATTTTTTTCTCCTATAGTAAAGATGACTTCTATTTGGACTGTATTGTCTTTAGTTTCTATTGAGGATTTGCATCTTGAGAAGATTGATGTTAAGACAACATTTCTTCATGGAGATTTGGATGAAGAGATATATATGGATCAGTTAGAAGACTTTTGAGGTCAAAGGTAAGGAGAAACTTGTGTGCAGGTTGAATAAAATCTTATATGGTCTTAAGCAAGCTCCAAGACAATGGTATTTGAGGTTTGATAGGTTTATGACAGAGCATGGCTTTAGTAAATGTAAATCTGACCATTGTGTTTATTTTAACAGATTGGATAATGGTAGTTTTATTATCTTATTACTGTATGTAGATGATATGATTGTTGCAGGTTACACATGCAAGAAATTACTGTGCTTAAGGTAAAATTAGCTCACACATTTGCCATGAGAGATTTAAGAGCAGCAAAGAAAATCTTTGGCATGAGTATTAAGAGAGATAAGAAAAATCACAGTTTGATTTTTTCTCAAGAGGATTATGTGAATAAGGTGTTGGAGAGGTTCAATATGCAGGATGTAAAATTGGTAAGCACACCTATGGCTGGACACTTCAAGTTGAGCAAAGAACAGTGTCCTAAATCACATGATGAGGTTGCGTACATGAGTAGAGTTTTATATGCTTTAGCAGTTGGGAGCTTGATGTATGTAATGGTATGTACTAGACCAGATATTGCCCAAGCAGTGGGAGTTGTCAGCAAGTTTATGGCCAATCCAAGAAAGGAACACTAAAAAGCAGTTCAGTAGATTCTTAGATATTTGAGAGGGACCAGTAGTAGGCATTTATGTTATGGAGGGTCAAACACTTCTCTACATGGGTATGTAGATTCAGATATGGCACATGACTTGGATGGTAGGAGAAGCACCATAGGATATGGGTTCATTGTTGGTGGAATGACGGTTAACTGGATTTCAAAGTTGCAAAAGGTTGTTGCCTTGTCTACTACAGAGGCAGAATACATTGCAGTCACAGAGGCTAGTAAGGAAATGATTTGGATGACTCAGTTCATGGAAGAGTTGGGAAAGGAGCAATAGAGTTGTAGATTGTACAGTGATAGTCAGAGTGAAATTCATTTGGCAAAGAATTCAGCCTTTCATTCAAGAACCAAACATATACAACTTACGTACCACTTCATTAGACAGGTATTGGAGGATGGATAGTTGAAGCTAGAAAAGATCCATATAGATAAGAACCTTGCTGATATGTTAACAAAGCCAGTAAAAAAAGAGAAGTTGAATCTTCATTCAACTTTTTTTGGTCTTCAAGATTGAATTTGAAGAGGGAGAAACAAGCTAGAGATGTTTAGAGGATGTTGCTGTATAGGTACAGGTGCAGCTGTTTATCTCCAAGTGGGAGATTGTTGAGCTGTGGAGCTAAAAGCTTCACTAATGAGCTAATGTGGAGGTTGTTGGGCTTACACAGTAATCGGCATCGGTCAAAACCAACCGACATTGGTTAGGGGTCGACCGACATCGGTTAGAACCAATTGACATCGGTTAGGGGTCAGTCATCATCGGTCATCTTCAGACTGACACCAAATTCTATGCATTTCTAGCTTTTCTATTTTTACAAGAATAGATTTGAGCCTTTGATTTAGAGGTGGATCTAAGGGTGGTGAATGCATGGCTCATGAAACCCTAGTGTTGTAGTATACTATATAGTAGGGTTAGATCCTCATAGCATGTACAACAATTTAGTAATTGAGTTGATTGTAATTGATAGAGAGAGAGAGAGAGAAATCTTGAGGGATAATTATTGTACATCTAAGAGGTGTGAGGAGAGAGAGATTTCTTCATTGTATTTCCTTCTAGAAGAGTTTAATATAGATTGTATTTGTTTCTTGTATCTCTTATTATTTGCTGTTTCTGATTTCTAGTTACTTATTACTTTTGGTTTCAATTCGATGTTTAGTTGCTTAGACAAAAGTAATCAATTGTACTCTAAGATCCTAACATCCAAATGAATGAACCCTAAAAGATAAAGATGAAAAATTGGTTCAATAATTTGAATATAACATTGGGGAAGAACATAGTGCACAATAGGTTGGTTGACACATATAAGGGGTATGCATAATTTTTATAATGAAATGTTAGTTTTTGGTGAGTATTAAGTAGAAATATGATAATTATAACTCATGTATGATGTTTCTATATGTAGTGTCTGTGCACTACATGGAAATAACATTGGTGAGATTAGATAGAATCTTGTGGGAAATTTTTAATGTGGACAAGGTTGAAAAGGAGATAAATAAATTCAAAAATATTTTTATCACAAATGAGAAGAATTTTAAAGATGATGATGAAGACTTCAAAGATGATAGTCTAGATTTGAAACCTTCACTAGAGTTCATGATGAATGAATTAAGGTGTAAGTTGACACACAATCAATGCCATTGTATATCAAAACCATATGGATGAATGAGCCACTAACATGGGAAGTAATTGATAATGATGGTGTTCAGGTATGAGGAAAATAAAAGGAATAATATGAAGGCCAATATTGAGAAGATTAAAGATAAGGATGATGCATAGAAGGTTAAGAGCACTAAAGAGGTAGAGGAGGAACTTGAGGTGTTAGTGTCAAAACTTAAGGAAAATGTGAGTGAGTAGGAGACAAAGAAAACATTTACCAATGGGAAAGATGTCATGCTAACCTCAAGGAAGAGGAAGAGTTAAAATGGAAGCATGAATAAACCAAATAAGAAGAATATAAAGAATCAAAAGACTGGAAGGGAGAAGCTACATACAATTTCAAAAAATATGAAAAAGATGAAGGAAGAAGAAATATGTAGGGATGAAATCACATCCGAAGGAGAAGAGGAAGACACACCCAAAATAATTGAGTTAGAACTAAATAATCCACATATAATTAATGTGATATTTGAAGGAGAAGAGGAAAGACAAAGGGATAGTGAAGAATAAAAATATGAGGAAGTATATAATAAATTCAAGGCTTATTGGATGTGCATGGAGGTGATCCAACATTAAAAATTCTAATGAAGGACATAAAAATGGAAGGTGAACCTAAGGATTTACTAGAGAATGATGCTACTGATCCACACAAGATGGATGTAAGGCAATAAAGTTTGGGGTTGGTATAACTGGGTGTATATGTGGTGTAATTTAGTTTGGAGATAGAGGAAGAATTAAAGAAAAGGGCTAGATACTCCATGTGGAGTTAGAAAAATTTAATTAAAAAATAAATGAGTTTGTGCCCATGGTGGGAAACATTGGTGATATGATTACACAATTTATAAAAAAATATTATAGTTTTGGGAAAGTACAACTATGGATGGGATGGACCAACCTCGATAAATTATGAGAAACAATTTAGAATTTTCTACATGAGGATTCAATAGCTACAAATACAATTTTTTTGGAGGAGCTGAAAAAATAAGAAGTTAGAAGTAACTAAGAAAAATTAAGATCAATAGATTGAGGAGTGAAAGGGATTGCTCAAAGAGTGCAAAAAGTGAGCATCCACCACAACACATGTTTTCAAAGATCTAGGAAAAACATTAGATTACATTGATGCATAGTTAAATGAGATTAAAAACACCTATTAGTTGAATAATCTTATCATAGAATAATTGGACATGATATAGAGGTAAAACATAATGAGTGAATTGAATGCCTAGAAGTTCATAGTGAATAAACAATGATCTTCATTGGAGGAAAATTTTGGAGATTTGTATGGGGAAGTGTTGAACGAGGAACATAGCATGCACAATGTTGATACATAGTTTAAGGAGGAGGTACAAAATTGTAAGAAATTATACATAAAAAAGGGAGAAAAAATAGTGGAAATAGATACAATGAGGGGAAATACACAATAAGTCAATAAGGCCATTAGTCAAGTAGCTATTTTGTGAGACATGTTCAAAGAAAAGGTCAATGGAGTAGTACCTAAAATAGTTACAAATACAACCCCGTTAGAGTAAAAATTAGTTTTACTAGGACAAAAAATATGATAAGTATGATGGAATGTTGACCCTAAACTTAAAATTCTATAGTCAACCCAAAATATAGTTAAGTGTGAAGGAGTGTATGTGAGAATCATTATTTCATGCTAAACAATCTTGTAAATTCTAATAAAGAATGATGTGTATGAAATGTGCAATGCATGTGGAGGATGACACATAATGCATGTTATAGAGAAAATAAACTTTTGGAGTGAGTTCCAGGATATAAATAAATACATAGATGGATCACAAAGAAACAAAAATCTTATAGGTGTCAAACACAAAAATAATATCATGCAGATGCACTAGGATCGAACATGGATGGAACCATATTTCATTAATATGCATGGATAGTTGGTGAGATATACACATGGAAGTTGAGTCATTACTAGTTGATAGGGGTCAAGGGGGTCTTATAAATTTATAAATAAGACCCTCAACCTCTCATTAAAAATATCTTTGGTTGTCACAGATTTTTTTGGTAATGGCGATAAAGCTATTTTGTAATGTTTTTTAATGATTTTTAGTGTGAATTCATATAAGAATTGATGTAATGGAGTTCAAATACATAAAACATGTAAACTATTTATAAATACTATTAATTAATACAAAGGAATATTAATTGAAATGGACGTGTTGGTTTCTAGTTTTTTATTAAGGTTTAAATGATTATTTACGCATGATTTGTGTCTTCATATTTAAATATATATCAATGGGTTTCTCAATTTTATATTTTTATGCCTTAAGTGAGAGTTTGAGTCTATAGGTTGAAGTGATATGATGACATTATAAGTGTGACTTATACTTATTTGTTGTGCATGATCTAGCTTGCATAGGGCTCATGAAGATATTAAACAATCACAAAATTTTGTTTCCATTGATGGGATCCTATTTTTAGAGAGTGTCGATATTATGAGAGTATGATTAGAGAATCACCATTTGATAAATCACATTTTTTTTGAAAACCTATCCATAGTTGTATAAGCCTTATGTCACGTAAGGGCTAGGCATGGGATAACTAGTGGAGATGTTGACTTAGCACAAAAAAAATGGATATGGATGAATTTGTGGAAAGGTAAGAGAGACTGTGAAATATTGATTCCATTGGGAAGGGAAAATACATAATTTGTATGCCATGAACTTTAGGTAATTTATGAACTTATGGAAAATATTTAATTCATGCAAGACACAATGAAACCATACACAAAAATATTTTGATCACAGAATAATATTATAATTCTCACACTATATTATATTTCCCTATTACATACAATCCACACAATTACATGGTTATATAGGAAATATATTTCCTATAAATGGGTATGATCATATCCCTAAAATATATTAACAATATATCCTCTTAACTACCTAAACAATATGTGAGTTATATATGCAACTCACTTAACAACAAACCTATTTACATGAAGTATTGTTGCTACACAATGATATCACTCCCAAATTATATATACTAATAATTGTTGTCACTCAATTTTACACCCTTGGATAGGTAGTTCAAGCCTCCTCCAAATTTATTGGAACATGGGATTACCCCTAGGCCTTTGGGTTGCCTATAGCAGGTGTAAACCTCTATATTAAAGGGGTAAGTCCCTAGATTTGTCTATCTAAGCTCATCACCTATATTACTAGCGTGTTTGGAAGAAAAGAGAGAGAAAACATAAAGCAAACCTATCTTAGTGAGGTGATGCACCAAATGTAACCCAACCAATACCAACCAATTATAATTAAACGTCAAACAAAATCATAATATGCACATAACACTAATCCAAATCTACCTATTACATTAGTATTTCTCATGGAGGTTTGTGAAGTAAGCTTGAACTAGGAGGACTAAACACAAGGTCATGACATGACACTAGTGAGGAGATAACTCATTAAACTCATGAAAAATTCATTAGAACACTTCAAGAGACCTGTAAAAGAATTTCAAAATTGAACATGAATGCAAACAAGGACATCATACCAAGGAAGAGAATATATCACTCAACAAGATCAACTAGTCTAATATACACATAGAAATAACTCATGGATAAATTAAACTAGATTGTTATTTATTTATCAAATGCTGAAAATGATCAGAGATTCACCATACTCAGGTGGAAGATCATTTATAAATCCAACTATGGCTCAATATATAGAGAAAATGAGAGAGGAGAGAAGAAAGGCATATGAGAGATAGAGTAGACAAGTATCTCATGAGTTATAAATAAGATAAGAGTTATGGAACCACCTCAATAGGTCTAGGATGTCATGTGTAACCCCTCTAAATATTCTCTAACCCTCCAAGTGGCATGGGAGTTGAAATGCTTGCTTAACACCTTGATTAACTTCTTAAAATTGCCCTTTGTCTTGACATGTTAAAGGACAAGTGGCCTTATTAATGGTTAGATAAATTTATCTTACATATTTTATATAATCTTAACACCTTTTAGTTGACCCCTTTAGGTTTTATTTGACACATCACTTAAATTTCTTGCTAGGTGTCTAGAGGACTCTTCATCTCCTTAGGCCAACTTTGCACACAAGTGTCAAAATTTGGATTCTTATTTTTTATATTATCAAAACTTCATGGTGGCCTATTAAACTCATATTGGACTTGAAAAAATCCATTTTAAGGTCTTGAACTAGCCCCAACAATTTATTCTATAATAAAAGCCTCAAATAAGCCTCATTCCTTATAACCCTAAAATCATACAAACCTCCTTGTGTAGAGAGTTGTAAAAATTGTGTTGAGCATATGAGGGAATAATATAGTATGCATTATGACCTTATAGATCCATGATTAATTTCAAGATCATAAAGTGAGTGAAGATGTACTTTACTATAGTTTCTCTCTCCTAATTAGGCCTCAATTAAGCCTCCTTGCCATGAGACTAAAAAATGGCTCTACAGGCTCCCCATATGTGCCAAAACCCAAATAATTATGTGATACACTTATACAACCTACTCTTTATTCTCCATGCCAAATTTGAAGATTTGACAACTTGTATGAACTTATCTTTTTAAAAAAATAGTATTTTTAAACATATTACATATAGTCTTGTACCTACAAGTATGGTCCAATGGGATGTGGTAAGGCTAATGTGAGTCTTGAAAAATTTCTAGGTTATTTTTACGTTTATCTGATTTATTTGTAGGCATGGAAATTAATTTCTCTCTCATTAGGTCCTTATAGCTTTCCTATGTAGCCTGAAAGTGCCTTGAGTTCTTAATGATAGGTCATACAATTCAGGGCATGAAAACACTAAAAAATTACAAAAAATTTAAGTCAAATAGGGTATTTAAATTCCCCTAGAATCCTAAGGTCCCATGCAACTTCTATAGACCATACCAAGTAGTGCAATATAGCCTCTCGGGCTAGTAGCAAGCATTCTATGAGAGCTAAGGAAATTGAGGTATGTGGTGGTTTTAATAAGTTTGGTTTGAGATAAAATGACCTAAATGAGGTTTTTTATGTTCCCCTTGACCTATTTTAAATGATTTCCAACCCCCTTCATCAAACTCTCTAAACATCTCACTAGATCAAGGCTAGGGTTCTTATGCCAACCTGCCTAAAATACCCTAGCTCAATGTAGGTGCATTTTTATCACTGTTGGAGGTCTGATGTCTTCATGAAATGTTTATATATTTTTATTACCATATCTACAATATCTAGTTCCTCAACTCAATCTTCTTATTTGCCATCCCTCAACTTACTGCCTATACATGCCTAAGTATGAAACTAGCCTTGCTAGGTCTAGACTAAGTTGACATGTTCTGATCACTTCAAGATTAAAACTAAAGGATTATGGAATTATTGATCTCATGAAACCATATTCACATACCTTTCTCTTAGTTATCTTTAATATCTCTATAAACTTCAAACCACAAAGCTTCTTATGAGGTAGGACACGTGTGTATTTAGACCTATTAGAGGTTGAACAGTGTTTGTTTCCCTTTAAGATTTATACTAAGGTTTTTATGGAATATGTCATCAATATTAGATCACATTTAATAACCTTAATTTATTTTATATCTCATACATATACTTAACCCTTTGAAGCAAATACAAACCTTTCATGAGAAAGTAGTCCTATTTCATGCATTGGCTAAATATGCAAGGGTCTCCAATATTTGAAATTATGTTTGATATTTATTATGGAATGATAATTGTCTCAATGAAACATATTTATTTAACCTATAATTATCTTATAATTATGATAATTTAGTTGATCAAATCTCTTCATGAGGCAATTAGGTCTGACTGTGTGTATATGGGATTTGAAGACTCTATCTTGACCAAACTCATTGGTCACTTGATCTATGATTACTTTTTGATCTTCAACAATATATATACTTTCATATCTTCCTAATTAAAACTAAAACACTATTTCAATAACTTTTCATCTCTCTTTAAGCTTGAAATTAGCCATATCATCAAAAAAACCTGTAGCTCTTTATTAGGAGAAATCTGAGCATGTTTAGGCTTTAGGACCACATTGTCATTCATTAAACACTTTAATGGCTTGTGATATTTTATTTAAATAATTAAAAACTCATTTAATGCCTTAAAACTTCTCATTACATTCTAAATCATCAATGTTCAAGACAAACTTCTCAGTGGATGGCTGTAGGTAGTGTTTTTGGGTGGTTGACTATACTCAATGATTTGAATACATTCTAAGCCTTGTAAACCAATATCAAAATCTATAAATAGATTTTTTTCATATGTTTCAATTTATATTAATACCCATTTAGTGTCTTTAAGACTCTAAATCTCATCAAAACCTATGTTAGGGCAAATTCTCATAGTAGTTGACTATAGGTGCTTGTCTTGAGAGTTCTAAGTGTGTTTGAGGATTCTTGGGTTTACAAAGCCAATCCCCAAATACAATTCATTATTATAAATAATTTTTTATATATTATAAGACTATTTAAATATCTTTAAAATCCAAGCTTACCAATGTCACTATCCAAAACCAATTCTTAAATAGGTGGTTGTAGGTGCATATTAGGCTAGTTTCACTATGTGTTTAGAGTTGACCTCTTGAGATAGGTCATGACAGCTAAATTGATAAAAATAATTTAGGTATTATATATAACATAATTATGATTCCATATATTTTCTCATAATATCTTTAAACTTTTGTATCCACTACCTTTACTATCCATTCACATACAGTCCTGTAGAGAGAATTGGCTATTAAGTAAATCATCAATGTTATTTAACTTTAGGTGCTTAGAGATATCAATTGGTATAATAAAATTTTACATATTTAACTACCACCAAGTTTACATTCTTATGTAACCTTTAAAGAACATCAACAACATTGATTTTACTTGAATTTGTAAACCTACTGGCCTATGGAATATGAAAACTGTAACTTTATGTTTTGAGGCTTTGAAAAGTGCAACTGTGACTACTAGGATAAAAGATCACAAATTATATGAGGTAAAAATATTTAAAAATAAAACATAAGTCTCAATATACCTATAATTTTATATCCAAATCTCTTCAATCACCTTGCTATGCAGGGACACACAGAACAAATTCTAAGAGGTGAATGAAAGTATGACATTTTTGGGACTAGTATCGAATATATAGCTGATTATAGGTACATGAATACATTTTGAGGAGAATATAAGATAATTAATAACCACTTATATGCATTATACCACTTGGAGAACCTCAAAAACATAAAAAAATGCCAGTCCACTCAAACTATGCACAAGAGACTTTGCTTGCCAAAGGACCATCCACACATACCATGATGATGAATGAATGTGTATGATGCATATATATACCTATGGTAACTCAATCCAATTTGTTTAAAGTATCCATAATCTCACACTTTGCATTGGAGTTTATCTAAACTCAACCTATGGGGATTTGAGCCTCTAAAAAACATTCTAGATTCTTACCAATTTTTCATAAAGCTAAGGATACCAATCCAATGAAAAATTCCGAAAATTGTAATTGTGTAGGGGCAATTTTTTTTCCCAAAGTCTTATCCCCTAAATCTACCTATATAGCTTGTACCATCTGATTGAATTTGGCCTTCACTAGCTTGTGAATGAAGTAATGGAAGAGAGAGATGGTTTTATGCAAATTTGAGAGTTAAAACTTCTTCCAATGATTGTATATGACCTATATAATCTCAAAGGACACTATACAACTCTTTTCACTTGAAATTGACTTCTAAAAGTATGTATAACTTACTTAACTCCTCAAAATGGCATTCAAAATCAAGAATCTAACCTTGTTCTAACTTTATGATAGGTGTATCAGTTATGTAACTGCTACAAAATCTTTAGAAGTTGTGGTATGTATTTTTCACTTAGGGAACTTTTGACATACATAAATGTTAGCAAAAAATCACATTTTCATGTATTTTGATCACCATGTCCACAAGCAAACCTCAAATTTTCCAAAACATCATTAAATGTTATGATAAGATGTTTAAGACATAAAATTACCTTAATAAACCCCTAATAACCTATGACACAACTTTACCATGCCTTATCTCTCCATGACATGCCTAGACCACTATATGACCAAAGCATGACATTACCTTAACTTCTCCAAACTAACCTTAAACAATGCTAATAAGGTTATATGGAGACTCTAGGGACCATATAAGGATGAACAAAAGACATGACAAGAATATGAAAAGTTTAAATTTGGAGACGGTGACCAATTTTGACTTGAGGTCAAAATTTGGTCAACATTCTTGGCAATTCACAGGGGATACATGCCTACAATGCTAATAGGACCAATAGCCTTGCATGTCCATTGGGAAATGAAGTCTCTAGCACTCAGTATCAGACCTAAACAAACCTTAACCATGACTCAACAAACTAATTTAACCTTCAAAATACATAAAATAAAGAACAACAAGACACAAATCAAAGAACGAGACACACACATGTGCCATCAAGCACTTAGAAAACACAACAACAACATAAGCAAACTAAACTTTATACAACTATCCTAGAAATAACTTCCTCCTAGATCAAAGGGGAAGCTTGCATAATTTTTTTCTCCATGAGGTGAAGGATGATATGAAGCAATTTGTCCCTTGGGCCTTACTCTTGATGTCTTCAACTCCTTCATGCTTGTCAATCTTCTTGGCATGATATCCAATGCAATAATAACAATAGTAAACATGTCACCTATGAAGGTGAATTCATTTTGTGACTCTATAATATTCTCATGATGTTTTTCAACTGCAAGTTTATCCAATGATGCTTCATCTAAGCATGTTTCTTTGTCCTTCATTACAACTTGAATGACATCAAATGTTTTACCAATTGTTGCAAGCTCTTCAAGGAGATTTATATACTCGATCCAATATTTATCATTTTACTTAATGAAGACATATTGAACAATCTCCTTATAAACATGATCTTTAACCTTGAAAATGCTTTCAATCTCTTAAAGGAGTTCAATATGTTGTTGTTAATCATTTTATTTTCTTTCTCTTCAAGAACCACAACTTCTTCAACTCCATCTTCTTGGTCATTGTATACTTAGTTAAATTTAACTTGCTTAGTTGAAGAGTCTTCAACTTCAATGCTATTTGTAACTTCAACTAGCTTAGATGGTATATGATCTTCTTTTTGGAACACACCATCAAGAAGCAAGGTATCTTCAATAATCTCTTCTAACTAACCAACAAGAGGTGCAGGCTTTTGAAGCACCTCAAATTCATCACATATCTCATTAAAATTCTACCATAAGTCATCTTGTTCCATGGAGTCATAAAAAACTTTATCCACTATTGGTTTTTCAAAACCAATCTCTTGATCATGCTCATGAGTCTCAACCAATGCAACCAATGTGATGTTTCCCTCAAGCACCTTCTCTTTCATGCCTTGATCAAACTATTCATGAGCAATTGAAACCTCATTAAGATCTTCTATTTCTTCACTCAAGAAGATTGATTTGTGTTTATTTTCAGTAAGGGGGTACCTATAATGAACTCTTCATCATAGACACTCAAGTCATCTTCTTCATCAACAACTTTAACTTGATCTTCCTCACTTATCTATCATAGTATTAGTTTTCCTTTAAGAAGGGATGTGGTGTGAGGGTGATGGATAGGTTCATGGGTTTCAGATGGAGTATGAGGTGTGTTAGATGGCACATGGATGGGATTTGGAATGGAGGTTGATTATTGAAAGAAATCTTGGGGAGATAACAAGTTTGGTTGAGCAATGGGAAAGACATATTTTCCAATAACAAATTCACTTTCCTTATATCCTTCTTATGGATTTTCAATACCTGTAAATTGATCTTCAACCTATTGATTTTTTAACCTCTCTAATCTATCTATCCACCATTGGATATAATTTCTCATCTCATGTAAATCATCATTGATGATATAGCAGGCTTCCTTTCCAACTAACATCCACTTATCCATCAAGAACTGAACTGACTTCCTCAACTTATCTATGAGATGAATATGGATGAAATCAAGTTATTTATCCCACTTTCTCATCACTTTTTATGATTTTAGTAGATTTGGCATGAGTGCCAATAAAGATTTGGCTTGAGATGGAATTGAAGTAGGAAGGGGAGGGTAATAGTGGGGGTTTTGGTAGGCTTCAACATATTTATTAGATTGCCTAATTAAAGTTTATATAACATTATACCTTGATTCCCAATAAATAACATCATGAAAAGGCTGATAGGAATCATATTGAGGTTTATATGGATCATAGGACTGATACGAGTAAGCTTAAGGCTGAGAGAAAGGCACTTCTTGATACTCTTCTTGATAGCCTTCCTCATAGGATTATTCATAGGGATGATCAAAAACATCATGATCATATAGAGGGGAGATAGGCTGACCATAGGGGTGGTATGACTCATAGCTAGGGTAACAACCTTGATATGGTTCTTGAGGTACATAGTTGGGGGTCATGACAAGGCTAATAAGGAGGTGTAAAGTATAAATTCTCTTCAATCCTAGACATCCAAACTTCATGAGTCAAATGAAAAAAAAGATATTATAAATTTATTTTCACAATAAGTACCTAGGCTGCTAGAACCACTTGATTGCATTCAAATTCACAATTGGTTTTTGTTGAATGCTTCCAAAAGCTGATAGGTAGAAGAACACACCAAAAATTCTTCCACTCTTTTGGACCTTAGTCCCATCAAGCGTGCCATAACTATTATCACTCAATTTTTCAACATTAGAGAGGTAGTTCAAGGCTTCTCCAAATTAAGTGAAACATGGGATTACCCTTAGGCCTGTGGGTTACCTATAATAGGGATAAACCTCTAGAATAAAGGGATAGCTCCCTAGATTTGTCTATCTAAGCTTGTCTCCTATATTAGTAGCTTGTTTAAATGAAAAGGGAGAGATAAAACATAAATTAAAATTATACTAGTGAGGTGATGCACCAAATGTAACCAGACCACTACCAACCAATTACAATTACACTTAAAATAAAATTCTAATCTACACATAACACTAATCCAAATATGTGTATTGCATTAGTATTTCTCATGGAGGTTTGTGAAGCAATATTGAGATATGAGGACTAAACACAAGGTCATGACATGATGCTAGTGAGGAGAAAACTCACTAAACTCATGAAAACTTAATTGAAACACTTCAAGAGACCTTCAAAATACTTTCAAAACTGAAAATGAATGCAAAAAAGGACAACATGCCAAGGAAGAGAATCTATCATTTAGCAAGATCAACTAGTCTAACATACACATTGAAAAAAATCATAGAGAAGGTAAAATAGATTGTTGTTTATTATTCAAAAGAATAAAATGAGAAGGGATTTGAAATAATCAAATGGAGGATCATTATCAAATACAAAAATGGCTCAATATATAGAGAAAGTGAGAGAGGAGAGAAAAAGGGAGTAGGAAACAGAGAGAGTAGACAAGTGTTTCATGAGTTACAAAAAAGAGAGGAGTTATGGAAATAAATAAATAGGTCCAAGATTTCATGTGTAACCCATATGAAGATGCTCTAACCCTCTAAGTGGTGTGGGAGTTGAAATGCTTGCTTGACACCTTGACTAGCTTCTTAAAACTACCCTTTGTCTTGACATGTTGAAGGACAAGTGGAATTTTTGACAGTTAGATCAGTTTCTCTTACATATTTTATCTGATTTTAACACCTCTCAGTTGACCCATTGAGTTTCTTTTTGAAAAATCACTTCCATTTCTTGCTAGGTGTCTAGAGGACTCTTCATCTCCTTATGTCAACTTTGCACACAAGTGTCAAAACTTGGATTCTTATTATTTAGCTCATATAAACTTCATGGATGGTATATTAAACTCATATTTGACCTGAAACAATCCATTTTGAGGTCTCTAACTAGCCCCAAAAATTCATTCTCTACCAAAATCCTCATATAGGCCTCATTTTTTGTAACCCTAAAATCATACAAACCTCCTTGTGTAGATATTTGTATGGATGGTGTTGAGAATAAGAGGATTGAATTTTAGTATTAGAAAGTGAGTGGAGATGTACTTTCCTATAGCTTCTCTCTCCTAACTAGGCCTCAATTAGGCCTCCCTTCCAAGAGACTAAAAAATATATCTATAGGCTCTCCACATGTTCTAAACCCAAAATAAGCATTTTATCCACTGAGAAAACCTCCTTGTTCTCCATGCCAAAATTTGAGATCTAAAAACTTCTACAGACTTATCTTCTGACAGAAAATAGTCTTTTTAGGCCTATTTCATAAAATGTTTTCTTGAAATTATAGTCCAATGGCATGTGGTGATGATAAGTGGAGTATTTAACATGTTTCAGGTCATTTGGAAGTTTTTATGATTCATTTTGAGGCATGGAAGTTGATTTCTCTCTCTTTGGGACCTTATAGCTCTCCTAGGCAGCCAGTAAGTGCCTTGAGTTCTTAAAGATAGTTCATATAGCTTAGGGAATAAAATCACAAACCAATTACACAAAATGAAAGTTCACTATGTTATTTAATTTACCCTAGGAGCCCAAGGTCCCATTTAATTTCTCTAGACTGTACTAAGCAATGCAAGATAACCTCTTAGGCTAGCAATAAACATTATGTGAGGGTTGAGGGAAGTAAGGTATGTGGGTGGTTTTCCTGAGTTTGGTTTGAGATAAAATGACCTAAATAAGGTCTATGATTTTCCCCTTAACCTATTTCAATGGATTTCCAACCATATTCCTTCATCAAACTCTCTAACCATCTTACTAGATCAGGTTTAAGGTTCTTATGCAAACTACCTAGAATACCCTAATTGATTGTAGGTGTCATTATCTCACTTTGGAGGTCTAATATATCCATGAAATGTTCATATATTTTTCTCACCATATCTATAGTATCTAAGTCCTCAACTCACTCTGCTTATTGTCCATCCCTCAACTTACTGCCTATATAGGCTGGGGTATGCAACTAGCCCTCCTAGGTCTGAATTGGGTTTGACATGTTATTCTCACTTCAAGCTTAAAAATAAAAAAATTATGGAGTTATTCATATCATGAAACCATATTTACATACCTTTATCTCAAATATATATAGAACATTCAAACCAAAAAGCTTCTTATGAGGTAGGTTGTGTGTGCATTTAGGCCTGTTACAGGTTGAACAATGTTTGACTATGTTTATTTTCACTTAAAATTGAGCCTAAGGTATTGAGCCTAAGGTTTTGATGTAATATTTCATAAATATTAAATCAAATTCCATTGCATTAATTTATCTCATATCTCATATAGATACTTAACCCTTTCAATCAAATACAAACCTTTCATAAGCCAGCAGTCGTATTTCATACATTGGCTAAGTATGCAAGGGTCTCTAATATTTGAAATTATGTGTGAGGGTTATGATGGAATGTTCATTTTATCAATGAAACATATTTATTTATTCATCCTCTCCTTATCTCAGACTTATGAGAGCTCAGTTGAAAAAAACTCCTCATGAGGCAATTAGGCCTGATTGTGTATATGTGGGATTTAAAGACTTTATCTTGACCAAACTCATTGGTCACTTGATCTATGTTTAATTTTTGATATTAGATAATAAAAAAACTTTAATATATTCCTAATTTAAATTAAAACACTATTTCAAGAACTCTACATCTCTCTTTAAGCTTGAAATTAGCCATATCATCAAGTAGACTTGTATGTCTCTATTAGGAGAAATCTGAGCATGTTTAGGCTTTAAGTCCACTTTATCATTCACTAAACACTTTCATAGTTTGTGATATATTATTTAAATCTTGAAAACCTACTTAAATTCCTTGAAACTTCTCATTACATTCCAATTCATCAATGTTTAAGACAAACTTCTCAGTGGATGGCTGTAGGTGATGCTTTTGGATAGTTGAGTGTATTCAATGATTTGAATGCATTTTAGGCCTTGTAAACCAATCTCCATATCTATAAATATATATATATATATATATATATATATATATATATATATATATATATATATTATGGTTTAAGTTATCTTAAGACCCATTTAGTGTATTTAAAACTCCAAATATCATCAACTTTATCAAGGTAAATTTTCATAGCGGCTAACATAGGTACTTGTCGTGAGAATTTTGACTGTGTTTGAAGATTCCTAGGTTTCCAAAGCTAATACCCAAATATTATTCATGATTATACCTCATGTTACTAATATTATAGTACTCTCTTACTATCATAAAACTCAAATCTTATCAATGTCACTGTCTAAAACCAATTCTTTAGTAGGTGGTTATAGGTTCATATTAGGACTGTTTGACTGTGTGTTTGAAGTTGACCTTTTGAAATAGGTCATGACACCTACAGTACTCAAACTCATTGAATTATTATTTATAACTTCATTAAAATCCCATATATTATCGTATATCATCTTCAAACTTTTATATCCACTGCCTTTACTAGCCATTCACATACAATCCTATAGAGAGAATTGGCTATTAGCTCAGTCATCAATGTTCTTTAACTTTAGATGCTTGGAGATACCCACTGGTATAATAAAATTTTAAAAATTTAAATATAATCATGTGTAAATTCATATATTACCTTCAAAACACATTGAAAACATTGAGTTTACCTGAATTTGTAGACCTATAGGGCTATGGAATATGAGGACTGTAACTCTATGTTTTGAGGCTTTGAAAAGTGCAACTGTGACTATTAGGCTCAATTATCATGCCTTTCATGAGGTGAAAATATTTAAAAATTAAACACAACTCTCAATATACTTATAATTATATATCCAAACCTCTCAAATCACCCTTTTATGCATGGACACACATGAACACAGTCTAAGAGGTAAATGAAAGTCTAACCTTTTTGGTACCAGTACGAAATATCTAGCTGATAAAAGGGATATAAATGAATTTAGAGGAGAGCATAAGATAATAAATAACCACTAATATGAATTATACCACTTGGAGAACCTCATAAATAGATAAAAAATGCCAATCATCTCAAACTATGTAAAAAAGGGAATTTGCTTGCCAAAGGACCATCCAGACACACCACCATGAAGAGTGAATTTTTATTATGCATCTAAAAACATTTTTTAACTCAATATCAAAATTTTAAAGTATACATGAGCTTACACTTTGTATTGTATTTTCTCTAAACTTAGCCTATGGGGATTTGAGCCTTCAAAAAGTAGTCTGGCTTCTTAGCGATTGTTCATAAAGATAAAGACACCAATCTAATAAAAAATTACACAAATTAGGAGCCCATAGGGGTCACAAAATTTTTACAAAATATTATTCCCAAACTCTACTTGTATGACCCATATCATCTGATTGAATTTGGCCTTCATTAGCTTGTGAATGGAGTGATGGAAGAGAGAGATGGTTTTATACAATTTTGAGAGTTCAAACTTATTCCAATGATTGTTTATGACCTTTAGTATCTCAAAATACACTATACAACTCTTTTCACTTAAAAGTGACTTCTAAAAGTCTATACAACTTCCTTAACTCCTCAAGATGTCATTAAAAATCAATAATCTGACCTTGCTCTGACTTTATGATAGGTGTAGTAGTTATGTAATTAATAAAAGATATTTTTAAGGTGTGTGGTATGTATTTTTCACTTAAGGAACTTTTGACATACATAAATCACATTTTCATGTATTTTCAACACCTTCAAGTCTACAAGTGAACCTTAATGTTTCCAAAACATCATGAAATGTTATGATAAGATTTTTAAGACATAAAATTACCTTAAAAAACCACTAATAACCTATGACACAACTTGACCATTCCTTATCTCTCCATGACATGCCTAGACCACTATATGACCAAAGCATGACATTACCTTAACTTCTCCAGACTAACCTTCAACAATGCTAACAAGGTTATATGAAGACTCTAGGGACCATATAATCATGACAAAAACACATTAAAAGACTGACAATTTTAAATTTGGAGGAGGTGACCAATTTTGACTTGAGGTCAAAATTTGGTCAACAATAACTAACCTAAAGAACTGTAACTAATATATACCATATGGTAAATAACAAACTACTAATTTACCCAATGCAAATACTAATCCCCAATATGAAGAAACACACAATACATGGAGGGTACATGATTAGTTCTTGATGAAAATATAGTCTTTACATTATGGAAGAGTTGGCAGACAATATGGAATCCCTAGGTTGAGATTCAATTTTTATAGATTATTTGAATCCAAAAATAAGTGAAGCTTAATGCAAAAGTCAAGGGGATATTTACTCCATGTTTTCTTATAACCAATGTATGTGTGCGTTAGATTTGTTTTTGAAGTTTTCTTCTAAGTAACCTAAGTTTGGTTAACTAGGAGAGGAAAATTTTGGTGGAAGTGGAGATTCCATTAACTTAAGTGTTTTGTAGATGTGGGAAGATGAATACACCAACTATAGGGTCAATATGTAAGGTTCATTGGGTGTAGAGAATGTTGCTAGAGGCAACACAACAAATATCATACAAGGGAATACATGATATATAAGTTGAGGGATTAGAAACACTACTATTGGGAGTGTTGTGTAGAATAAATAACCTATACTTAGTTGAAAATATTACATAGGATGTCATTCAAGATGAAAAAGTATCACATAATAGAGGATGCTAAGGATAACATCCATAAGTCTAAGATCACTTGGCACGCAAAGGGGTTGACATTGCTAGAGTGAAATTTAAGCTAGTTTTTTATGATGTTGATCCATATCATGTTTACTTGGTACATAAAGTTTTATCGTAATTAAACTATTGGGGACTTTGGTCAGGTCAAAACTATATTCTTGAGGGAGTTTCACATACATCAATTTGAGCTATATATAATTTATGCTCTAAAGGAGATTCAACAAGGGCATACTGAGAGTGTACACATGTATGATGCATGTTTCAATATATTAGTTTTTAAGTTATATTATGAGACACATCCACTTCAACACATGTAATGGTTTATTGGATTATTATTCTTATAATTTAAGATAAAACTAGAAATGAATTATTTTTTTTGATGCATGGGAAGCATTGGATGACACACTTATTATGGAAGTTGTATGGAGTTTTTACATTACTGTGAGCCCCTTTTTGGAGGATCAAATTTCAAATATGACCACATAGATACAAACACTTTCTATGAAAAATGTGAAAGAGTCACAATTAGGACTTTGGTATATAAACTATAATATGGATTTCTATATGAAAAAAATTACATGCACATAAAAGTGAAACTTATTATTTTTTGTGATGTGTGCTAGGAGGGGAGTAAGATGAGGAATTATGTACTCGTAAAAAATGCTAGGAAAGTCAAATTTATGGGGTATAATATATATGACATGCATATGCATGACATGGTTAATTATTGTCTCATAGATGAGACTCATGATACATACAATTAAGGTTTTGAATAAATGTAACAACATAGTTACACATAAAACCAACAACTTCAACGAGGAAGAGGTTATGGTGGGAGGCATTCTGGGAGACATGGTAGAAGCATATGAGGAAATAGTTGCCATGTAATATTTGTGAAGTGTGGGTCATAGATCACTATCAAATGGAATATACTTAGTTCCCTTATTTTTTGCATAATAATCAAGGGCACAAGTTGGAAGATTGCCTAGATATGAACCAAAAGATCCTGGCAAAGGACATGATAATAAATGGAGTAGGAAATATTCAAGTTTCACACCAAAGTGGGAATTGGATAGTCAAATAGGCCACATAAAAATCTTTTTTAGCCCCAAAGGTAAACATAACTACCATAGGAGGAATCAAAACAAATTAATGAAAATGTCAGTTCCACAAAAATAGGTAATGTGGGCGTAAGGGATGGAATTGCTGCAATACTTTGTTGCTTTACTCTTTAATGTAAAAGACATCATGTAGTCTTCAAAATTACCTATGCACATCTAAGGATATAAATACCAAGATCAAAGAGATTAATCAACATAAGAAAATAAATGATAAGGAAATGGCATTAATCATGGAAAGTATGTCCATGCTGAAGAGATAAGGAATGTTTCCATTGTTGAAGGACTAGTTGAGGATAAGTATGGGGGATGTGTACACACAAGTCCATATAAAGATGAAATAACTAGATGATTTTAAGAATGCACAATTTGACCATGAAATAAGCATTGATGCTTTTAAAAATGATTAGGAGTTGCACAAAATATTGATACTAGCACAAAAGTCAAAATTATGATGTAAGTTATCACATTTGAATAATATCTTGTTTATGGTGGAAACATCAAGCATAATACCATTGGGAGTATTAAATATTGTAGATTTGACCGAACATATTTCAAGGATAATTTGAGGTGATTCCCATGGTATAAGCTAAACAAAAACCCAAAGTCTAGGAATGTTGCATTGTTATGAAAATAAGGAAAATATGTGGTTCAAATAATGTTATATGAGTTTTGATAATGGAGTAGAAATGGTGGTGAATAATTTATATTTAAATTATGGAACATAATTTTTGGAGAGCATTGATGTTGATTAAGACATAAATCATATCCAAAACATTACTGTTGATAATTTAGCCTCTTAGGCCAAATATCAACCCCCTATAGTTCAAAAATTTATCATAGTATGGTGATCTAGATCTTGTCATGGTCTTCAAAATGGTCATTTAAAACCTTATTATCATTGTTTAAGGTCTCATTGTATGTGTAGGGGTTGTTTGAGGAATCATCATGTGATAACATCTTGTGAAATTCATTAAATGATGTACTAGGTCTTCATAGATTGTCCTTGGGTGAGGGGAAGGGTCTCAAGTGTCTTTTGAAACCAAAAGAGTGGCCTATATCTTATTTGATATAGTTAAGGCATTTTATAAGAATTTAAGGTATTTGAATAAATTAGGATTTCTTACTCCCATAGTATTCCTGCTTACCTTAGCTACTTCTTGTGGGAGAGGTCTTGTTAGCAAGATGTAAGACATGTCTAAATCATTCTGGGATCTTGACAAGAGGTCCAGTGGTATATCTAAGGCTATCTCATATAGTCTATTTTGAAAGCATGGTTGAATCTCTAATTAAACCCTAAGGTCATCAAAATGCCTTTCAAACATGCCATATAGGTCACCTTATAGTTATAAGCCTTTGAAGAAGGTGTTTCACTATGTTTTAAGCTTATTTTACATTTAAAGAGAGAGAGAAACAAAAAAGAGAGTTAGGGATAAGTGATTAAAACCTGAATAAGTGTGCACCATTCCAAACTTTTTAAATTCCCCCCTTTTGTTGTGGAGGAAGATACCTGTAGATAAGTAAATAGTACACAAAATAGTTGTTAGTGGAGATATGTGCAGATTGCCAAGCTACGTGCTTATTCCAAGAAGCATGAAACTTCTTTGGGATGGCAGTCTACTATTTTAAAACAAATTTTAAAATAAATGCAAGTAAAGAGAGTAAAGAGAGAGAGAGAGAGAGTTAGAGTTCTATTTACCATGTTGTAGATCTAAGTGTAGCAGAAGATAATACAGTACAACTTGATAAGTTAGGTCTATGTTTTGGGAAGGTTGTTAAGTGATTTTGAGGTTACTAGTTTAGAAACACAATAACTAATGTTGGTTAAAGCACTGATGTCAGTTGGGGTCATCGATGTCAGTTTGGGGTCACTGATGTCGGTTGGGGCAGTAGTATTTAATTGAGTTAGAGAAAGCTTTTATGGGAGAGATAATGGGAGTATGGTTAGGTTGTGAGGTTAGAAAGAGTCATAAGGAGGTGGGAAAGACTTAGGGGAGTTTGGATAGAGGGTTGGTATGTTGCAGTAGAGATAATTGGGTGGGGAGATTTATAATTCCTCTATGGAAGGAGTTGGGGTTTATGAAATAATAAATAATATAATGTAAAGCAATTATGAAATTACTATTTAAAGACTTACAAAACATTGAGATATACTTAGCTGGTGAAATGGGTGAACTATGACTAATAAATAAATGACTTTGATGAGGCTTGGTGAATCGATGGGTGAACAGACAAGACAAGCGTGTGTTTTTGGTCCTTAAGAGTTCAAGCTTTGTGTAGTGTATCAATTCTTGATCTGGATCAATTTGTACAGAGTAACAATAAGCCTAAATGTTGAAAGTGATGTAGGATGCTCTGATCCAAAAGCCTATACATGAATTATTGATTTGTGTGACCTAAATACCAACTTAGAAATTTTTTAAGTAATTGACATTGATCAAGGGTTGACCGACATTGGTGGCATGAAAATAGGTAGAAGGGCTAGTTTTAGCCCATTTTATGTTCCTTCTCTTACCAAGTGTGGTGTCCATTAGAAAATGATAAAAATGTGAGGCTATGAAGAACATATTTAGTTAGGAATTTATGTTAGGGGTGAGAGCAAGTCATAGGTATTTAGGATTAGGAGACTAAATCTCAAGGTGACTAAGAGGGTCAGAATTAGTCTTAGGATGAGGTGGCTATGTGAGGTGGCACAAGTGGGTTTTAATTAACTTAATTAAATATTTTAAGGTGAAAACATGGGTTAGAAAGGTTAATTATTAAAAGGGGATCAAGAGGGGTTTTGACATAGGGAGTCACACAAGTGTGTGATGTAATTTTGGTGTCTACATTTACTCCTTTTTATTTTTTTACTTGTATTGACAAGTTGTGAGATAAAAATAGGAGTTGGATGCTCCAAGTATGGGATGAGATATTACACCCTTAAAATAAGAATCAACAGAGGAGAATCTAAAATTGGGTACTAATTTGATAGGTAGTTAATGGATGGGTGGATTTTGAGTGCGAACATGGGAACATCATTACTTACGCGTATACTACTAGTTATAGTTGACACAATCAATAATAGGTAAAGGTGAGGAGGACTTGGATATAAATAGCCAAACCATAACTTGTTAGTGATAGCTAATGGGGTTAAAATGATCAAAGTTGTATCTCTAATAGTCCATATGCTCTAGGTATCTAGGGTAGGAAGTGCTCTTAGAAAATAAAAAGGGTTGCAGGTGATGGAACTGGTAAGGTCATGATCTAAAAACACTTGATATACATGTGTGTGTATAATAGACAACTATAACATGGTAGCATAAGTGGTTAGAGAAATTAAGGTAAGGTTGGATTAAAAGGGTCATTGATTAAGGAGATATTTGTGATCTCTGATTAGAATCATCATGGGTGGAAATTTAAGTGATTTCCAATGTTGGTTGTCATGGGTGGAAATTTAAGTGATCTCCAAGGTTGGTTGTCATGGGTGGGGAGATATACGTGATGTCCAAGTTGCCCCATAAGGAGTCTAAGTGAACCACTAAAGCCATGTAATTAGGTTTATTTTATAAAGGGTGGTGGTTGGGGTTAGAAACCCTAATTTTAAAGTGGATGACATCGGTTAGGTCATCAATGTTGGTAGGAAATATGTTGATATGGGTGGGTTAGGGTAGGACTGTCAATGTTGTTGGGTGACCAACCCTAACAAAAGGGGTTTTATAGCCCATAAATATTCATTTGTGACATTGGATTAGAGGAAACTAGAGCTCTAAGTGTCATGCAACATAAAACATTTAGAGCTTATCTTATTGTGGTGAGGTGGTGATAGGTGATTGGTGGAGAAGAGTGTGTGAGAGTGAGGGTGTGATTTAGCACTTGGTGGGATGTGGTTTGATTGAGGGAGCATTGGCATGGATAGATATGGTAGAGGGATGAGGGGACCTAGACAGAGGTGCTCCATAATAGGCATCAATCATTCTAGATCAGAGGAGAAGAAGAGATGAGGTAGGATCTATTAAAGTGGTTTGCATTGGTTGTTATTTTAATTTAGGTTTTGATCATAATTTTTTAGTTAGGTGCAATGTGAGTGTGTGGGGGGATAGAGGGTAATGAAGGGATTAGTAGATGGGGTAAGGGTAGGTTTGGGTGGATTTATGGGGGGTTTGGGGGGTTATTTTTAGGAAAAAACCTAGATTTTGGGTGTGGGCTATTTGACCCTAGGGATAAACCAGTCATCGATGTCAGCTTGGTGTGTCAACATCGAGTGATGACCAATGATAATGTTAGCTGATAATCAGCACTGATGTCAGCATATAAGACTAATGCTAATCAAAATAGAACTGATGTTGGTTATTGGAAAACCTAAAGTGGCAATTTTATGATGAACTAAGGCCAATTGTGCATCTCTAGTTGAATTTATATAGGTGTATTAGTGGATTATCCTAATGGCTGAACTAGCCTCAAAAGACCCCATGTCGATCGAGTGCTACCTACATAGCTTAAATGAGTGCCTCAAGCTAATGTGTGAATCCCAAAGGGAAGGAAAAAATGGGTTAGATATGGGTTAAAATTATTAAGGCAAGTGTTTAGGAAAAAGTAGGTTGAAAGAGGATATGGGACATAGGGTTAAGATATAGGCCATGGGGTCTAGAGGTTTAGAATAGGCCAATTGGCCTAGGTTTTAAGATATAGGCCATGGGTCCTAGAGGTTCAGAATAGGCCGATTGGCCTAGGGTTTAAAATATAGGTTGTGGGGCTTAGAGTTTAAATGGGTGAATGGGCTAGATAGTTAGGTGGGTAGATAGCCAAATTAGCCTCAAAAGACCTCGTGTCAACTGAGTGCTACCTACATGACCTAGATTAGGGCCTCAAGCTAATGCAGTTCTCTCAAAGGGAAAGAGATTAAAAGAGGAGGTTTATAACTGAAGGTATGTGGCTTGATGGAGTGATTTTGTGTGTGTGGATGTAGGCTAGGTAGGAATTGACATTATGAGATTGACTACCTATACTACTAATGAGGATGAGGAGGGATGTCACCATAGATGAGTGGGAACACATGGCAACTATAGGTTTAATAGTGTGATGATATTGTAGAGTTACATGAGATGTTATCTTTATGGTATCCTTGATAAAAAGGTGGGATCACACCACCAACACCTTCCATCTGCCTATTAGAGAGTTGACAGTGACACAAGAGGATGTATACAAGATTTTATGATTACCACTCTAGGGTGAGGATCTCTTCTCATGTTATAGGGAGGATCATGATATCCATATGTCCACATTGGTTGGGGAGCATGTCAGTGAAGTGACCTATCATTTGATGAGCTTTACATATGAGGTGCTTTACACTATCGATAAGGAACAACATCACCTAATTATCCTAATGATGATAAGCATTACAATGTATGCATTACCTGATGTAAATGGAGGGAGATTCCCTATTGTGATGACTAGAGTTTTGGCATAGATGTTTAAGTAGTGGACAATCTTTGCATGGGGCCCAACTAGCTATATAGGGAGTTATGGGGTGTGAGGTTATGACATTAATATAGTATTTGTGTCAGGTATTTGATTCATTATTAGGCATATGCACACATTATGGTGACATGGCCATTGGGGATACCAATCGTGACTTTGATCAATTTCGAGGATGGTTTTAGATGATGGAGATATAACATGGCACATACATGAGTAGACAATATTGTGTGAGATATTGATTATTACAAGTGGTTGATAGATAGATTGATTCCTTTAGATATTTTTTGGAGGCCCTACTTGACATATCTTGTATTTCAAGGATAGGCATAGCAGCTTGTAGGCTTATAGAGTATGATATGGGTCAGGGGGAGGCAAGCCAGAGAGTTGGAGATGATACCTATGGTCAGGGTTAGGAGATAGTTTAGGTTATTACATGATGTACTTCCTAATTTTCCTTGATATAAGATGAATGATATAGAGGCACCCCTTCCATTGCCCTAGGAGATAGATGGGACAAATTTCGAGGAGCTACCAACAAACCCATGTGTGATATATCTGGGGTGTCTAGTAGCTTATCGAGTATGGTGTGTAGGTTTATACCCTATGATTATGAGGAGATAACAATCAGATTTATAGGAAGTTATGAGAGAGAGGGATGTAGTTGTGCAAGCATGGGACACAACACAAGCACAAGTTTTGGTCTTATAGGGATAGGTGATGACACTATAGAGCTAGCTGACTATAACATAGGCATAAGTTTTGGTTCTACAGGGACAGGTGATGACACTATAGGGATAGGTTACTATATTGACAACAAATAGAGAGGGTTTGAGAGTAAAAGTATAGGCTACCCCCCCTCCTCCACCATAGGGACCAGTATAGGATCCACCATAGGCATCACCATAGGGTCCTATAGTAGGTCTTATGGGTTCACCACAGACTATGCCACTAGTGAGGTATGACACTTTTTTAGATGAGATTGCATACTATGAGAGAGACATTAGGCAATTCTCATAAATTCAATATATTTTGAGGCTAGAGAGTAGGAGAGATTGGTGAGACACACCATGACCTCTAGTTCGTGCAGATGTAGACAGGTAGAGGGTGGTGATGATACTGCCTCTTCATGACCATGATCACAACCTTGAGTATTCTAAGGGCTAGATGTATTGTGATTTTTGTTATATATATTGTAGCCTGTAAGCCAAAATTGAGAGATGTATGGTGAGAGAGAGATGATACTGATTCATTGATGTATATTCATATTCAGTGTATATATATATATTCTAAGGGCTAGATGTATTGTGATTTTTGTTATATATATTCTAGCCTGTAAGCCAAAATTGAGAGATGTATGGTGAGAGAGAGATGATACTAATTCATTGATGTATATTCATATTTAGTGTGTGTGTGTGTGTGTGTGTGTGTGTGTGTGTGTGTGTGTGTGTGTGTGTATGAGATTTTGGTATTGTGAGATGTTATGATGATGTTATATTATGTATGAGCTTTATGTGATGTTATTTGTGTTTATGTTAGTGATAGTTAGTGTTTTATGCTAGTATTTCCCATATTTGTGATGGTACATGCATAGTTGAGTAGTTGGTTTTACCGTATAATTTTTCCATATATGTGATGGTGTATGTTAAAAATGAGTTGTTTGATTTTATAGTTTCTTGATTTAATATTGTTTAGAGAAGCTATGTTGGTTGCCTTTCACATGGGGTTGTATGAAATAAATTAGCTAGCAAATCATTTATTAGTATTAGTAGAGCATGATGATTTAAGAATGTATTTTTAATATGTCATGATGTTTTTTGATATTGTTTAGCATCATTACTTGAAATGGATATGTAAGTAATAGTATTCTTAAACACATAACTTTGAGATGTAAGAATAGAGATTAGCAGGTAGGCGAGAAGTTAAGTGAATCTTATTGTGAGATGTTGCCTTAAAAGAGAAATCGACATGTGATAGAAAAGAAAGGGACATGATGCTCTTGCATTGGTGAGGACCATAAAGACCATAACGACCATATGAATAAGCACTAGAGTATGAAACTTATTCATGTGTTGTAGTATTGACCATTCATTTGGTATAGAAATGTCATGATTACCTTGTGTCAAGTGAGTTCAAAGTCCCTTGATTATGAGGGAGTAAGAGGGGAAAAAGGTAAAAGGAATTAGGGTGTTTTGGTAGCATAACCTTCTTAGTGGGGATGGTATGCCCCTTCTATAGGTGACCTGAGAGCTACCATAGGTAAGTCCATGACTAAAGGTTTTTTTTCTTTTTCTTGTGTAGGCTAATTAATGTGGGAAGCCTTCATTGGGATGTTGTTGGTGCCTTGAGGTCATGTGAAGCTAATCAATGCAAGAAGCTTCTAAGTCATTATTTCGTTGAAAACAAATCTTGGCTTAGCCATCCTTCAAGGGAGTGGTCTAAGTTTTTTTTTTAACTATCCTTCAAGGAAATAGTCTATTGATAGTATGAATGATAAGTTATGTAGTTGTCCTTCAAGGGAGTAGTCTAAGATGAGAATCATGACCTGAGAGATTATAATTTATCTATATATCCCAATTTATATTATATATATATTATATTATTATATATATATATACACACACACACACATACATACATACATACATACATACATACATATATATATATATATATATATATATATATATATATATATATATAATCGTGACCTGAGAGATAATAATTTATCTATATATCCCAATTTCTATTATATATATATATATATATATATATATATATATATATATATATATATATATATGAATTTGGTCATGGATGAGACTATAGAAGCTTAGAGGTTTTCCTTTATGAGGGAAAAACCATAACACTTGGAAGGTTAACTAAGTGTGCAGGAACAAGGTTTAAGAGGAAGGGAGGTGAATGTAATAGGGTTGCTCAAGGGATGAGCTCAAGTTATACATGAAGTGAAGTGTCATTTGATTAATAAAAGAATGGTCATAGCTGTAAAGCATTTAAAATCTTAGGTTCTGGCTTGCCTTCAAGAGAAGACAAGTGATAAGTTCCTAAGTCATACTTGTGAGTTATGATGTAGGGTCCAAGCCAATTAGGAGAAAACTTGCCCTATTTGATTTTCTCCATGTTCTTCACATGTTGATTTTCATTTAAGATGAGATCTCTGATAGTAAAATCTCACTCCTTGAGGTTTTTATTGTAAGCTTGTTTGATACAATCTTGATAGATTTGGAGGTGATTGAGGGCTACTAGATGACATTGATCGAGTAGCTCAAGTTGGGCCAAACGTTCTTGGTGAAAGTCATCATTAGAAAGTATGTATTGTAGAGAGATGTGAAGAGAAGGAATCTAGACCTCAAAAGGCAAAATTGCTTCTAACCTATAGACTAATGAAAAAGATGTAGCACTTGTATGGGTTTGAAAGCTAGTGTGGTAAGCCCATAAGGTGAAGGGAATGTGCATATGCCAATCCCTACTAGCATCATTGACTACCTTCATGAGGATTTTTGTTAAGGTTTTGTTAAAATCTTTTGCCTATCCATTTACTTGTGGATAGTATAATGATGAGAAGCTTAATTTGATTCCAAAAGAATCATAGAGCTTTTGGATAGTCTTATTTTTGAAATATTTGCCATTATTCATAATAATCTTATGGGGGACATCAAAATGGAAGATGATGTGATGGTTGATAAAGTTGATGATTTTATTAGCCTTAGTGGAGATAAGAGGAATAAACTTGACCCATTTGGTGAAGTATTTAGTAGTAGTAATGATAGAATGGTGTCAGAGATGAATGAGGGTTAATCTCACCAATTAGATCCAAACCCCATTGTGAAAAGGGCCAAAAGTCTTTGGTGACTTATAAGACATGGCTTGGAATGTGAAGGAGGTTAGCATGTTGTTGACATTTGACACAACATCGAATGTAATTTTGATAGTCTTGGTTGAGTGTCCACCATAAATCCCATTGTGGACTTCCTTAATGGTAAAGGTGATTTCAACATGAGTGAGGCATCTAAGGAGGAGACCATCAAAGCCTCATTTTTAGAGAAGCCCCCCTAATATAGTGTAGTGAGTAGTACTTTTAACAAAATCACATCTCCCATTACTAGAAATGTCTAATGGAATGAAAGCATTAATGAGATAGTCAACAAGTTATTTGTAGTGGATGTCATGCAGATTAGAGTCAACATTTTCTACAAATAGGATGTTAGTTGATACATAGGAGGGCAATGTGAGATGATGCATGGTGACATAAATTTTTGAAGAAGAGGGTGATGATGGAATGTGTGAGGCAAGGGAAGCCATCATGTTAGCAAACTTATTTGTAGATCGAGGAACAATCTACAAGAGGTAGTGGTCAAATGATTCCAATAACGCATCTACACGATGTTTATATCATTATAAAATTTCATTTTTACAGAGGTAGGAACCATTACTCTAATTAATCGCTAGCTAGGAATCACCAAATATGATTGATTTGATGCCCAAGAAAATGGTAGTTTAGAGCCCTAAGACCAAAGCTTCATATTCAGCTATATTGTTAGTACATTCAAAATCTAGTTTAAATGATAGAGGCATAGGATTGCCATCAAGAGGGATGAGGATGACCCCTACACCCCCATTGAGTTAACATTTATACCTGTCAAATAACATCATCATTTGATAGGAGATGTCATTGATGGATAGCGTTACAATAGACCCATTAGGGAATTCGAGGTTAAAAGGTTGGTTTTTGGGTAAAGGGGCATTGGCTAATTAGTTAGCCATTATTTGCCCCTTGATAGACTTTTGTTGGATGAATTCTAAATAAAACTCAGTAAGGAGCATGAGCCAATGATCCATATAATGGTTTTGTTATAGATTAGAATGCATGTATCTGATGAGGTTAGTATGGGTGACAACATATGTTTTATGATTTAAAAGGTAGTGGTGAAGTTTGGAAGCTATGAAGACAAATGCGAGGAAAAGCTTTTTGGTAGGAGTATACCAAGTTTCATAATCAAGAAGCATTTAGCTTATGTAGTAAATAGATTTCTCTCTATGTTGATCATCCTAATGTGTAATCATATCACCCAAGTAATGGTCTATTATAGAAATGTAGAGGTACAAAGGCTAGTCCTCTTTAAGGGGAATAAGAATCAGTGGGGAAGGAGATGCCATTTAAGTGAGTCAAAGGATTTTTGATAATCTATGTTCTAATTGAAGGCGACATCCTTTTTAAGTAGATGATGAAAGGGTTGACATTGATTTGAAAACTGAGAGATGAAATGGCAAAATGATAGAAGTTTACCTTGTAAGCTATGGAGCTGCTTGAGATTAGTGGGTAGAGGCATTTCTAGTATTTCCCAAACCTTACAGGGTCAACCTTGATACCATGGAGGGAGATAATGAAGTCTAAAAGATTACCTGAAAGGATCCCAAAGATGCATTTATTTGGGTTTAGTTAAACATTATATTGGAGGAGACAAATGAATATGATTTTGAGAATTGCCAAATGATCATGGTGATGTTTAGACTTTCCAAGTAAGTCATCCACATAGTCTTCCATAATTTTTTGTATGAGGTCATGAAAAATGTAAGTCATGGTGCATTAGTAGGTAACACCAATGTTTTTAAGGCTAAAATGTTTTTAAGAGCAATCAATATTTGATTGTATCCTAAGAACCCATCTATAAGAGATAACATCTCATGGTTAGCCATCAAATCAATAAGTTGGTCGATGCTTGGCAAAAAGAAGTCATCCTTTAGACAAGTGAGGTTTAGATCATAGTAGTCAGTGTAGATGTAGATTCCCCTTGTCACTTTTATGATAGGGACAATATTGGGTAACCCATTATGGATAGTCAATGGGTTGAATAAAATTAATAGAGAGGAGGCGTAGGAACTTCTTTGACAAAGAGAGAAATATGAGGGTTCATCTTATGAAGCTTCTTTTTAATAATCTTAGCATCACGATTGGTTACAATATTATGGGTGATAATATAGGGGTCAATGCTAGGCATGTCATAATAAGACCAAGAAAATGCTTTATTATGATCAGAGAGTGGTTTGTTCAAGGGAATCTAAAGATTGGCCAATCTTGAGGATTTGGGGGCTACCTGAAGAGGGTAAATTAATGCCAATGTTTGATTTATTTAACATAATTTACATTTTAGAAGGGAGTGATCATTGGATATAGGAATCATTTTCACCCATGTAGGTGAGAATATCATCATCATACTGACATTGGATAATTTTAATAGTGGGAGAGTCTTTGTCAATAATTTTAGGATGAACGAGAGGAAGGGACCTTGTTCCTCACCTTGATGATAGGTCAAGGGTCCTAAATGAATGATGTTTATTGAATTTTTTTTAGGAGGTATGGATACCTCTAATTTTTTAAGTGATGGTGGGGGAAGAGGAGAGGATGGAGAAGGAGAGAGTGGCTCCTCGATATGAGAGACCTTGGTGGGTTTCATTGGTTCATAAAAACCCACACCATACCACTTTTTGGCATCTTTGATGGTCTTATTAGGGTGGTATTCAATGGGTGTATGAGCACCCTGCTCATAATGACCCAACCTAAATCCTTTCTAGGTGCACCTATAAAGATAGGTGTGAGCAAAACTAGGTTTTCCTAGGAAGGATAAGTCATAGGTAAAAGGTTGTGGTAAAAAGGAGGGAATGCTGATAATAGGAGCCCGATCGATTCTCTCATATGTGAGATTAGTTTAAAGGTTAAGGGGACCATACAGGATGATCATCCCATTACGTGGATAATAATTAGGGTGCATGTGAAGTTTTACATACTCTTATAGAGTATGGAACATGTCAAGTTTCAATAAGTGATATTCTCTGAGTGAAAGGCATTTGAAAGTGTCTTTTATGGGGTCCGTATTGAGAATTTGTGTCATCGGTATTTGAGTAACCAAGGTAATTGAGCTTGTTAAGGATTCAATGGTAGAATGCAAAGAGGAATATGTTTTAAATGGAATGATAAAATCATTGGGATGATAAGTCATGTTTCATGTTTTGAAAGGAGGTGAATTGATGAGAATAACATGAAACTTGCCCACCATGCTTGAATTTGATATAGTGGTGTAAAGTTGAGGGTACACATGCCATGGCATGTATCTAAGGCCATCTAAATAATATGTTATATTGGAACTCTCCTTCGATAATGTATAAGAGTTTAGAGATTGTGTGAGGGCCTAGACAAATATGTAAGACTACAGTACCCATAGTAGTCAGTATAGTATCATTGAAGGAATGGAGTATCACATCAAACTATGACATTAAATTATCAAGAAATGATATATGATTATAGGCATGAGTGGAGATAATATTAGTACTAGCACCACCATCGATTATGACTCTCTTAACATGAGTTTGATCAATATATGTGGTGATAAAAAGTCCAGGTTCTTGGTCTCTAGGGTGAAGAGCCATTTTTTTTGAATCACTAAAGGAAACCATGGAAATAGTATTGTGAGAATCTACCAAAGTTGAAAAAGGTTAAGTATCATTGGGTTGTACCTCAATGGATTGTAAAGCCTTGATCAAGGCTTGGTGGTGCTAGGATGAGTTTTGGATTTACTCATATAAAGACATATTTATAGGGGATTGGTGAAGTTATTTCACCATTGAGTCTTGAATGACTAGTGAAGATGTGGGTTGGGGGGCACCAAGAATAAAGATATTATAATTTGGCGAAGGAACATATTTTGAGAACAAATGAGCCAAAGGGGTGATGGAATTTTCTTTACCTTTATCCTTTTGATTTTGAGACTATGTGGCCACATTAACTGTGTTGATCTAGAGCACAGGCAGAGAAGGTGGTGGAGGAGGCACAACCTTGTCATTGGTATTGGACTTAGGTGAGGTGATAGGTAGAGTTCATGATGAAATTGGTAGAATAGTTGTGAGGTTAGAAAGAGTCTCCTTAATGTAAAGGTTGTTCATATCAAAGTGTTGTTGGAGAACAATTGTGAGAGATTTATAGCTTTCGTATCATGTCCAGGTGAGTGATGATATCAACAAACTTGTGTGTCATCGAACCAAGATGGTTTTGGTGTAAGAGTATGATAAGGCTTGATAAAAGGAAGGTTTATGGTAGAGGATTATAACAAATAGCATAAGAGAGAGGCATAAGAGCTTGATAGTGGGATAACACTTATTGTTGTAATAGGGGTGAACACCTTCATTGACTTAGGAGGCATGGATATGGTTTTGCATGGCACCCTTTTGGGTGAAGGCATAGCCACTAGTTTTATTGACACATTTTTAGTCATAGGTGTTGAGGTGTTGGATGTGTAAGGGCCACTAAGTGGTAGAGGCAAAAGAGGAGGTAGATTTTCCTTTTGTCTTGCTTAGGAAGGATGGGTTCCCAAGATCGAAGGCAAAGTTGAGGGTGGAGGAGGAGTGGAATGATGAGGCTTAGGAAGCTTAACATTCTTCCTTGGTTTAGGCCATGGAGCTCTAACTCATGATTGAGGATTCAAATATAACTTTACCTATGGATGAATTAGATTAGACATCAAGTGAACATCGAAAGATTTGATTTGATTTAGTGTAGCAGATGCTCATGATGGTGATGGTTCTAACATAGAGGTCTATGCTTCTAATGGTCTAGGAAAAGAAGTTCTATCTTTGTAAAAAACTTTGGGATAAATGGTAGTGAAAGTATTAGTAGTACAGGATAACATTTGTTTCATAGGATAGGGAGCTTTAAGATGATCCCAAAATGTTGAGTGGTCTAGGCTCTTGGAGTCAAGAAAGTCTAGATTTTTGACCAATTGTAAGAAGGGTTTTGATGAAGTTATCATAGAACTTAAAATTGATTCCACAAAAGACTTAGGTGATTGGGAAAGAGGGAAGGTGTTGGCTTCTATTGTTTCAGGCCAAAGATGAGTAAGAACCACAATTGGATCTTCTTTAGTTGAGGTAGGAGAAGAGGCATGGTCCTCCCTGGGTGGGGAAGGAATTGGTGAAGTTAGTTCTTCTAGTGGATAAAACATGGGTATGTTTCTTCCCCAACATGTGGACAAGGAGTAGGCAAGGTGTAATCTTATATTGGAAAGAAAAGGGGTAATATTGATTTGATGGGTGTAGGCATAATATGTCCCTTGATTAGTGCAAGGATAAATAATGCATACTCCTCTATATTTGAAAGAGGAGTGGATGGGGTATTGTCCTCAATTGGTGGAGGAGGAGTAGGTGAATAAGGCTATTCAAGAGGGTAGAGCATAAGAATGATGGTCCTCTCAACATGCAAATGAGGAGTGGGTATGGCATGCTCTTCTAAAGGTAGGAAAATAGGCAAAATAGGTAATAGAGGAACATGCATTGTGGGTTACTTTCATGGTAAAAGGATAGGTAGAGGAGGCCCCTCCACATGTGGGAGAGGGATGGGTGAAATAGACTCCTCTACTCATAGAATAGGAATAGGTAAAACAAGCTCCTCTAATTGTGGAAGAGGTTGGACTGAAGGTAAAGAGAAGACCATATTAATCGTATGAATATTGTGATTAGGTGAGTTGTCAATTATGGCTTGAACATTTGTTTAATTGAGTGAATGGTTAGGAAAAGGTTGTTTGAACACATCCATGTGTTGGTTAGTAGGCATGTTAGGATTATCCAAGATAAGCTCACCTTTATCAAGCATATCCTAAACAATGTTTTTGAAAGTTTTATAGTTGTTAGAATTATGGCCTTTAACTCGATGATAGCCACAAAACTCATCCTCCTTGTACCAAGTTAGGATAGGATGGGAGGGATAAAATTATATAGGAGGTATAATTTAAGGAAGGGTAATAGATTCTTGTTGCAATAGTTTATCCAAAATAGAAGTGTATGACTCTCCAATAGGAGTGTATTGTCTTTGTTTATATCATTGTTGAAATTATTTGTTTGGATTTTGTGAGGTGGATGGCCTAGACTAGTTGATTGTGGTAGAAGAAGCTAATTTAATCACCATGACATTGGTGGAGCCTTTTGACTTTATTGGGTGAATATTTTGTCAACCAGCTAACTGACATTCAAAATAGTTCCTATCACCATAACACAGGGAGATTGGTCATCCAGATGTGTAGGTTTACTGCATCACAAGGGGATAAATCTCTCCTCTCATCAAGGGGAGGTTCACTATTAAATATGTGGAGGCTATATACTATATAAATAAGTGGAAAGTAAGACACAGGGTTGGGACAAACCATCCATCTCTCTTCTTTCAGAGATGATGCACATAGACAAAGGAGAAAATCTTGGCTATAAATGCTGAAGGCACTTCTCTTCTTTTAAAAGTGTCCTTATTGGAAACAACAAGAGTTTCTTTCAGATAGTAAAATAACCAGTGATCAAAGGGAGTAATAACAATAGGATGAAACAGAGTGCAAAGTCTCCACCTCAACTACCCAAAGAGTATATCACAAAGGATAATGGGGGCACAAAGTCACCCTAGATCCCTCAACACAAAAAGAAAATGAAAAAACAGACTGAAATCAATTGTGGAAGCATAAAGTCTTCCCACAGTTGGTTTCAGGACACTTCCCTATTACCTTCACTAATTTTGCACACCAAATTAAATGAATAAGGACACCTTTAGATGACACAAGTCAGAACAACACAAAGTCTATGAAAAACTTGCTTTCTCATTTAGATAACAATGGAAATGAAATTACAACTTGAGATCAAAGTCTCAGTCTTTCTCTTTCAAAATGGGTAGAGTTCCACTCTTGTAAAATGAAAATTTTCCCTTTACAAATGAGAGAAAATACACACTTATATCAACTACCCAAGGATTGGTGCCTTTTTCCATGGGATGGCCCATGCTGCAATCAACATCTTAATGCATCTCCAATTTTGTTTGGAGAGACCATGCTGAGAACTGTGCACTATCATAACTATGGCGTGTCCTTTCATCTAATATGTCTCCTTAATATGGACCATATGGCCTTTTGCATATTTTTCTTTACTTCATGGAAGAAAATAGGCCGCATCCTTGATTTGGTACGCTCATAAGTCTACTCGATCCACTGTTCCACCTACTGGAAATAACTCTTTCGAAGACATTTCTAGTCTTTTGCATTGATCTTCTCTTCCCTGTAGCAATTTAAATCTTTAGGATCTCTTTCCATTTAATCTCTTGGTTCTTCCTTTAAGTTCCGTGCCCTATTTGAATTTCCATGGATTTTCCCTTACCTTAAATTTGACATCTGAGGGGCCGTCAATGGTCGCTAGCTACCTAAACTATGTTGAACCTTGAACCCATTGAACCACTTATGCTTTCTCTTTGACTGAGGCCACCTTTGAGCTTTTGAACCATGTTGAACCATTGAACTTTAAACTCTTTTAGTTCAAAGTTCAATCGATTCATTAGTTTATTTTGTGTCTCACTCAAACACTGCTCCCTTTATCTTTCAAAGCTTTGGTCACACCTTTGAACCTTGAACCCATTGAACCTTTTGGTTCAATCAGTTTAATGGTTCATCTATTGAAGCTCATCTCTATCACCAAGTGTCCCCCACAAGGGTACTTATCCTTCAGGCTTCAACTTCCCCAGTGGGCTCTTACTTCTTTGGCAGGCTTTTTTTTGTCAGGCGAAAAGCTCAAAAGAATTCCTTCAAATAAAAAGTCCGAAGGAAAGTTTCTGTGACTTAGCCATTTGTTCTTCTTTGTTTCTTTATAATTTCCTCTGGGTGAATTCCTTTGGACAAAAAGTCTGAAGGAACTTTTCCTTAACATTTTTTTGAGAAAATCTTCCCAAGAGAATTTTTTTGGCCCCTTAAACAAATTCAAAGGAATTCTATCTTTTCTTTGGCCTTTTTCTCTTTGGGGAAGCCCCTTGAACCTTTTGATTGAACCAACCAATTGAACCAACTTTTGGTTCAATGGTTCAATGGTTTAATCGGTTCATCCTTCGTCATTTTGGCTAAGTCCTTTGTTCTTTTTCACCAAGCACATTGAACCAACTTGGTTATTAAACCCATTGAACCTTTGAACCTACGTGGTTCAAAGTTCAATGGTTCAAGCCTAAGTCCTTTATCATTTGCCGATTGAAATTCTTTGATTGAACTGAGGCGTTAAATCAATCCTAGAAACAACTAAGTGTTAGAAGCTTATTCTTTTGACTGAACTCACCTGCAGAAGCTTCTTTAACCTATTGAACCTATGAATCCCTTTACTGAAAAAGCTTAAAAATGAAGAATTTGAAAGCTCAGAACAAATTTTGAGAAGGGAAGAGAGAAATTTTGGTGTGTAGGTTGTCCCAAAAATGAGTGACATTTTTTGGGGACAACAAACTTTTGATTGGAAGAAGAGGATTTTGAGGAAGAGTCATTAGGTTTAGAGTTGATCTTTTTATTAACTTAACCCTATCTTCATCTATAGCTTAAACCTCTAACTTTTGTAGCATTATAAAAGCTTCATCAAATGTGCAAAAAGTCTAGACACGGAGGGTAGAAGCTATGTATTTGGCACATGTTCTTGAGAAAATCTCAATAAGCTCATGTTGAGGTAAATAAAAGGAGATTCGATTGATTAAACCTCTCTAATGAGTGACAAATTCAGTGATAGACTCATCGTCAAACTATCTAATGGAATAAAGGTCCATAATAGAGACCTTTTTAGAAATATTGATAGAGAAGTGGTCAAAGAATAGTTGAGCAAGTTGGGTAAACGAGAAAAGGGAGTGTCAGGTTATGGAACTATATTAATCTAGGGTAGCACTCAAAAGAGACAGGGAAAGTTTGAAGCAATAATGCATTGTCATGCCCTATTAGGTAACAAGCATGTCAAAATGCTTGTAAGTGCTATTGTGGGTCCTATTTACTCTATAAATGAGTAAATTTAGGGATCTCCCACTAACTCGGGTAGGGGAAAATAGGTACAAAAGTATGGATGGGTTCATTACATAGTTGATCATAAGATAGAACATTATTTGAACTCGACATAAAAGTTTCTAGGTTAGACATCTTATCCATCAGCATCTTGATGAGATCGAGAGAAGGATTAGTGTGAGAAAACCCCCTCAGTTGTAGGGTACTTAAAGGGAGCTAGAGGTGGGATATGACACACCTTGTTGTGGTAGTGTAGATGTAACATACTAATAATGAGTCATGGGCTGAGGGGCAAAAATGAAAGAGGCTTGTCTTATGGGGTTAGAGACAATGCCTTGGCTGGGTGTTATCACTAGAGGTTGGGTTACTGGAATGGTTACTTAGGTTGAAGGTGAGTTGAAAATATTGTAATTATGGGTGCAAAATTATATGGGATGGGAACTACCAAGTTTTGAAATGGTGTTTGACTTGGTTGGGCTAGTTGTGGCTATGCAGCTAAGGGAGTTACTATAGAAGTTGGGTTAAGAAGATAAGATTGAGTAGTTGGGGTGGTTGAAATTTGAGGGTTATTGATGGTTGGGTCACTTGTTGAAGCATTGGTTTGGGTGACCATAGATAGAATGGTGGAAACCATCAAGACTACAATTATCTCCATCAAAGAAGTTGGCATGCCATAAAAGGGATCTCTTGTAGTGTTATGGGCTTGGCTCATGGTGAGATAATGCTAAAGGGATACAATGTTATGATCAAGAAATGTCAAAAAGTCAAGATATTTTTAGGTATAAGGGGGATCTGATTAGGACTGGTAGTCACAAGGGTATTTTTTGTGGCTAAAGTATACTCCATGGTAGAATCAAAAAGGAGAGGGGAAGGTGGGAGTGGTTGCCAGCTTGCATAATCAGTAAGAATTTTGACTTGGATACATGTCAAGACCATGTAAAAAGGATAAAGGCAGGCCTCAAACTCTTTATTAGTGATAAAGCATTAGAAAACTAGGCTTGACTACGAGTAGGTAGGTAATTTTAACTTGTTATTTTAAGCAGGCTAAAAATTATAAAAGTACATAGTCATTGATATCAATTATCTGACAGATGTCGATAGGTAATAAGGCCATCGATGTCAGTTGCCTTATCGATGTTGATTACTTTAGAATCTATAAAGGTGAAAAATCTAAGGTTTTGGCAACCCAAAAGAAAAATCTAGGTATAACAAAGGATACAATAGGTCTGTAGAAGGATAAAGAACACATAGAAAACTTGAAATCAGAGGTTAATAGAATCTAAGAGGTAGAAATGCCTAGATTCTATAAATTGATAAAGGAAACATCCTCACAAACTCAAAAATGTAGAAGACATAAGGAAGTAGAAAAGGAATATGCAACCACTAAATGTTAACTCTTAGGAATTAATTTTAGTATTTTGATGGCTTATGCCTTAAAAAGTGTGAGAGTAAAATTGATTTGTGAAATAGGTACTAGATGAGCAACCTAAGGATGGTTCCAGGTTAGTTTTAGTGCTAAAAAAAAATTTGTATTATACTAGGTACATGGCTTGTATAGGGGTTTGATCCCCCTACTTCACAGTCCCAAAGCTAAGCTCAACCACTTAGCCAAAATATACCACCTATCTAGAGTTTATAATCCATTAGAGAATGGAGTTTATCCTCCCCTTAGTGGTGAAATCCAAGTGGGATCATCAAGTAGGGTAAGGTGATCCACTAGGTGATGAAATCCTAATGGGCCTTGTCTTAAGTGAGTTTAGATGTTTAACTTTGTGAGAGTGATTTGGTTGTGTAAAATTTGTGTTATATGATTTATTCATGATGATTTATTTAACTAGGTGAGCTAAATGTAGCAAGCAAAATAATGACATGCAGTGAGTTTTAAACCTAAATTGGAAATGTTTAAATTTAGATGAAAATAATGGTGAATAAGAGAAGAGGATGAATTTCACTATCCTAATGCTCAAAAGAGACAAACAAAAGAAAGTATTATTTTTATCTTGTAGGAAAATAATGAATTTATTTTAGAGGCAAAAGAAGAGGAGAATGATAGGGAAGGAAAATTTTAGTTCTTTCCCTAAACATAAAATAAAAAGTTCAAAATTTTGTTTTTGAGAAAGAAAAAGAGAGAAAGTGCAAGGAATGAAAATTTCACTATGGTGCACCTATATGAATATCTAGACAAGTAAAGAACCCAAGAAAACTCTAGTGTCGCATTGGGCATGCCAAAATGTTTCACTACATTTTAAGATTATTTTACATTCAAAGAAAGAGAGAAATAGAAAATAAAGAGAGTTAGGGATAAGTGATTAAAACCTGGATAAGTGTGTACCATTCTAAACTTTGTAGATTCCCCTATTTGGCTGTGGAGGAAGACACCTATAGATAATAAAACACTACACAAAATAGTTGTTAGTGGAGATATGTGTGGACTACCAAGCTACATGATTATTTTAGGAAGCATGAAACTTCCTTAGGATGATAGTTTGTTCTTTTAAAATAAATTTTAAAATAAATACAAGTAAAAAGAGTAAAGAGAGAGGGAGAGAGAGTTAGAGTTCTGTTTACCATGTTACAGGTCTGAGTGTAACAAAAGATAATATAGTGTATCATGATAAGTCAGGTCTATCTTTTGAGATGGTTGTTAAGTGATTTTGAGGTTACTGGGTTAAAAACATAATAACCAATGTTGGTTAAAGGATCGATGTCAGTTGGGGTCATTGATGTCAATTTGGGGTCACTAATGTCAATTGGGGTAGTAGTATTAGAATGAGTTAGAGAAAGCTTTTTTGAAAGGGAAAATGTGAGTATGATTAGGTTTTGAGATTGGGAAGATTTGTAAGGAGGTGGGTAACACTTAGGGGAGTCTAGATAGAGGGTTGGTATGCTGGGGCAGAGAGAAGTGGGTGGGGAGCTTTACAACTCCTCCATGGAAAGAGTCAGGGTTCATGAAATAGTAAATAATATAATGTAAAGCAATTATGAAATTATTGTTTAAAGACTTAAAAAATACCAAGATATACTTAGCTAGTGAAATGAGTGAATTATGGCTACCAGATAGATGACTTCGATGAGGCTTGGTGAATCGATGGGTAAACAAACAAGATAATGATGTGTTTTTGGTCCTCAAGAGTTCAAGCTATGTATAATGTATCAATTCCTGATCTAGATCAATTTATGTAGAGTAACGATAAGCTTGGATGTCAAAAGTGATGTAAAATGTTCTGATTGTGAAAATTCTGTGCATGAATTATTTATTTTTGTGACCCAAATACCAACTTGGAATTTTGCTTAAGTAATCGACATTGACCAAGGGTTGATGAACATCAGTGGCATGAGAATAGTTAAAAGGGATATTTTTAGCCCATTTTTTGTTCCTTCTCTTGCCAAGTGTGGTGTTTATTAGAAAATGATAAAAATGGGAGGCTATGAAGAATGTAGTTAGTTAGGAATTTATGTTAGAGGTAAGAACAAGTCATAGGTAGTTAGGATTAGAAGACTAAGTATCAAGGTGACTCAGAGGGTAAGAATTAGTCTTAGGATGAGTTGGCCAGGTGAGGTGGCATAAGTGGGTTTTAATTAACTTAATTAAATATTTTAAAGTGAAAACACGGGTTAGGAAGGCTAATTATTAAAAGGGGATCAAGGGGGGTTTTGACACAGGGAGTCATGCAAGTGTGTGACATAATTCTAGTGTCTATAGAAGGTGTCACATTGAAATTAGGAGTTTTCAAAGGTCTCATAACCATTGTAAGTCATAAGGAAGTGGTATTATATGAAAAAAGAGGTCTTTTTAGGAGTTAAATATTTTTCATTTACCAAAAATGCCCCACACACTTGAAAAGTGACCTTTCAACTTCCCTACATCCATTCTACCTAGTTTTAAAGTGTATTTAACTTCTCATTTCCCTCCTTGTGGCCTGTAATGGTTTCTTAAGATCTCAAATCTAAAAAAATGCAAAAAAATGAGGTTTTGTAGGTGTTTCCAAGACTTGTATGGTCAGGGCAGAGTCATATGAGGATATACATCTAATGTGGGATCCCTTATAGTCATCATGGAAAAGAATCCATGTCTCAAATGTGTAGAAAAAGATAGAAATGGTAAAAAGATCTCCATCGAGCACTTGATAATCTCACAAGGGCCAATTTGGGTTAGATGGTACAATATATACAAAGGGATTCATAGCACAAGTTCTTAGCTAGAGTTGGAATCCCTAGTGGGATTATAATTAGTGGCATTAGTTTGTATATCAAATCCCTATGGTTTATGAACAATCATTAAGACCTTTGAGTGGTCTCAAACCCTTGAAAAACCCTAGTGGATTAGTTTTGAGGAATACTTCTTGAAAAAAAATGAAAATTTTGAAGCATGAGAGTATTTGAGAAGGAACCTCAGAGGTCTACACATACATTTTTCACTTTCATCCACCAATAGGGGCACATGTGACATTGAGAGATAAGCAAAAAGGCTCCATAAGGTAGTTGGCATATTGAGAGTCATGTATTTTTGCCTCTATGTTTTTAAGCTTATTCAAGGTTAATTCATACAAATGGTTGTGAATAAGCTTCTCATATTCTTCTCCATTAAATTCTCCCCAAACATGTGGTTACTCCATACACACTCTTATAAATAGTGTTCATACTCTTAGACAATTGAATCGAGCATAGAATGCTTATTTGAAGGTGATTAAACATGGTATTGTAGTGCATTGTAAAAAGGAGAGTGAGATTATTGTTGAATGTAAAGATCCAATGGAGGATGATTTTAGTTTTGATAAATCTTGTTTGCACCAAAATAGGCCCAATAGCATGGGAATGTAGACCTACAAGTCTGTAGACATGTAGGTATGCATTTGGTATGTAATTGTTGAAAATGTATTAAGGTGAGTGATTTTTAAGGATTAAAGGTAATGTTAAGTATAAGGTTAAAACATATGAGATGGTCAAGTATTGTTATAAAAGAGTACCTTTAGACCCAATGTTTAAGATCCCAAATCACTCCTAAAGACAGATGACTATCCCTTTAACCATTTTAAGCCTTAAACAATATAAATGATACCTAAGGATGCATATGAGAGACTTATAAAACATGAATATATATTTTTTTAGATCTAAATTTCACATTGCACTCATATGATGATCAAACAGACTAAAGAAGTGAACCCAAATTGACCTATAGGCTAGGCATGAAAGGTAGAGTTATGATTGCAAAGTTGAGTGGAAGATGGTTTAGATGGAAGACTAGATGGTTATATACAAGTAAAAAGACCCTATACATTATGTTTCAATTACTCAGTGAGACCTCAAGGTGATAACAAGAAGATAGAGTACACACTTATAGCATAGGCAGATCCTAAGTTAGCACCTAAAGTTCGGTCATGCAAGGATGAAGAAAAAAGGAGTATGTGAAGTGAATAAGGGTATCAAAGGTATTAAAACACTTTTAAGAGAATTTATATCACATTTTGATCATTAATAAAAATAAAATTCCAAAAAAATGGATGTTGTTCACACTTATTGTAGACAGATGCATTAAAATCTTATAGGTAGGGCCTTGGAGAAGAGTGGAGAGAGTTATTTAAACAATGCATGTATGAAAGGTGAATGAGTGAGAAAAAGGTTTATTGACTTATCTACCAAGGTTTCACAATTTTCATTGAGATTTTTTGGTATTTTAAAGAAAAATGAAGAGCATTGATAGGATAATTAGGCCTAGTAGGCCCAAATAGGCAGTCACATGCCTAAGCATGAAATTGGAAGACAAATTGAATTCTTGGGAGTATTTAGAAGATTGAAGGACTTAGGGAACTATTGATGATGTTAAAAAGTTGTTACATGAAGCTGAGCTCAGGGAATCAAGAGCAAATCCCAAGAACCTAAGAAATAGACCTCTAGTGTCAAACTAGTCTAGTGGCTTACAAACCCTAAACATGTGTATGAGAGGTGCTTGTACAATTTAAATAAAAATAGGTCATAAAGAGGAATTAAAAAACATTGGAATGATGATTATATTGATAATAAAATCTCTATTAAGTTCCCATAGTTAGTAAATAAGGATAACAATGTTGATAGGGATTATTTAGGCATGTAGAGCTTAAGATCATAGCATAGGCCTATATACATAATCATGTGGAAGATGGTTTAATGAGGGTGAAATGAGAGTTTAGAGGCATTGAGAATTTGGAGAATGATAAAACAGACCCTAGGAAGACATCCACAAGTAGACAAAGACAAGAAAGCACCATTTTGGCCTAAAGACCTTCTTAAGCCTTTCTAGCTTTAAAACTACAACTTGAGATAGGTCTTCTTGTGCTCAGTGTGACCATGTCATTTTTCATGGGGAAAAACAAATTTTTGAGGTGGTAATGAGGTATCCATACTAAATTATAATGGCATTGGGAGTTGGTTTAGGCCCCTAATCTATATGAACAATCATTAAGATCATAAAACACTCCCATAATGCATACTTGAGCCTAAGAGACCACCAAAATTTGCTCATATATTTCCTAATAGTTTTCATGGTGGTAAAATGAGTTTATAGGAGTTGGAATCATCTATCCACTTCTATCTTGTGGTATTATTAAGGAGGGAAACGATATGTTCTTTATGAACAATCCTTAAAAGATGAGGTCATTAAAACCCTTTTTACACCTTGGTAGGAACTTGATGGAGAAGAACTTGAGATAAATACATTTAAATGCCTTGGTTTATCCTATAAAACACTTGAAACACATCTTATACTCTAAAAATGACATGGTCATACAACTAAATTATACATACACCTATATAGATGCAACAAGTTCCCTATTTTTGCAAATTTTCATGGTAAATTCAAGGTGAAGAGGTAGATGAACACTTGTAGATAATTAAGGAGGGTGGTATGGGATATAATATACCATATTAGTCCATAAAATATACTCAATTATTCTTGAAATTTCTTTTATAGGCTTGGACTAGAGAGGCAATCTAGAGGCACTAGTAGAAGGATGACCTAGTCACCTAGTTGAGCAAAAAATGATAGGTGACATTGCCTTAAAGGTATAAATCATGGTGTAAGAAATTTATTTTGTCTTAAGTGCTGATCATTAACCTATTTTTTGGGTTCTATGTAAATTTTATAACCACTTAATTGACTAACACCAAGTGACTAGGCCTAGTTACCTAGTAGACCTATTTGGCATGTTGAAGGAAGATGTCTCTTGGTGTAGAGGGTTGCTAAGAGGTGTAATGGAAAACCATAAATGATATTATAAATATTTTATTGAGGCAAGCATGCAAATTTCATGGTTAGTATGGAAAATGAGGTAGTTTTAGACCTAGTCAACATGCAAAGGGGAGAGGTAGGCTATTTAATGCTCTATGAAGGTCAATTAAAACACAATGCCACCATTGTAACTAAAAAAAGAATGTATTTGGCCAAGTTTTGCATGCCAATGATTTTAAGAGATCAAATCAATATTAAATTATCATCCACTACACCTTTTCTATGCCATTCTTCCATGAAGAACATCAACCAAACATGACCAATGCGTTGAAGAGAGATAAAGGGTGGCATCTCATGGACTACCTTTTTTATTCGAAATTGAAAATGAATGTGTATGTAACATTGATAAGATTTAGTGATATATTTTCCCTTCTCTCTTATCTTGTTCTATAATTTGGGCTTAGAAAGGCATTAAAAGCATCCCTCTGTTGGGTATGATAAAGTTATACCCATTTGTATCTTACAACCTTTGAGCTAATACAAAGATTGATTTAGCATCCTATGTACTAGTATCTAGTGTGTTGCATGTTTTTTGATTTGTATAAGTGGTTGATACTTTTTATCCCTTTTTAGGTCCTTACCCCTTACCTAGATGCAAGTGAATTATTCTTATGTAGGTTACATGGTGTGTGAAAGCACCAATGATTTTGTTTGTAATTAAGATTGATTGATAGTGTCTTGAATTATACCTCTCACTCATCATATTTAGGTCATATTCATTATCATAACCTCCATGTGAATAATTTATGTCTAGGAGTCCTTTAGAGAGAGTGTTTTAGTAACTAGTTTTTGTCTTGTTCATAAAGTGTTGTTGAAAGGTTAAGTAGGGGAGATAAAACATATTGGTGCATCACTTCCTATAGCTTAAATTTGATTTAATGTCTTTCTCCCATCCTTTTTCATTGTAAAAACAATTAGGTTTAATAGTTGAACTTATTTGATGTATCACGAGATCTAGCCCCAAAACTAGAGACTCACCTCACCCATTAGGCCACCACATCTAGAGGTGATTCCATTATATCAGCTGGATAAGGCATGTCTAAAACTCCTTTGCCTAAAGGGTGAAATATAGACTAATAAAAATTACCACATAGGGTAATGAGTACTTAGGCCTAAGATAAGATGGGTATTTAATTTGGAGAAGTGGTGTGTCAATATCAGACTCAACTTGTCATACATGCACAAAATGGTTTCAATAATATTATGAAGTGACTGGGAGGACATGCACATATGTGAAGTTATGGTTTTTAAGATCCATAAAAAGTGGTTTGTTCAGGTGTGGATCTAATGAGACCAAAGTGGATGTTATTAGGAAGATGAAAAATAAGCATGTTTTAAATGTGACTCCAGAACTCAAGAGGGTGTTAAGTCTAACCAAGGTGAGAATATGGAAACTTCCCCAATATTATGGAATAAATGACATATATGCATATGCATGGGACCT